>WHVD01000062.1:0-506434 GCA_015178975.1 Hysterangium stoloniferum | reverse complement strand
CATTTGCGATCACGGTCGGATATTATTTGTCGAGGCAATCCATACTGTGAGATAATGTATTGAAAGACTAGTCTCCCGATTTCTTCTTCTTTATCTGTAGTATGACAAGGAATAAATATTGCATACTTTGTCAGTTTGTCCACCACAACAAAAATGTTGTCAAATCCATCACTTGTAGGTAGTTCTGGAATAAAGTCCATTGTAATGACTTCGAACGGCTGTGATGGGATTGGAATAGGCTGAAGGAGACCATATGGTGCATGTTTTCTTGTCTTTGATTTTTGGCAAATATCACAAGTATTAACAAATTGAAGGATCTCCCTGGACATTTCTGGGCCAATAATATCCACTGGCAATCCGGTTATAAGTCTTGTGATATCCAGCATGAGCACCATTAGTCAAATCATCATGCATTTGTGACATAATATCAGGACGTTTAGAACTTGGGACACAAAGTCTTAGATTTCCTTGAGAATCTTCAAAGAAAATTAATCCTTCATTTCCTAAGGAATACTGGGGAACCGAGGATTACTCCAGTTCTCTTCAGTCTTCAAAGTGTTCAGGACTGTAGTGAAGTGAGGATCTTCTTGGTAACCCAGAATGAATTCTTGAATTTCATTTGGATCGGCTCCAATGAGTATGCTGTAACCATGAGCACTTGCATAAGATGAACTCATGATTCCGAGATTAGGATTCTGCATAATAATTCCCAAGTTGACTGATCGGTCGGGTGCCTTATAGTCTTCCTCTAGAACTTCTCTTCCAAGATTTAGCAAATCTGCTTCAAACTCGGGCATTAATTCTTCATAGAACTTAGCCAATGGGTCGTTCTCTTGATCTGCTAAGCTTACAGATCTAGTCTGATCAGTGATAGGACCATCTTCTCGAGGCCAACGTCTTCTTAATCTTGATATGGGATCTACATTTGAGTGTACTCGTCCAGCACGATGAATAACCTTAAGTTCAGGATATGCTGCAAATATTGTTCCCCAAGTGAGTAATCTCCTATTGATATTTTGAAAGGTCTTGCTCCAAGTTAATGCTGCATGATCTGTAATTGCCCAAATCTTTTCACCTTCTAGGTATGATTGGAATTTGACCAAGCCTTCTTTTAATGCCAAGGCTTCTCGTTCTGTGGGTGAATAATTCCTTTCGGCAGATTTTAATGTTCTTGACCAATAAGCAATGACTCTTTCCACATGAACAATAGTTTCTTCAAATTCTTCAGCCCACGATCCATTGCTTGTAAGTTCTCTTCTTCCTTAGATATAGCAATGACCAATTGAGGAATTTCTTCATTGTTGTCATAAGCTTTCCTCAATTTATCATAAGTTTTGGTCCCTTCCAAATCTCTAATCTTGATTGGTTGAACTTGTTGAAGAATTGCTGCTATGCCTATGTCACAAGCATCGGAGTACAGTCCGATAACCAAGACTTCTGATTGCATAGGCCCTAACTGGAGAATTGGTGAGTGCCTTTTTTGCTAATTCAAAGGCATTCTGCTGAGCATTTCCCCATGTCCATGTTACATTTTTCTTGAGTAATGAAAATAATGGGTTCACTATCCAAGCATAGAATGGAATATATGCAGAGAAGTAAACCATCATTCCCAAAAATGTTTGAAGCTCATGAACATTTCTAGGTTCATCCAGTTGTAAGATAGCATCAACCTTTTCTTTGTGAGTGGAGAGACCCAAGTCTTGAGACCTTTTGCCCTAATAACTTGAGTGACTGATAGCCAAAATGACACTTTGAAGGAGATAGGGTAATCTTGGAGGTTATGATTGCTTGAAGCACCAATTCAACATGGTTTAAATGATCTTCAAAGGTCTTTGAAAAGATTACAATGTCATCAATATAAACCAAGGTGAATATCCATAAGAAGGGTGCCAAAACATTTTGCATGACTCTTTGAAACACAGCTGGTCCATTGCGAAATCCAAATGGCATCCTTAAGAATTGATAAAGACCTCGATGTGTCCTGAAGGCTGTCTTCTCCTTATCTCTAGATGCCATTTCTAACTGTGTAAAACCTGCTAGTGCATCCAGAGTTGATAGCCATTGTGATCCAGATAATGCTTGCAGAATATCATCTTGACGTGGTAATGGAAATTCATCCGGGATGACTTGTGCATTGAGTTGATGATAGTCTATAACCATTCTAGGCTTGGACTGACGATATGTTATGAATGCTGGAGCACCCCATGGACTCTGAGAAGGTTCGATTACTTTCAGCTTAATCCACTTGTCCATCTGTTCATCTATAACTCCTCTGCTCTTGGGTGAAGCAAAGAATGGAGGCATTGATATTTCTCTAGCTCCTTCTCGTAAATTGATTTCCACCTTTGCAGGATAATGTCCAAGTCTTCCATCTAATCCAAATGCAAGACGATTATTCCAGAGTGTTGACTTTAACTGCTTCTTTTGCTCCAGAGATAAGTCCTTGCTAATGTCGATCTCTTCAAAGAACTTATCGGAGCTAATGTCTTCAGGGGGTGGTTCTGCAGTTTTGGGCCCACCTTCTGATTCTCCTTCAACATTTGGTTCGTCAATTGAGTTGTATTTAGGATTCAAGAGTTGATTGGCAATACTCTTAACTAGATAGGCATGAGCACTTAAGTTGTTAAGTTGTTCTTGACTTAAATGCTCATGACTATCCAACCAAGATTCAGGATTATGTGAATAGCCTAGTATTTGACCTTCATGTATATGCACTGGAAAACTCGAAAAGTTCGAAACATATAAGTGTGGATTCTTCCGAGTGATGATAGAATCGGGTGCTGCATAAAAGTCTTGATCACCTCGATTGGATAAGATAATCTTCTCAATATATGCTATGTCTGACTTCTCGGGAAAGGTCAGTGACACAGGAACTGCACTGATTGACTCTGGAGATATAGTAATACCAATGACAGATCGCACAGAATTATCAGTTTCTCTGTTTTGAAGTGTCTTCTTGACTCGTTTGTTCTTTCGATAGGCCTTGAATTTTGCAGTCAGGTCTGAAAGCTTGGGAGTTACTTTAACTTGAAATGCTTGACCCTTTTCATCCTGCAACATTGGCCCAATAGAGTTTTCGACTTTGATAGATCTTCCACTTGAACCAAAATTCAAAGTTGAACCCTCTTCTCCTCGGATGACTGAGATTGCATACTGATCTGCAAAGTCATTTCCAATGATAAAAGGAGTAGTCATTCCTTTGACTACATAAGCCTCAATGACTAACTCCACTGGTCCCTCATCTGTGTCAAAGTAGACGGGCAATGAAACGAATCCTGATATAGTTGATGCTCCAGTTACTTGAATCAGATTGACTCGCTGTCCATTCTTAATCTTTGGAGGATTATCAAGTCGAGATAAGGTAGAGTGTGATATCAATGAAATGTCTGCACCCGAGTCTACAATGATCTTAGTTGGATTCTGGCCATAACATCCTAGCCATCCTTTGGCTGAAGTGGCTTGTGCTCCAAGGAACGCACATCCAGGAGGCCTGGCCATTAGTTTGGGTAAGGAAAAGATTTCTTTCTTCGTTGAATTGGCCAGTTTTATAATATAGTTTTTGACATTGAAAATTCCATTAAGCATTTTGCGTTGAAGCTTTTGCTCAGAGGCCTTTTGATGTATAGGAGTGTTGCTAGGAAGTGAGTGTTCAATCTCTAATCCCCTCTGTATAGACTGAGGTTCTAAAGACTGGCTGTTTGGACTTGAATCCAGATTAACAGCTCTGCATACATTGAAAGCTTCACAAGTATTTGAATCGGAGGAGTCAGAATCAAGATTGATTAAATTCCCTGACTCTGAGGATTCCTGTATTGACTGATGGGAGTCTTCATCCTCTGAGGAACAATTGTAGTACAGTTCATCGTATTCTGATTGAGCTTGAACATCTTCATCAGTTTGGCTAGCAAAATTGGCCCTAACATTTTTCGTTCCCTTCCGGGAGTACTTGCAGTCATAGTCCCAGTGCTTTGGACTGCCACAGTGTCGACAGGGCCTAGCCTTCTTGGATTCCGGAGTATTCCCCTTAGAGACAATAGAGTCATCCCTTGGGAACTGAGGTTTTCCGATATTGGGACTCCAACCTATTAAGTTCGACCTTGCAAACCGGAATTGATTACGATTTGAAGAAGGACCCTTTGATTGGCGAATTGACTGTTCAACTTGCTTCAGGCGCCTTTCAATTGAAGAGTCCTGTGATCCGAAAGGAGAGTGTTGAAGTGCTTGTTCATGATGTTTGATGGCAGTAGCAAACTCGCGCAAGGTTCTACATCGATGTGTATCCAAAATTGTAGACCAAAATTCAGGTGCACCATTCATTACTTCCATCATCATTTCAGAGTCTGATAATCGATAGACCATACTCAAGAGCTCTGATTTGCGTATGAAGTAAGTCGTTGGTGATTCGCTTGAATGACCTGATTCTCGGTAGCTTGCTTTGTTGGCTCGGCCCTTTTGACGATCAAGCCAGGACCGGTTCATGTAATACACACAAATGGCTCGTCTCAAAGTACTCCAAGAAGCTGTAATTTCACGACGATAATCGGTGGGCAATGACCAGAACCATAAGTCTGCATCCTTCTCAAGTCTTAAAGGTACTAGTTGTCCTAGTTGCTTGAAAATGTAGTTACTTTGTTCTGACAAGTTATTGATCTTGAAAATCCATTTTGACAATGTATCAGGATCACCATCCCACTTAGGAATGATTTCGGGTTTCAGTTTCAAGTCGAAATGTGCTTCTTGAATGCCTTTAGAGTTTGTAGAGTCAAGTGGCTTGCCTTTTCCACGGTTCAGATTATTGAAGTCTTTAGGACCACCTGGATCATAGGGGTCATCATCTCCACCACCTGGAGGACCTCCTCCATAAGGGAGATTTCGATTTTCAAAGAAACTTGGCCTGATTGGTCTCCGATATGAAGTACGTCTATCTCTGTCAGGGTCATGAGGGAAATGATGTCCACTGTTGTTTCGGTCAGGAGGCTCTTTAGGAGGTTCATAAGGAGGATCTCCCGAAGCTACTTGAGTATGAGGCAATGAGCTCCTCTTCTCCATAGTCCTTCTTTCTTGAGGATCTTGAAGTAGCTCTGATAGTCTCCTAGATTCTGACATATATGCAGGCAAGTCATTGTATGGTGAAGTGATACTTGAATGTGGACTGAATAGTTCTTCAGATGCCTTCTTTTTAGCATCTTGAAATCCATGTTCTTCAAACAAGGGTACACTTCGCTTGGTTTCATGCTGTATAATATTAGAATCAACTTCATCTCCTTGTGCAGCTTGACTTTTGTGATTTGAAGGTGCCTCTGGAGGTGGCAATTCAAATCTAATTTCGCTTGTGAGCTGCTTCGGAGTTGAGTGAATGATTTCTAAAGGTTGGTCACTGGTTGGTAATGGAGAGGGTGTTTGCCTAATCCCCTCAGATCTGATCCTGGGGGAGGAAGCCACAGGCTGTGGTGCTTGAGTCGTTCCCATAGGCATCAGAGCATCATGTGAATATAGATAGGCAAGTGTATTCTCCACTTCCTCACGGTAAAGGACTGAGATGACTTCAAAATCACCCTGGCCCCAAGCTTCACGAGGATCATTATTTGGTCCCCAGATAGGAACATTTGGAATAGGTAAGCCCTTGGCTTCTAATAGTGGAGAAGCTGTCTGAATATGTTCAAGGAGTATATCAGACAGTATCTCATAGCAGCCAGGGTCAATGTAATAGCCTGCCTGATCTGCAGGTAAATTCCTATTCTCTTCACTGGGTACTCCAACTAACAAGTCCTTCATCAAATAGAGAGCATGGGTTGCCACCCTTTCTGCAGGAATTGGCAAAGGCATTGAAGGAAGCCTATCTTCTTTTGGAATATATTTAGTACCAATCTTTAGAATAACATCTCTTCTAGCCTTATCCTCAAATGAAGGCTCATACAACCTCCTCAATTGGATTGTGCTGGGATAGAGATGGGTAAGATCACCTGGTCTTGCTCTGTCACTTCTCGGTTGGTGCTTTTGAGGTGTACCAGAGAAGCTAAGGACAGGACTGTCTGGAATGGTGACATTAAGATGGCGGAATGCTTTTGGGGTAATGGGTCTGTTAGGAGAAATAGATCTCTCCCGTTCGGGTTGTATACTTGATGTTTTTGACATGATAGGATTGTTGCGGCTCCTACCGAAGGTGTATCGAATACTAAGAGGTGGTAGTAGAGTAGGTGTATTCGAAGGAGGAATGGGTGTTATAGGAATGTAGGGAGTAATGTATTGATTCGAGGAAAGCTGTTGTAACTTGGTAGTCACTTGATTTAACCTTGATTTAATTTCTTGTTGTTCGGGATGAAAGCCTTGATCCAGAATATAAGTGAATTACTGAAAGATTGCTGCAACGATAGATTGAAAGCAAGATTTCCCAGAACGTCCACCAATTTTGTAAGGTATCCGGCTATTTACTCTCTCAAATAATTAACAAGCGTTGACACGGCAAGGGATTCAAGAAATAAACAAATAAAGGTCCAGTAATTTAAATACTGATAGATTAATTAGCTGCGCTATTAAGCTTAAACAACTAAAGTCAATATTTGTTTGGTCTCTTGACAAATTCAGATGAACTTGTAGTGACGTGCTCTACGAAAGTTAAGTTCTCTTTGAGAATAAAGGTTCGGGAGCTGAATGTATGCGCAATAAGTTGGCGGAAACTTGTCGTAAGCCTTCGCTTTCTTGTAGCCTTTTAGTTTACTATTTATAAAGATTTAACAAGCTGTTAAATAATTTATAAATAGAGAGATTGTCCGAGAGTCGAATATCCAAGCGTTTGTTTAAAGATCAATTAACTGTGCTGTTAAAATGGGCTCTTGAATAACCTAAACAGGCAGGGATTTCAGTAATGAGAATTTAGATTTACTTAAGTGATTAGTAAGCCTAAAGGTTTTCCGGGAAGCTGAGGGAACTTAGATGAATTAGCTAAGTTCAAGAGTTGCTGAGAAAGAGTTCAAAATGCTGCAAGTGTAGGTGCTTGCAGTTAGTAAATCAGACTAAGGCTGTTTTTGTCCTTAGGATGATTAGATAAGCTTTGAGCTGGTGCTGTTGATAGTAGTAAAGTAGTTGTTATTTATTCAGTGATTTAGGCCTCCTTTTATACATGTAGAGATTATTGCTTAATAATAGCTAAATAACTAATTAGGAAATTATTAGAAGCTTCTAAAAGTTTCTATAATTCCGCTATGATGTCATAGCTATCACCCGACTCGAAGATCCGAACCGGTCGAGTCAGAGAATAAACCCGAGATGGCCGAGGGTGGAAGCAAAATAAGCCGTGGCACCGAAACGGAAATAAACGCGGCCGGGCGGCTGCGAAAACTACTCGCGACGATTTGTAAACACGTCGTGACGTCGTCGTCACGTGATGTCACGTGATCGCGCGATAATAATGCGCATATATGTACTAATATAATATAATAAAAACCCGGTCTCTCGAAATCAGATAACCCGGCTTTATTATACTTATATTTCGACCGCTCTAGGCTTCGATTACATAATATGATGTCATTCGAAGCTTTGAGTATTCGAAGTTAAAAGGAAAATAGCCTAATTCTTGAATTAATAAATAAAATAAAATAGAATAAAATAAATTGAAATAAATTCTGGAAAATTAAGGGAAAATTCGTGAATATATACTAGATACATCACAGAAAGGTTTTGTGGCTGATGATTTTGATACAATATATACTATATAAACTGGCCAAATCACATGTCTTTATTGATTCTATTCAATATGGTCACATGACTTGTTGATCTATAGTCAATTTTGATATTACTGTCTCTTCACATTGCCAGCAATCCATCATGTAGATGACTGGAGGAGGGTTGTGTGGTCTGATGAGACTAAAATAAATTGCCTTGGCTCAGATGGGAGGAAATGGGCATGGAAAAAGACTGGGGAAGGCCTGAATGAGAGGCTTGTTCAAGGGACAGTGAAGTTTGGTGGAGGATCAGTCATGGTTTGGGGGTGCTTCATGTGGGAGGGTGTGGGATATGCCACCAGGATTGAGGGTAGAATGGATGGGGAACTTTACAGGAGCATCTTGGATGAAGACCTCCAAAACAGCATCAGGTATTACCAGTTGGACCCTGCTGAAATTATCTTTCAGCAGGATAATGATCCAAAACATTCCTGCAAAAAGGCAAAGGAATGGTTTGAAAATAATTACCTGTAGTGGAGCTTGGCTTCAACTTATGTGTTGCACCCTCACACAAACTGTCGGGGTGCTCCAGTATTTCAAATAGAGCAGATAGTACAATATGAGTAAGAGTCAACACTTGGCTTAATCAACCAGAGGGCCAAATCACTAAGAGTCAAGAGGTAGAGGGTCACAGCTTGCCAAAGACCACTCTTTAAAAGTATAGCAATGAGAGGGGAAGGCAAAAAACTAAGAGGGGCTAATCTAAGTCAATATTTGAACTGAAGAACTGTAGTATACATACATGGAAAGAGCTTTATACTACATCAAGATGGGTGATTAGAAGGCCAATCAGAGAAGCAAAGTGTAGGATGGATCACAGGGAAGTGATGATGAGGTAGGGAGTGATAGAAACTAATGTATGGTACTAAACAACAATATTAGGTGGCAATAAGAAGTATACGTGGAGATGGGAATGGAGGAGTGAATGGAGCAGAGATGGAATGGGATACTAGTTCATTATAAACAAGTATCAGGAGTGCTGTAAGGGGTAATGACATGGGCAGGGGCTCCAATAATGATACAACAAGAGTTTCTTGGTGAAATGCAATGTGCAGGGTCTGAAATGATAGGATCCTAACAGGGCCCAAGAATGAGGTTCCTAACAAGAACAAGGGATTAAAAGGGAAACTGAATGCAAGATAACAGAAGAATAGTAAATAGTTTGAGGGGGCAAATAATGCATACACATAGAATGGGGGTCATGGAAAAGCATCAGGATGAAAGTGGAATGGAAGAACCAAAAGGGTAAGGTGTAGTAAGTGAAGTGGCAGGATGCTGCCAGCAGTGACACCACAATTGGGGATACCAATATTGGAATGCCAGAGGATTACCAGAGTGAAAACAAGTTGCAGAGGTACACAAATGAGATTCCTAACATCCATCATGCCAGAAGGTGATTCACTGACTGACCCCTTGATTGATACAAGTACTTCATTACAAACTTATTAAACCCTTGTAGTTTGTGCATTTACAATAAGCCAACTCATACTATTTTTTAATAAAATCCATTTTTGGGTCCAGATGGATGTTTAAGTTCTCTTATATTCCTCTTAACACTCTTCACTCTACAACTCTTAGTATTTTTGGCCTTCTGGTTGATTGAGCAAGTGTTGTCTTTACCTTTTATTGTATTATCTGCTCTGTTTGAAATACTGGAGCACCCTATCAGTTCATGTGAGGGCACAACACATGTTGAAGCCATGATGAAATATGATGGACTTCATATGTTTATGGATCATTCTTGTCACAATGTGCAGTTGCACTGCTTATGTAATGTAGTAACCATGAAATTTTCTCCAACAATACGATCTTTAGAACCATCAACTAGAGTGCTTCATTACTGACCTTCACACACTCAGGTTCAACTTGTTGAAATAATATAGATGCTAGACAGCTAGATAACAGAAAGTAATCTCAGTGTTTGCACGCAGTAGCAGGGCTAAACAGCTTATATTTACCTAGATAACAGAAAGTAATCTAGGATGCATGATAAGTATTGTATCTAAGTAAACGTGTAAAAGTAATCTCACCTCAGTGTTTGCACGCAGTAGTGGGGCTAAACAGCTGAGGTGCACTAGCTATAGATACTAAGTTTTTAAGGTATCGACATTCTATCTATGATTGTACATTGCATATTTCGGAGGTAAAACAGGAAGTAACTAAATAGAAAGGCATATATATTATATCGTGTGTACCTGCCTAGCTCAGTACTTTAGGTTAGGCTCCGAATATAGTGGGAGCAAGACTATATCGTGCTTGCTAATCCAACACAACTGGCATCAGGTTATGGGCCCCGATAGCAGACCTTACCATCAGTCTTCTGACAGCTCTCACGCTTTCAAGTACCAGAAGCTCAATGGCCAAAATTACCCACTCTGGGCCAAGCACATGCAGGCTGCCTTGCAGTCAAGATATTTGTGGTTAATTGTCAGTGGCCGAGAAGCATGCCCTGCAAAACCAGCAGATACTAAACCAGACCAAATGATGGCTGCTGAATGGAAAGCTGAAAAGAAGGACTATATGGATTGGTTGTTAAGGGATGAAGCAGCTCAGGGTTTGATGAAGGGGGCAGTGAAAAGCACACAGTGGCCACACATCACATTAGCCCAGACATCACAGGAAATGTGGGATTTATGGAAGGACATGTATGTGACCAACCAACAATGGATCGACATTCACTATCACTTCGAAGAACTTTACACTCAGAAGTATGCAGATACAACCTCAATGCCAGATCACATAGCAACCATGCTTGACTTGGGGCACAAGATTTTAGCAGCTGGAGAACTCCTTCCAGATATCCACATTGCACGTGCACTCATCCTTTCCCTTCCAACTACACAATCTTGGGATGTAATCAAAATCCAGCTTTCAGCATGGAGACCTCAAAACTCACCTCTCAAACTGTCAGCACTACACTTATCACTGAAGCTAATCGTCGTTCCAAGGAGAAGTCAAGTGAAATGGCCCTTCTCGCTAAGAAGTCAAATAGCCAAGGGAAACCTGGAGGTGGCAAAAATGGTGGCAAAAGTCGCAAACCAAAGCCAGACGATGAATGCCACTACTGTCAGGAAAAAGGAGATTGGATTAGCAAGTGTCCTAAGTGTGAGGAAGACAAGAAGAAGAAGAAGGATGGTGGAGGCACTGCTAACCTCACCATGTCAAACCTTCGTGAGTTGGGTCCTCACCAGGTAGGGCAGGTTTATG
Organism: Hysterangium stoloniferum; assembly: GCA_015178975.1. NCBI lineage: Eukaryota > Fungi > Basidiomycota > Agaricomycetes > Hysterangiales > Hysterangiaceae > Hysterangium > Hysterangium stoloniferum. The sequence goes on along the minus strand of WHVD01000062.1, from coordinate 495,506 downwards.
TGGTTGGAGCTACTTCCTGTGAAGGATAGGTCATATAGGAGGCGTGACTAAAGGCTCTAAGCCTAGACCTTAAGCTGCTTTATAATACAATTATTTCATTTTGTTTTATATTTTTTATTCTCTCTTTATCATTCATAAATATGCTTTATTAGTTCAAGAGCCCATGTATGCTTGTGGGTGCTCTCGCCCACAAGAAGTATGCGTATGTCACAGTAGTAGTCACACGACTAAAACTCAGACACTTTTCAACCCCGACAACCATCACCTGCACACGCAAGTACTGGTTTGGGGTCTTGTCTAAAACAAACCTCTACTCTATCTCTCTTCATTGAGTTATAGTAATTACACTTCGCACTGAAACAGTCGAAGTCCGTTACTACTATTCAACTCAACTTCAAGCTCTTGACTAGTGCGGTAAGAATATCCATCGTAACTAACTTTCTTAAAATATTCTCTCTCTTTTGCGCGCTACATACTTTCTCTTGTCTATTCCGCCTTCAGCCCAACTAGCTAGACAATCAAATCGTACCGTAAGGTCGATCCATCCTTGTAATTATCTGCCGATCGTACCTTAAAGGTCGATTGTAATCTACATCTTAACTACTAGTCGATTGTATTTCGTACTATTGTTAGTCGATAACAATCGTACATTGAGTGGTAAACTACTCGACCCTTTACACTTCCAGCAGGTCGGCAGAATTGATTCTAGATTGTGGTGCAACATCACATATGTTCTGCAACAGGAAGTATTTCAAGACGTACATACCTTCCACTACTGGTGAAACAATTGCAGTGGGAGATGCCCGTTCCATTCCCATTGCAGGCAGTGGCAGTGTCTCATTCAGGAGCATATTGCCAGGCAGATATAGAACAGTCACTCTTACTGAGGTATACCACATTCTGAAGCTTGCTGTGAATTTAGTCAGCCTTGGTAAGCTGCAGCATGCTGGAGCATCAGTCTCAAGCACTGTGGATGGACTGTTAATTAATCTTGGAGTTGATGCACTTTTCAATGTGAAGCTCACTGGGATGTCAGGTACCCTGTATCATATTGAATGTCTCGAAATACAAAGGGATTCCACCTATATTGCTAGGACTGGGAGTTTACACCTTTGGCACCGACACATGGGACACCTGAATCCAGAAGCTATACAGGAAATACATAGAAGAAAGATGGTGGATGGTCTCACTCTATCTTCCACTCTAGATTACGACCACATTTGTGAGGGATGTGTCCTCAGCAATTCGCATTGGCTACCCTTCCCTAAGTCCAGTTCAGCGAAGTATGAGAAAATGGATCTGATCGTCATTGACCTAACAGGCCCCATGTCAGTTGTGACTTGGAGTGGAATGTCATACACACCCATAGTTGTGGAGGTCAGTTGCCATTTTCCAGTCGGATGATTATTGTGTTCGAAAGATGAGGCTGCTGGAGCCTTGAAGGATGTCATAGCCATGTTAGAACGACAATCAGGAAAACATCTCAAGCAGATCAGATGCGATAATGGAACAGAATTCGTAACAGCAATAGTAGAATCCTTTTGCAAAAGGAATGGGATTATCATGGAAACAACTGTACCATATACCCCTGAGCAGAACGGAATTGCTAAACATGCCATTACGGTTTTCTTTCAAATGGTGAGGTGCTTGCTCCATTCTGCGAAGATGGACTTGTGCTACTGGGGGAAGCATTCTTGTATGCTGTCCATATCCACAGTTGCACAATTACCTCAGCCCTTGATAATGTCCCATTTGAAGCTTGGTATGGACGAAAACCTGATGTGCACCTCTGGATATTTGGATTGGTTGCATATGCCAATATCCCAAAAGGTTGCATAAAGGGAAGTTAGAAGTAATTAAATGCCACTTACTAGGTTAGTGGAATGGTGAGATGAAAGGTTACCGCCTCGAGGATGCAGAGACAGGAAAGCTGATTACCGCTTGTGATGTACAGTTTGTGGAGGATGACAATCTGAATGATCTTGCTATCATTGAAATGCGAGGTATTGCACCTACAAAGGCTGACCTCAATAGTATAGAACCAGGTGGTGGTACAGATGCTTCCCCAAATATTCCCACTACCCACCAGTCTCAACTCATCGAGAATCAGATTCAAGACAATAGCCAAAATGGTGATCCTCCGCAGTGCACCATGGAGAATACTACCCCAGTTACAGAAACAGCATTCCCTACCCTGCCCCGCTCATCCAAGTGGTCAAACCTCCCATCATGAACACAACCTACATGCAAAGTCAATGCGCCAGCCCCACCAGGAATTGCTGCAACTGAAGAAGAGATCGATGCAGTGATTACGCATGGAAGCAAGCATCATGCCTTTATTTCCTTTCCCAGTGAACCACAAAATTACCATGAGGCCATGATGTCACCCTACAAGAAGCAGTGGGAGAAAGCCATAGTGACAGAATATGAGAAGTTGAAGTCAACTGGAACCTTTGAATGGGTCAATCAACTGCCTCCAGGATGAAAAGCCGTTGGTGGTCACATCATATTTCGTGAAAAGAGGGACGGCAATGGTGAATTTGTCAAAGCAAAGGCTCACATTGTCGCAAAGGGCTTCTCGCAGATGCCAGGAAATGATTTTACTGAAACTTTCTCATCAGTGGCGAAATTTACAACCTTACAAACCTTACTATCTCTCGTAGCACACGAAGATTGGGAACTACACCCAATCGACGTTGTCAGTGCATATTTGCAGGGCAACTTAGGAGGATGGTCACACTTTATTGAATATACAAAATTTTACTGAATAATCCTCATATTTTCTAAGTGAGTCTATTCCTTCTGGCCATGACAACTTATTCTATGAGTTTATATTTAATTACCTGAAATTTCATCTTTAAAATATGCATGCCTTTTTAAAATACACACAAATGACATAGTTACACAAGATTATTTGGGTTAACCTAGATTATTTAGGTTAACCTAGATCATTTGGGTTAAACAAGATTATTTGGGTTATGACTTAATCTTTGGGTTATGATTTGTATACAAGCAAACTTTCAAATATATTTCATATAATTTAAATTTAGTTGGTTTAGAGAGTTAATCAGAACTATCTGGGGTACCAATCTCCATTGTGCAATTTATTCCAAAAGAATAATCTACAGATGATTGTTTGACTAAATTTTGTCAATATAGGATAAATATTAATATTTTTGCATTCTTCAGAGTGATACCTAATCAATTGAATTTGATTAAATATTAATTTTACAACAAACAATATAAATATATATACTTTAGTGGATAAATAATTTTTAAAGTTTTGGGTTATCCTCCTTAGATGAGGAAATATATATGGACATACCCAAAGGAATCAAAGAGGATAATAAAGAAGGATGGTATTGGAGATTGTTGAAGGCCTTGTATGGATTGAAGCAAGCCAGACAACAGTGGAAAATAAAGCTTAATGAAGTCATGGAAAGTCTCGGTTTCGAAAGGAGCCATGCTGATGACTGTCTTTACATTCTTCACAAGGATGGGAAACTTGCTTTATTGGTGTTAATCTATGTTGATGACATGGCTGTGGCTGGGCACACAGTCGCTCACATCTCAAGATTCAAGGAAGACATTGCAAAACATTTTGATATCACTGATCTCGGTGAACTGAAATACATCCTCGGAATACAAGTTAACCGAGACTGCAGTGCATGTTCCATCTCATTGAACCAAACCACCTACATTCACCAAGTCTTAGCACATTTTGGCATGAAAGACTGTGCACCAGTCACCACCCTGCTTGCAGTCAATCATAACCTTGCAATGTCACAATCACCATCAACCAACGAAGAGCTACAAGAATATCCTATGTGAATGGTCTTTGGTACCTGGAGATAGTAGCTCACTATTATATGCAACACAAACTCAACCAGACATTCAATTTGCAGTTGGACTTGTGGCACAGTTTGGAGGCAACCCTGGGAAGCCTCACCTCGAAGCTGTAAAATGTATTTTACATTATTTAAAAGGTACAGCCACAATGGTACTTATGTTTGGATGGAAGAACCATGACTCGACTGACCTGGTTGGCTGGACTGACTCAAATTGGGCTCAGGACCCTGACTCGCGACGTTCAATGGGAGGGTTCATATTCAACATCGCTTGGTGGCTCAATATCCTGGTCATCAAAGAAGCAACCCACCGTCGCTCTGTCAACAGTGGAGGCCGAATATATGGCTGCTTCAAATGCCACAAAGGAGGCCATATGGTTTAAGAGTGTTACTTGAAGATCTCGGATTTCCACAAACCACTGCCACAATCATTCATGCAGATAACCAGGGCTGTATTGCACTCACCCATAATCCTATCTCTCACTCGCGAGCAAAGCATATTGATATCAGGCATCACTTCATTCGAGAACACATTGAAAAACTTGAGGTCGATCTGAAGTACATCACTACAAAGGACATGTTAGCAGACATTTTCACCAAGCAATTACCGTGGGAGACCTTTGAGAAGTTCAGATATATGTTAGGGGTTGGAGATGCATGACAGAACTCACCGAGTGGGAGTGATGAAATATGATGGACTTCATACGTTTACGGATCATTCTTGTCACAACGTGCAGTTGCACTGCTTATGTAATGTAGTAACCGAGAAATTTTCTCCAACAATATGATCTTTAGAACCATCAACTAGAGTGCTTCGTTACTGACCTTCACACACTTAGATTCTATTGGGAACTTGCGCAGACCACAGTAGATATTAGAATATAACTTGGCTTCTATCTATGAGTAAACTACTGGGGATTATATACACATGTCTATGGGGAGAAGGTTCTGGAAGGGATGACAGAGATATTACTAAAGCTATGTTAAGTATGTTCCAAGATATTCTATAATATTCTAGGAATGTCAGGTTGATTACCAACAGATTCAACTGGCGTCAAGCCAAGCTCCACTTTGCTTTATAGAATTGGACCTCCTGATTAGTATGATTCACCATTTTCAGACCTCCTGATTTGTACAATTCACCATTTTTGGACCTCCAAAATCATCCCCTTTTGCCCCCTTAAATCTTAACAGTGTGCAAGAATGGTTGTTTCTTGATCTTCAGTGGACTTTGGAATGGGTTTGTGAGTTTGCTTTCCATGGAGACATGCTTCACAAGGTGAGTTATCAATTGTTTTGCTTTTTACAATTGACATTCCTTTAACCATCCCTTTTTGAACCATTTTGAGGACTGATTTGGCACTGATGTGACCTAGGCAATGATGCCACAATTGTATGTCACCCTTTGACTCCTTAGCAACTGTGGTAAGTGCTTGTGATTTTATTTCACTTCCTGGGATGATCCTACTGATGTGGATTTGTTCAGATAGCACAATGTTGGCAAGAAGGATGTATATGTTTCCTTCCAGGTGTGCTTCTCCAACAAGCAAATTTTGATCATTATAGATGTGACACATTTGATTTACTTCAAAAGCAACCCAAAGTCCATTTTATGTGAGATTGGAGACAGATAGAAGATTTCCATGCAATTCTAGTACATGTAGGACTTGTTGAACAATACCAGTGATTTTCTGATTCCCAATGGATAGTTTGAGTTTTACTGAGCCTTCTCCTACAGTGAGTATGTAGCTGTTATCACCCAACCAGACTTTTATGGGTTCTTCAAGCTTTTGGTAAGTGGCAAACCATTTGCAGTGTGAGCTCATGGTAGCTGATGCACCAGAGTCAACTATCCATTTCTGTTTTGCATATATCTGTTATATAATATATCCAAATAAGGTAACCGCCAGGTCAAAATAACATCAAAATATTCTCGCCATATTCTGTTCCCAAACGGACCCTAAGTTATAGAAAGAGGCATAAATCAGATCCATGCTTGAATTAATTCCATGGCACGTCATCTCATCATGAATCTATCTACACAAGAAGTGATCCGCAACAACCAGAGCTGCACGCTCATTTTGTAACAAATTGCGAATGTAAAGGAATGCATTTAAAACGCCATCGTCAAATCCTGAATCAAGCCCTGCATCCTACGAATTCCCTCCATGACCGGACTTCAGACGGTATTCGACCTTCTGTATAACTTCGCAATCCACCCTGAGGAATTTTCCGGGCCAAACTTTCTACAAACAACTCCGCCGTGCGGGCATTGTTCAACAACGGGAAACCGAAGTCCACTGCGTTTCTATGCATTCGGTACAAATTAGAAAAAAAAATCACGTAACGTATATGTCCAATACTTACCGTCGAGCAACATAGTCTTCGTCGGTAGCACTTGCACCTCGAAATTTAGCCAGATTGATTACACATTGAATATCATACTCGTCGAAAACTTCGCGCAATTTACGCTTATCTTTGAGAGGGAAGAAGATTTTCTTGCAAGTGACAAGGGGGATACTGTTCAAGAAATGTTCGACTTCTGCTGATGAACAAAATAGTTTGAATCCGAGATTGGATAGTTTTAGGGATATAGTTTGCATTTCAGGCTTGGTGATATCACCGCCTACGAGAACGCCAGAGCCTTGTTTGGGTATCCTAAAACCTGTTGTGCTCAGGAGCGACGCCCAATATGCTTCGTAAATGTCCTTGCCGAAGCTAGCCACTTCTCCGGTACTAGCCATTTCTGGATTCTGGTCAATAGAGGTATATTTCATCGAGTAACTTGGACTTACCAACACCTAGATAAGGATCTGCTCCGCCAAGACGAGTCCACGAGAACTGTGCAACCTTGATGGATGTATAATCACGCTTCTGTGCCATCAAGTCGACAGGTTCGGGGACGTCTTGACCGACAATGGCAGCCGTGGCGGTATCAATGAAATTATGCCCGAGGACCTTAGAGACGAATGGGAAAGAACGAGATGCCCTAAGATTGCACTCGATAACCTTAAGTTCAGCCGGCTCAGAACCCTCGGCGGGCTTGCGAATAATTTGCATATTAAAAGGACCAGAGATCTCAAATGCAGTCGCGACCTTCTGAGCGATCTCTTTGAGGCGCGCCATGTCAGTTTCGTCCAACGAGAAAGGAGGTAGCACCAGTGTCGCGTCTCCAGAATGAACACCAGCATTTTCAACATGCTCCGAAACCGCATGGACAAGCAGCTTCCCTTTGGAAGCCACAGCATCGACATCTATTTCCTGCGCGTTATCAATGAACTTGGTGATTACCACAGGATGAAGAGGAGAAACAGAGGCTGCGGCGGATAAATTATACTCCAATGTAGACTCTTCATAAACGACGTTCATAGCCGCGCCGGAAAGCACATACGATGGGCGAACAAGTACAGGGTATCTATAGCAGTGGAAGTCAACGACCTCTCTAACAGTACAATAACAAAATACTCTTACCCTACGTCAGCTGCAAATTGTTTTGCTGCTCCAACTGTTGTAACTTCAGCCCACGCAGGTTGATCAACGCCGATACTATCAAGGACAGATGAAAACTTATGGCGATCTTCAGCTGTGTCAATTTTTTCCGGATCCGTACCAAGGACATTCACGCCGCTGTGTTTAAGTCGTAAAGCGATATTCTGAGGTAGTTGTCCTATATTATCATTAGCCACCGAAATGACGCGAGTAATTGACATATGCCTACCGCCCACGCTGACGATAACACCAGAAGCACCTTCAAGTTCATAAATGTCCATGACTCGCTCCCAGCCAAGCTCTTCGAAATACATGCGGTCAGCTTCATCGTAATCTGTCGAGACAGTTTCCGGATTGTAGTTGACCATAATTGTCCTCTCGCCACGGTCCGCGAGTTTACGAGCACACGTTACAGCACACCAGTCAAACTCGACGCTGCTTCCAATACGGTACACGCCACTGCCCAAGACCATAGTGCCATGTTCGTCGAATTCGACATCGTGGGTCTGGGCGTTATAGGTTGTGTAAAGATAATTGGTATGGGCAGGATATTCGGCCGCAAGGGTGTCGATCCGTTTAACAAAGGGGGTAATTCCGAGACTTTTACGATAGGCACGAACTGCATCTTCGTTGGTGCCGATAAGCGCGGCAATCTGAGCATCAGAAAAGCCTTGTTTCTTGGCCGTTTGGATTAGCTTTTCCGATAGACCATCCATGGAGCCTGCAGCCCGCAATGCACGGTGAGTTTGCACAATATTATCAATCTTGTATAGGAACCACTACAGTGGGAAAAGCTGTAAGCTGAGTTTATGTATACCTCTTTTCAATTGTTCATCATACCTTGTCAATTTTGGTTAGATCGTGAATTCGGTCGACGTCATAGTCTTTATTCAGCATGGCATGTGCAATCGCAAACAATCGAGTATCAGTTGGGGCAGAGAGAGCGGTGTCGACATCTTCGGGCTGAACATACGCTTCGAACCCAACATACCGAGGATCAATTTGGCGGATGGCTTTCTGAAGACTCTCTTCAAAAGTGCGACCAATCGCCATGACTTCGCCTACTGACTTCATGGAGGAACCAACTCGGCGGTCAACTTGTGACGAGAATTTGGCAAGATCCCACTTCGGGATCTTCGTCACTATATAGTCGAGTGAGGGCTCAAAACAGGCAGTTGTTGTTTTGGTAACAGCATTGGGCAGTTCTGGAAGTGTATGTCCGAGAGCAATCTTGGCCGCAGTGTAAGCGAGAGGGTAACCAGTTGCCTTGGAGGCAAGTGCGCTGTCGAAGATATGAGGAGTGGAAAACAGCAGCTAAAACATGCACACCTAGATCGGCTTAATCTATATAATGCATAAATGGAAATGCATTCACATCAAAAGAAAATGTTTACTGACCTCGCGTTGACCTCAATGACACAATATTCATGGGAACCAGGGTTCAATGCGTATTGAATGTTGCATTCTCCCACAACTCCCAAATGCCTGATGACCTTGATGGCGGCACTGCGAAGCATATGATATTCATCATCAGGCAGTGTTTGAGAAGGCGCAACAACGATTGAATCTCCAGTGTGCGTTCCGAGAGGGTCAAAATTTTCCATATTACAGCAAATGATGGTGTTCTTTGATATAAAATTTAGTAATGGCGATCACTTCAAGAAAGTCAACGGATCCTACATCAGCAGCGTCACGCACTACCTCATATTCAAGTTCTTTCCACCCCTTCATACTGCGCTCAATGAGAAGTTGTGGACTTAGACTGAGACCCTTGGCAGCAAGGTCGCGCAATTCTTCAGCATTGTCTGCAAAACCGCTACCAAGACCACCAAGGGTAAAAGCAGCACGAACAATAACCGGGTATGAGATAACTTCAGCAGCTTCAAGAGCAGCAGATACAGTGGACACTGCAGTAGACTGGGCAACGGGGATATCAATTTCTGCCACAGCCCGAGTCAGCAAAATACCTCAAAATTAGAGGTAAATGCAGACCTTTAAGAGCCTGGACAAATAGTTCACGATCTTCCGAGATTTCCAAAGTACGAATCGGTGTCCCGAGAACCTTGACGCCCAATCGTTCTAGGACACCCATTCTGTCGAGCTCAATACCAACATTGAGTGCACTTTGTCCGCCAAAAGTCAGAAGAACGCCATCCGGTCGCTCTTTTTCCAGAACATATGCAACATAGTCTGCTGTGATAGGGAGAAAATAAACTTCGGATGCAAGCTGGTGTGATGTCTGCCAAGTTGCAATATTTGGGTTAATGAGAACAGCTTGTACACCTTCCTCACGAAGCGCCTTCATTGCCTGAGAACCAGAATAGTCGAATTCGCCTGCTTGACCAATGCTTAAGCCACCACTTCCAACGACGACTACTTTACGAACGTCTGGTCGAGGAAGTTTTGGAAGGACCTCTGCAGAAAGCTTGCGAGCGAGCTCAGATGGGGACGATAAGACCGGGTCGCCATCCTTGCGTGTATATGAGCCAACGGCTGGAACAGCTACGGCTCGAAGAGGGGAAGAAGGAACAGGAGCACAGAGAATACGGGATGCATGGTATAGCCTTTTATATTGATATCGAGTTGTATGTCGTCGAGATAGTTGAGCAAAGGAAGATAGCATGGTGGTCAAAGAGTAAGTCCACCACGCGATCTACCGTATTTGCTCGATCGAGTGAAGATTTCTCCGTGACTCGTTTTAAATGATTCAGAGCAAACTTCTAAACGCGTATGACTAAGCATGCGCCACAGTGGGCCTGAGATGGTGTGTCAGCGAGTCACCAGGTCGTAAGCCAAGCAGAGAATCTTTGTTCATGTGTACGGGTCTGGTTCTTATACTTGAATATACATGAATTCGGAGAAGTTTCATTATGGTTATGAGTACCGCAAAAATCATATCCGCTATGCACATGACCAGAGTATTCTTTTTCTTTTGGACAGGTGATAACACGCCGTCACACGCGTTGTCACGCCATAATACTCTGTTTCATTCAATTGTAACTTCAAACTTGGTGCTCTTTTGATTGCTCCTGCTCTTGACATGTCCAAACCAGGATTAAAAGACGATGACGTTGTCCCTAAACTGTACCCTTACTATTGGAATCCACAATTAGGCTCAAGCATTGAGGAGTTCGTAAACAAGGTAGACTTGAAGCCATTTCACTCAGAATTGTGGCACATAAGAATAACATATCTGACGTCCGTTTTTTAAGTATAAGCCTTCCATGGTACAAGATGACGGCACAAAGCCAGTCAGCAGTTTCCCTCTTTGTGTACCCCTAATCGTCTTAGTGCTTGTTTTCCCACACAAAGTGGCTATGGGTACAAAACTCCAATTCCCCTGGACCTACTGAGGAAAAAACCGCTGCCGTTGATGCGGCTAGGGCGTTATGTCTGTTTATCCATCTATATCCCTTCCTATGGACTCTGACGGTTATCCCCGTCGCAGTGGCTGAAGCTACCGAGAAAATTCAACAAATCAACGTACGGGGCTCTGTTCGCAGTCTTTAATTTTGAAGACATTTCCATAACACGGCTTATATTTAGGATGACGATACGATTCCAACGCGCGCTAGCAAGAAAACAGGGGCTAAAAGTAAGAAGCAACTAAAAGAAGAGGTAATTGCTATTCTCAGTGCTCCCCGGGCAATCTTCATGCGTCTCAAAATGGTCCAGATACAAGTCGAGTATTCAAAGAAATTAAAAGAAGTACACAAGGAACACGATTATGCGGCAGGAAAATGGTAAATTGAGAATATTGACAGGTTCACCACTCCCCAATGACTCATCTTGTTTGTAGGTTGGCATTTGTTGCTCACGACATGGTTGATGCCGTATGGACTCGCCTTGCCAGTAAGTCAATTGCATTTTTATGTTGCTCCAGGTCAACTTATTATACCTAGCGTCTGTGGCTACGGGCCCTCTGTCGGAAACTGTGGTCTATCTTGCTAAAGTCGCCACTACACCTGCAAATGAATCAAACTCGCAGCGAGTCATCTGCGTCTATATCCCCGACGTTCTCGATAAAAATAAAATTATCGACGTATGTGACTCTTTTACTTCTCAAAAATATATTATCCAAGTACATAGGTCATGCGCATCCTTTTACAAAACCATGGTCTCAATTTAAGTGGGGTTAAGTCCAATCTTTATACGGAAATAGGTAAGATTACTCCTGGAACAAAATGACCATTACCGTCATCTAATTCTGGGTTGGCGTTGTAGGACTAGATAGTAAACACCCTAGCCACATTCAGTCTACAGTTCGTTGTCACTTCCTCACTTTATGTTGTTGATTTCACATTCCAACAGACATGGAAAAATACTGATCTTTTGAAAGACAACGAAATTAAGGTACGTGCAAAATCCTTCCAAAACATTACAGAAATAAAAAAACCAGTTATCGAACCCAGGACCTCAAAGAAGTTTTCTACAATTCCCTGGGAACCATCCCGAAGGCTCCTCAAACAGACGGTGTCGATGATGCTGGCGCCAAGAAAAAACTTCAAGGCAAACCCAGACCCGTCACCGACGATCCTTTTGCTTCAGACGATGAAGAAGAGAAGCCGAAGTCAAAGGCGAAACCTATAGATAACAAAAGTAAGACTACAAAGAGAAAGGGGAAGGATTCAGACGAATCTGAGCATGAGAAACAAAAGAAAAAAAGACTACATTAGCACATAACCCAACGTCTTAAGATAGATAAAAATTCCTGCATTATAACAACCTACAAATATAATACAATAAACGCTAGAATCACCCCGAATGACACTATGAAACACGTTCCCAATCTTCTACGTCTGGTTCCTCCGTCGTGAGAGCCAATGTCAATTCTTCCTCAAAAATCCGGGATTCAAACGCCGCTTTGAATCTTCGGTGAAAAGGGCTGTCAATGGGAAACCATACCCTATCGAAAACATGACCGAATGTGGCTCCTGGGCAAGCCAAAAGCTCTGCCCAGATACGCGCCACGGTTTCGACGTCATTATAGAACGGTTGACCTACTCCAAATGCTCCTAAAATGAGGTTCTTGATTCCTCTTTCCTCGAATACACGGAGGACACGAGCCATCCGAGCCCGCATTACCATCTCGATCTGTCTGTTAACTTCCTTCTTCTCCGTAACGTGCTTGTAAAACCTGTGAATCTGTCGCGCGTTAATAGCGCAACTAGACACTACCGATATGTGCAAAGGGGGACTGAGATTACCTCCTCCAGTTTCCATTACATCTGTGGGACGCCGATCGTTCCGGATAACCACAACGTGTGGCGAGAAGATGATTTGATGGTCGTAAAAGCCGGCCGCATCATCATGCCTATGTGCACGATAAAATGGCCTGGCAACAGATGATGTGAGTGAAGCGTTGATCGTAGATGCACGAGCCAGACATTCCTCTGGTTCTGTTCCTCCCTTACGAAACCCTCCTCCTGGTCGCTTGGCAGAGCTGCAATTAAGAAACCCTATGCCGCCGCCGTCCCTGGCATCTTGAAGGACACGGGAGAGGTCGCGAGCACCTGTCAAAAGTGGAACTTCAAAAAATTTAATCTGCGTCTGTTGGCCAGGTGAAAGGCTTAGGAGCCTAGGACCATCCTGCCAATTATCGATGAGACCTGTGGAGCCTGGAGAGTAAATACAGGTCTTTTCAACACTGGCAGAAACCTGATACGCGATATTATTCATCATCCCACTTTGTTCATCGACGTAATAGCCGTCAACGGCGATAGCGACGGTTTCACCGGAAATGCGTGCGAGGTCCTGACGATCCGGTTCCCTAAGAGGGTGCAATCTTCTTTGGTGTTTCTCTGTGAACTGTTTCTTGCGGCGCAATATGGGCAATGGTGTTGGTTTGATAGGGACTTCCGATGTAGAGGTAGCACGAAGGCGAAATCTGTTAGATTGAGGTCTTAATCGTCCCATACTAAGCAAATCGAATGTTGAATGGGTGGGTGGATGGATGGACGGATTGATGGACGGATTGATGGATGGGGTTGAGATGTGTGTGATGCAATGGGACGTGGTGTAGAGCAGAAAGATAAATTGCGTCACAAACTGCGGAGTCTCCTTTCGGCAACCCGGCTTGTCTCAAACATGGCAGACTCATATACACACCTTTCGAATTTTCTTTCAAATCTGAAGGAAATTCCGTCAGTCTGTTTAAATTATCTGACAGTTTTATTAAGTCTCACTTTCTTCAGATTATCGATTGAAATAATTCCTAATGAGCCAGGCCACGAAGCTGGGATCCCAAGCTCTGCTCGTTGCCAGAACCCATATCACCCGTTGCTCTTTGTTGAGGGACACCTTGGGGTCCCCCAACCCACGCTCTTTAGAGCTTATATGATTGCTAGTAAACTAATTACTCGCGACTTTCTAAGAATTAGCAGTAACGAGATGGCACGTGCGCTGGTATTAACAACCAGTATATTGCTCATGGCGAATCCCGCCCACAATACTGCTCTTAACCACCGGAAAAGGCTCATTCATGCGTTTAGCTCTATCTTGTCTTGTACATCCGAGTTGAAATTCACAGCGTGTTTACTAGACAACAAACAGGCATCGAAGTCATCAATCTTGTGGCATCATCGCCGATGGATAATCAGATATATGAGCCATCAACCCCCTTTGCCTCCTTGTTCGAGTCTCTTGGACTCCCTCAATGGTTTGAATATTCCGCTTCAAGATCTGCACCTGGAATTTAAGCTCGTTTCGCGAGCTGCTGAAGTATATCCGCGGAACTATCACGCGTGGTTGCATCGCTACTTATGCGCCGAATGTTTAATTACCCAATGTTCGAATAATGTACCAGAGGCCTACAACCTATTGCATCTGGAATTGGAAAACTCTCGCAGATGGGTGGAACTGCACGTCTCAGATCACACCGCAGCTCATTATTTGTCACGGCTCGTTCTCATGTCGCAAAGCCTTCCAGAATACCATTCCCTTGTGCAATCTGCATTCGTCCAAAGCAATTTATCAAGCTACCACCCCACAAGCATCGAGTCTACCCCTCTTGTCTCACACGCTCTTACCCTGCTCACTGCTTACCCTATCCATGAATCACTTTGGTCGTATCTTCGCCTCGCATGTATGGTTGAAACTCAAATTGCACAATGGGTTTTTGTTGCTATTATTGGTACAGAAGTTGATGATGCTTCTAAAGATGGCCTCCCCGTGTTGTCTTGTAGTTCGATTAAAGGAAGAATGACAGCCAATGCTCGATTGGAAAATTTGTATGTTATACAGAAGCACGCGTTTCGTTTTATTGTTTGGACTTTATTATCAGTAAGCCTAGACCGTACCCGATCGTCAATAATTTTCCACTGAAGCAATGGTAGAGAAATAAGTTCAGAGATTACGAAGATTTAGTCCCTGGTATCCTGAAAAAGTCGGAACTCCCTCCAATATTCAAGTTGATGGATATTCTGCCATCAAATCTCGTATCTCGTAATGCATGATACCAGAACTGCTGTAGATTGGAGACATTTCACTGATGTATAAGACTCGAGTTAAGGCACGAGGGGCAGGACCGGTTTTCCACCTTCACATTGAGCAATATCGATATCCTTTAGTAGACTGCTTACAATGTGTGGGTGAAGGATCACTGCATCTTCCTGACACGCTAACCGGCAAAGTTGTAGCAATGTGAACGAAGACTAAGAGCAGTTTCATTGGGGGAAATATCGGGAATGTGACAATAATCATATCTAGACCTAGGCGTCACTCCTAGTGATGGCACATGATATGTAAGCTATGATTCATGAAGGGGGGCTATTCACGTCGTTCGCATCATGTCCATTGACACTCGACTTTCTTGGTAACCCAGACTACTCCCATCAGCCTCAACACCTGTCTCGCGCGGAAGCAACGAGATTTTGCAGGGGTTATAAGGGTGAAAGCTTATACAATTGGATTAATATACAGACTACCGACAGAAACACAAGGTGGAGAATTTAGATGGATAATTTAGTGACACTTGTATGGACCTAACTATTTAGGCTTCTGAAGGACACTCATAATTGTGTTGATCCCCTTGACACCTGTATCCAAGGGAGCATTTACTAAGAAACCTGAATGCTGAACTAAAATTACTCACCGATAGATCCTTTAGGGTAACATATATACAACTTTCACGAAATCGTCAATGAAATCACCATATTAGAACAACTGAAGGAAACCTTACCGGATCGCGGTATGTGCCAAACTTTTGTCGAAAGTCAACTTTAGCCATCAGAGGGAACGCATGCGCAACTCCAGCGTAAGCCTTCTCCAGCATCATGAATCGGAATCCCCCAACGTTATCAGCTTTCCGAATCTGATCAAGTGCCCCTACTCCAAATGTGGCCGTCTCGACGCCAGCTTCACCGAGTTTATCGATCACGTCAGTAATAATGTACTAAAGGTGTGTCGACGTCAAACGAAGTGGGTTACATGAGATACGTGAACTCGCCTCGATTGCGCCAGGCGGAGCTCCAGGGAATTCAAGAGCCCATTTGATTTGGAGCCCATGGGCCGCAGCCAATTGAGCAAGGACTACAAGACAGCAGATCTAATTATGAAATTTTAACACTTCATCTGCCCGTAAAAAAGCTGTACTCACATGGCTCTCCTTGTCTGTAGCATAAAAGTATCGCCGGTGTTTTAAATCATCAAAAGGCCGAACCCCAGTGAGATGGATTTGAGTCCCCGATCGATTATCCTTCCACTCCTTGATTCTCGCGTCAACTTTTTCTTTGAAATCATCGCTCGGTTCTCCAGTAATTTCGTGGAGATGAACTCCTTCACGTTCAGCGCGGTGGACTTTTTTACGCAGATTCTTGTCCTGCCCTGACACCGCCTCAGTCGGGTTGAGGCGTTCCTCTGCGACGACAACGACGGCACTCCAGCCGAGGTCATTAGCAAGATGGTGTTCTGTTTCTTTGCTGACGCAACACCAGACTGGCTTTAGATGCTTTTCACGCTTAATATGATCCAAGAACGCTCGCACAACTTTTGCTATTTGGTCCGGTTCACAGAGGGGATTCCCAAACGCGACCGCGTATCCGTCCTCAGGGATATACCCAACGGCCGCACCAGAAGGCTCATGTCGCCAGATGGTCCATGCCGGGTCCACCCAAGACGTATTAGTGGCGTCTCCGTATTTAGCAATAAACTAACAGTCGCCGACTAAGCCAATTCAGTATGTTTAAGCAAGATAAAACACGCACATGTTCAACTGGGGGAAGTCCATTCCCACGATTGTTTTTCCTTGTCGTGGCTCTAGGTCCACCAACGATAGCTGTCTGGGCAGTTTCCGCAAGTACCGCCTTGGAATCCTGACCGGGGTAGGAGAAGCTTCTGGGATCGCGACCAAAAAGACAAGCCAATCTGACATCACGAAGGTTTAAGAACAACATAACCAGACGCTCAAGGCCTAATAACATGAGTATGCCGAGCTAGTAAAGGTCGTGGAAACTACATACCAAGGCCACCACCCCCATGCTACAATTGAGCCATTCTTTCAGACTGTGCTGTAGTGCATGTCAATGAGGTGTATACGATACTTACGGGAGGACAACCCCATCGAAACGCATCAACATATTCTTTCATGGAATCAACTCTAATTCTAGCGTCTTGCATTCTAAAGGCTCTGATATTAAACAATTACAGCTCAATAATACAGAGTATATACCTTTTTTCCAACAAGGGGGCATGGTGGATTCGCTGACCACCGGAAAGAATCTCTTCCCCCCGTACGAAGATGTCGAAAGAGTTGGAATACTCCTGGAAGAGATGGTTTAATCAGCTGTCTATCATTGACTTAGTAACATAAACTGACTTCGTCATCCGCATCAGGCATGGTATAGAATGGCCTCGCGGAAAGTGGGAATTTGTCTGAGAACACTTATAAAATACAAGTTTCCGTGTGCGGCTCGAGTAACTTACCAAGGATATAATAATCTGTGTTGTACTTCTCCTTTACAAGAGCGCCAAGTCTTTGCTCAGACCTGCTGCTCAAATCGTCATACTCACCCAGTTCAGAACCGTCTTCTTGTTTCCACCCGCTATCCTTTAACATTTTAATTCCGTCTTTAAACGGGAGGCGCACTGTCTTTTCTGGAAAAACGAGATCGTCGTGTGGAAACTGCTTTTTGACAATTTCAATCTGCCCAGTGAAAAATATCAATATATGCCTGTGCCTTATAGGGATATGGTCAAGACCTCTTCATGATACTGCGATTGTAGACTGAGGAATATATGTTGAAGTGTCGCATCTATCACATCGATGACCTCTGTGTAGTCGATGTTGATTGTCATTTCAAAATCTAAACCAGTAAATTCTGTCAAGTGACGATGGGTGTTCGAGTTCTCTGCTCTGAAAACTGATACAAACATTTCAGCAGGATACTTGTGCGCTGAGGATGGGAACCAAACCGGGTCCGACTTCGTAAACCCTCTCCATGTCTGCTGAGATACACATCTGCTTGGCTAATTGGGGACTTTGGGCTAGGTAGACCGGCCGGTTAAAGTAGTCCACTTTGAAGACTGCTGCCCCGGACTCGGTTACAGAGCCTTGGAACTTGGAGGAATTAATTTCAATAAAGCTCTGTTGATCCATTGAATTACGAAATAACTTTGTGACCCCCGAATGAATACGAAAGATGGCGTGAGATGTGAGAGTCTAAAATAATAATGAGTGGGTCATCTAGTTGGGTAATGCGCCGATGTTTATACTCTTAAGTCTAATACTCGGTTATTAAGTCGAGTTCGTTCGGCAACTCTGGTAATCTGCGCATCGGCCTGTATCGAAGGTACGACATGAGATTTGAAGTACGCTTATCATTTATCGTGTACCTTTTCGAGGTTTTCCAGAAGTGCAGTGGATGGAGATGCATCGATAACTTGGAATGGAAGAAGTACAGTTGGCTTTGCAACGACATACATCTGTTCCTAGGTTAACACCAGCTAATATAAACGACTGAATCGGACACACCTTGTGTACATTGACTTCAAGATGATGGATCGTAGCACTCTTGACTTCCTCTTGACCGTCCTGTGGAGCCTGCAAAACACCCTCCACATACACTATTGTCTCTGGATGCAAGTATCCTGCCCATCTAACCATGCTCTCCGAGACTATTCCGCTTTGCTCTGTGACGACGCCCTGGACGATCGTTAATTGCTGTCGGAAGACTAAGAACATGATCTTTCGCCCTTTACACGACTATTATGCTCATGGAAAAGTTTCAGATATGTGGGCTCTCACCTATTACTCTGGAATGGTGTATCCTTGCTCTGAATTTAATGGTCTCTCCTTCCTTCTTCTCCGCCAATGACTCGAGGGGCTCTAGGATGCCACCTATATGCAGGATAAATACTGGGGCAACTGGTCTTAACAGCGAAGCGCACCTCCACCTTCAGGCAGGTCACCGTAGTTGGCCTTACGTTCGTCCTTCACGCAAAGTTTAGTTACCCATAGTTTTTCGAAACAAACGGATAAACACACTTTTTCATAGGCATCCCGCCGCCTTGCTTGAACCTCCTCTTTGGCTTTCCGTTCCGCCTGCTCACGATCTGTCGCCATTTTATCCTTAGAAAGGTTATGTGGTGCGTGGCCATTGTCAATCGTGGCATGATCCTTTTCACGATTGGACACTTTCGCTCCTCGCTTGAGATGTCTAAAAATTCGATACGGGACTGCCTTTGCGAATATTCGTTTAATGGGGGCCATATTGAAAGAATTAAATATATGATACGGTAGGATTATTAGGAACGCCACAGGCGGGAGGAATTGCCCTGTACACTGGCGTGACGTCAGTCCAGGCCAGCTAGACTGGGACGTTCTTCGCGAATGAATTTTCTACCCATATTGGCTATTTCGAGACAATATGTCTCGAAAACTACAAAAAAGAAAACTAGAGAAGGTTTCTCGACTATTCTTCTTATAATCTTGCTTTTTCTAGCATTGTATAACGTGAATATGTCATAATTACAGCCGTTTGGTGATAGGTTTGCACTCCGCTGTGTTGCCATGTTTTAGCGCTTGTAATTTTCCTACTCTTATAGGATGTGAAATATATTTGGCACAATAATAAAAAATGTTATAAATGTTACAAACATAATTCACACGAAGAGAGCTAATCGAGAAAAGCACACTGGGCGTCACGGGAGACTGAGGCTGAAAGAGGGCGAGCCCTGAGCTGCTTTTCCGTGAGTTGGGCGCACCGTGCGGCTCTGCGACTGAGTGTGTTGGGAGGCTGGTTGTATATTTTGACGAAGAGAATTATGAGAGTATTGAGAGTGAATGGGGAAGGAGGAGGGGCGGAATATCATGATGATCTCTTCCCTCTGTCCTCTTCTGCAGCATGGCTCTCATCCAACCGGTACAAAATGACTATGTACACGCGTGCTGAGTATTGAAATCCCTCTCTTTTCGACGCATCTCGGCCTATGCATAGGTAACTTGGATTTGGACCAGGATAAATAGCATCAATAAAGTGGTATTTGATACCAGCGCTTAAAACGGGATCTGAGTTTAAACGTGTATTTACAGTAGACCGACCATCGCAGCGCACGAACTATATAATTGAAAGGAAGAGCCACCCCGGAGGTGCTTTCCGACGGGGTCGGCGTGTTTTTCTGGATAAATTGAGCTCTCTTCGTGTAAATTATTATAAATTAAATAGATTATTCTACACGGTATATAATAAGAGTACTTGTGAAGGTTACAGACTTAGAAGCATACGAGTGCAATTTATCTGCAAACGGCTGTCACTGAATTATGGATCTGTGAGCCACATGAATATCTGAATATCATTAACGTGACGATGGCATAAGTACAATTTCATAAAACGTCTTTAAAAGGTCCAAACAATTCCAAGGGAATAATTGTCTACAGAGTACAAACGTGATCGCCGCATAGGACGAAACATACGCAACAACAAAAATGCGACCAATGGCCTCACAATGCCCATGATGATGCTAAAACGAACAGAGCGATCTTGTAGCCGTCTACATATAATCGGACAGCGACATTGCCTGTAGTCGTACTAGCTGGTACGGATCCAATAGTTCCACTCGGGATGATGGTGCTCGGCGTTATGCTCGGCAATGGCGAAGTGCTAACACTTGTTGGTAGCTTCACTGAAACAGATGTGCTGGTGCTTGGTACACCCGTCATCGAAGTCGTCGTCGTG
Organism: Hysterangium stoloniferum; assembly: GCA_015178975.1. Classification (NCBI taxonomy): domain Eukaryota; kingdom Fungi; phylum Basidiomycota; class Agaricomycetes; order Hysterangiales; family Hysterangiaceae; genus Hysterangium; species Hysterangium stoloniferum. The sequence goes on along the minus strand of WHVD01000062.1, from coordinate 474,997 downwards.
GGTGGAACGGTCACAATCTGAGTACTAGTACTGGTACTATTCACAGGAGATGACTGAGGCGGAGACGTCTCCGAATTGGTCACCGTTAGAGACGTCGAAGAACCCGGTGGAATAGAAGTCGACGTCACTGGAGAATTGCGGAATAGGTGTCAAGTGTGGCGACAGGCGGCACCAAACGAGAACTCACCGTTGCCACACTGCATATTTACCAAGTCTTCACCAATCTGAGCGTTGTTGGCCGAACACGATTGGCCGAAACATATATTCGCCGAGGATTGGAATGTGCTTATTTTGCAAGCACAGTCGAAGTCACTGAGGGCGATTAATAAGACGTACACATATACAACAGACACCACCTACCTGCATGAAGGCAAAGCCAGGAAGGCCTGGCGGAGACAGGTGGTTACACATGTGGGTGTACCTGTGTTTTGAGCAGTCACAATTGCGCTGAAAACCAGTTCAAGAATCGCCAACGCAAAGATAGCAGGATGCATAGAAGGACTTGGAAATCTCGTCAACGCAAATGAGGGTCTGAAGATCGGTCTAAAAAAGCAAAAGGCCACAGCGCCATGCGAGCAAACTCTATTCTTAGCGTAGCCAATTCAGCCTGCACACGACGGACAAGGATGAAGTGGACTTCTTGCAGTATGCTTCAACGTCGCGGAGTCTCAAACATGATCATCTGATCAAAGGTGCTACGCCGTACATCCGGCGGGGTTTAGCTTGAGCTTGTCGTTTCGCATCGCTTCTTTGGGAAAGTATTGCAATCAAACTCTTAGCCGCCACATTCATTAGCTTCAAGTTGCCGAGGGTTGAAGTGCTTGTATATTGCGTGATCTCTGTGAATAGCCGTTGACAGACAATGATCTGATGCAGAATCAAGGGACAGGGTCCGTTTGCTGTGAGAATGCTCCAATCAGAAGTAAGGCTGGGTGCCAATCCAGGTCTCAATTAGGCCCTGTGTCAGCTCGAAGTCCGGGTATGAGGCACTCAAGATCAAGCAAGGCCTGATCTTTTGTCCAGGTCTCAAACATCTCAGGGGAAACCCAAGGAAAACTTTTTTTGTGGGCGCCAAAGAAAATTGGTGTTCGTAGTAGCACTATGATTCAGATCGATATTATTCTTAACAAGATACTGATATTGGGTAATAACGATGACCAATATGACATCACACTACATATTTCGGAGTTCTAGAGTTCGTGATACGATTCAGGCCGTGTCAGCACATGGCGTATGGCGGTTTTCACAGCAATGCCCCGACGCCAGCCATCATTCCAGCAAATACACCCGCCAGCGTAATAACATTCACTTCTAGTGCGCCGGCCCCGCCACTTGCACTTGGGCTTGCAGCGGGCGACGTGCTAGCCGGAAGAGTGCTCGCAGGCGAAGTGCTCGACCCGCTGGGTCTCAGAGAGGAGACAGCTGTCGGCGTGCCCAAGGATGAGCTTGAGCCCGAGGGGGCACCACTTTCGGTGCTGGTTGGTTCGCCGCTACCTGAAGTCGACACTGTGGGCATCTAGTCAATCACCGCCTTGTCAACATGCCACCCTCCCATGAGAACGTACGTGTAGCACAGGTGGCGACTTGGAGGGCGCTTGCCGCGGCCACATCCGCAGCTGTACAATTGGCTTGGAGACAAGCTAGGGCTTGGTCCTGGAATGCCGTGGACGTGCAGACGCAGGCGATGTCCGTACTGTTCATCCAGACGAGAATGAGAGGTAATTACGAGCAAGTAGTGGTGACAACTTACACGCCATCGCAACCAGCCCCCGTAGCAGCAGTGCTGGTGCAGGCTAACACACACGGAGAAATGCCATTTGTTGACGTTGGGACTGCGGCAGTGGAGGTATCAGACTCCGTCTGGGCTTGAGCACCTAAGAAGAACACTGCTGCCGCCAAAGTACAAACAAGTTGAAAGTGCATCTGAGCAGTGGGATACAGTGAGAAAACAAAGGAGGAACAATTAGGACAATATATAAGGTACCTTAATTTTGTTTCAAAGGGCCGTGTCGGGGTGGTGGGAAGGCGAATGATAAAAAGATCATATGGGCCAAGCACCTTTATATTTGTGTGTGTGTGGGTGCTGGTGTTGCCTCACAGTTGCCTGAACTAAGTGTCACCTGCCAAAACATCAAACATGTAGTGTATTGGGTGCCCAGGAACTTGGCTCATTTCAGTTACGGATGCTCCCATTCTTCTTTACGAACAACTCAGTGAACGCCTTTAGATGTACTTCGTCTATTTGGTTATCGAATCCTCTTTTCGACTCGAACATCGCCCCAAGTTCCACAGGTCTCCACTCTTATTTTAGGTTATCCTGAGTTTGGGGGTACTTGTTTCAATTGATTCGGAATTAATCATTGCTCCACAAGACAGACGCTTGCGCAGTTGCGAACATATTGACATGCATATGACACCTCGCTTCCTCATGGGTCATCCAAAGGACCTCGCAACATCATTTACCGCCCTCAAAAGAGTTCGACCCACAGTCCCTTTCTGGCACCTCGCGGCCCATCGTATACCTACTCTCTGGTCATTATACCGAGGCTTACTTAAAACTGCCAGACATCACGAGCATGTATGTAATGATCGAGCGAGTTTGAGGGAAATCGTTAAAGGAAACCGTCTTATAGATCCATTGGCGTATAAGGATTTTGTTCCACCAGCATAAATCATTAACTAGTCCTACCAAAACTAGAGACCAGCTGTTCAAATTACACAAGGTATAATAGCCCCCCATTTTAATTTCGGTCGTATTATAATAAAGATTCAAACAGTGGCTAGATGTCTTTCAGAAGGCCAGCCAAGGACACGCCCCCTCTAAAGCTCTTATGGATCGATATAACCGTCTCATATCGACCAAACGTGAGCGAGAACAATGGAAGGCCATTTTTTGCGATGAGCTGGTGCGGTTGTCACATTTCCACAGTTATTTGCATTGGGGTTGATAATGATTAGGACTGGATAACCAAACTGAAAAATCGTCCCATCATAACCGGGTCTCTCATGCGTCCCACTATTTACAATCGACCGCTCCCGAGACTCAAGCCTCAGCCGATGCATGTTTCTGGCATGATTCACAAAAGGCGCAAGGTTAGAGAACGCCGCGCGGAGCGGCAGGAGCATTGGGCGTCGTTCAAGGATGATTTACGACTTGAAGCGGCGTTTGAGTCCGGCCTCTACCAGGACGCAGAGAAGTCTGGCCTGGAGTTTGAAAGGATCTATGACAATGCGGATGCATGGCGTACGTCGTTCCGCATGCGTTTCGTGATTCGATGTGTCCTGAATATCTGCAGACCAGCCCATAGATCAGGTATTGGCATCGATACAAGCTTCGTATGATTTGGATGAAGAACGCGCCAAGACTCCCTACTCTCCGGCTCTTTTGGAGTTGGTGACGGAAGCTCGCAGGGAAAAAATTCGCAACAAAACCCGAGAACGCGAGCGAGAGCGGAGGGGACTTGTAACTTCGAGTACTATAAAGCGTATGAGGAAGGGGCCGCCCGCTCATATACTGTCGAGGCTCACTCCAGAAGGGAGGCGGATAGATGCCATGTTACGGATGCCCAGCGAGGGGGGGTATACGGGAAAAATAAAGAGAGAAGCCGGGATGAAACTAAAAGACAACGAGACCTGGAAACTCGAAGACGGTGACCCTTGCACCTGGGCCGAACTAGACAAGGCGGAGATGGCATTTCGCCAAATCCAAGAGAATAGAAGACGGAAATTGGACGTTGAGACTCTTATGGGAGAGAACTCATTTGGCAATTAACTGGAAGGGCGTGGGCGAAACCCGGCGAGGAGTAGCCTTAGGAACCGTCCTAGGCCACGGACTGGCCAATTACAAAACACCCCGGGGAAACCCAGATACTGCGAAGAACCAGTTCTTCGCCGTCCTTGTAGCGGACGCTGCCCATCTCATCTGGAAGATACGTAGTGAGGTACGGATTGGTGCCACGGAGGGACCCCTTGGTGAAATGACGGATCACGGAATTCGAGACCCGGTGGGTGGAGGTGCTGGCACGACGGGATTCAGATGGATCCCCCGGCCACCAACGCGGGCAGATATAAGAGGAAGGCCGTCCCTGTACATTTAGTGCACGAAACATGGAAAAAGTTGCTGAGCAGCTTAAAGCTATTTGGCAATGTCCGTGAAAGATACACAGTGCCGAGGCTCAACGTCAACTCTTGATCTCGGAATATCCTTTAAAAATTATGGAAAATATAAAGTTTGCTAAGAATATTCAACTTTTTGAAGATGCATGGCAATTTTTATATCTTCTAAATAATTCTCCGGACACTTTCGAAATTGAACACAAAGTCTCGGGAGCATTCTCATTGCCCGAATGTCCCAAACATGTGATATTTTTTGACAAAAGACAGGAAAAACTTCTATGTAGTTCAACCTACAAAGTGTCCAGAGAATTCTTTAGAATATATATGCATTTCTGAACATTTTCAGAAACACTTTAAAATTTCCATGAATTTTAGAGGATATTCCGAGATTGAGAAGTTGAGGCTAAGCGCTGCGATACTAGAGTGCTGGGTCAAAGACAGCGCAAAAGCGAAGCGAGGGGGTGAGCAGATATTAATCAGGCAAGGTCTCCACCGCTGTGCGTAAAAGCATTTCCTCAGTGGTAAACGTGTAACGGCGGAAATATCTTTATTCTATGTCCTATTGACATTATGCATTGTGGCATCCATCACTGACGTATATTATGTACTCTACGTTAGCTAAGCATGTAGCTGTTAAATCTGGATTGTGACGAAAGCGAGGTAACAGATTTTGTGTCACCTTGCATATATATATATATATAAATGGAGTTTTTTTTTTAAAAAAAAACAACAAAACAAACAAAACAGACAGCGAGGTACGGAGAGATGGGGGGCCGGATCGACAACGTCCACTTATTTTTAAGGTTTAGGATCAGCCAACTCATTGGATTGACTACACGCTTGACGATGGAGATCGATGGAGCAGCAAATCCATTCGTTTTACCACCATCCTCCGATGGATGCTGACATAATAATTAATTATCCCTGTTAATAGATTCTCCTCCGTGCACTGTCTAAATTGACCAGAGGCATGACCATGCTTTCTCCCAAGAACAAATCACGGAAATCACACTAGCAGGTGTTAGTTTTGTTTATCACAATGATATATATTTTTTATCAAGAAAATTGCACGTTTTCAAGGCGTCGCCAACACGTGCCCACCGTTATCCCAACCTGCGTTTAGTGTTTTGGCTTGTGGTGCATGCATGTCTATGCACGATTCAAAGCTTCGAGGATGGCCACAAGCTGCCCTGATGTTAGTTGAGAACGAGGTCCCCTGGCCGCGGTCGCATGTACATTCCTTCTGCTTAATAAATAAAGACGCCTCCACTTCCTTTTGAATATCCTAGTCCCTCAACCCTCTAGATCACTCCCCAAACTATTAAGCATATTTCATTCTTTGAATATCTTTCATAAACAATATGTGAGTGAGTTTGTGTGCGTGTGTGCATACAGTGTCACACCATGTCTGCCTTAGGGATAGAGAAACGGACGACTCTCTTCAAAATCCCCACCTCACGCTCTTCCAGGAAATGGGCAAGTTATTACGAGAGGATCCGACTACTGTTACCGCCAACATAAGTGCTTGGCTATCCGATGAAAATACGCCACTCTTTTGGGCTCCTTTCGCTTACAGTATTCGCGGTCTCGCCTACGAAGTAATGGATGAATGTGAACTGGCCAAGATGGATTACCTTGCAGGTTTGCGTCGCTATGAGGATTTGCTACAGGAACTGGGCGAAGAGGCGGTGCAGCGCATGAAGAGCAATGTGAAATTTATCCAAGTTCGTCTAGACGCTCTCCCGCCTCCATGTAAGAGTTCGCTGCCGTCTGTGTATCGCTTCTCACATGTATCTTCGATGCAGCTTCGCCAGATTCGTTCTATAGTGCCGCCCCCATGTTGTTATCAAAGGAAGACCAGAACCCTCTGCGCAATTCCGTGCAAGAGCCTTCATTCGATCCAGATCCAGAGCTAGACGTTACGACTCCAAGACCGCGGGTGGTTGATCCTGGGACAGGCTGCACCGGAGGGGATGGGGAAGGCGGTACAGGAGGTGGGGAAGGCGGCACCGGAGGAGGTGGGGAAGGCGGCACCGGAGGGGATGAGGAAGGCGGCACCGGAGGAGGTGGGGAAGGCGGCACCGGAGGAGATGGGGAAGGTGGCACCGGAGGGGATGGGGAAGGCGGCACTGGAGGGGATGAGGAAGGTGGTGCCGGAGGGGGTGGGGAAGGCGGCACCGGAGGGGGTGAGGAAGGCGGTACCGGAGGAGGTGGGGAAGGCGGCACCGGAGGGAATGAGGAAGGCACCGGAGGAGGTGGGGAAGGCGGCGCCGTAGGAGGTGGGGACAATCCACCGCCAGACGGGCACGACACAACGGGAAATGCCTCCTCTTGATGCGGCTGGAGGATGTGAAGATTAACAGAACCGCTGCACAGACATCTGGGGATGTAGCAGCAGGAGAGCCTCAGGCGGCTGGCCTAAGGGTAGACAATGCTAGATAATAATTGTCACAAGTGCAAGCGCTTTTTTACCTTATAGCTCCTATGTCCCATATTACCGTCGGATAGTAGGTCAAAATCATTCTGTGAAGCCAGTGTTCAGGCAGGCAGGGCAATATGATCCTCCGAATATATTATATACGGCCACTTAGTGTTCAAGTGCCCTCCTATAGTTGCAAAACTCAAGACAGAAAGAGAAGTTTGATTACATCGTCTGGTTTAACCACAATCGATAATAATGGGGGCTAGTTATAATTATTGTATTCCAAAGTCCGCTCATCTCTCAGCAGGGGTAGCATTGACGTGTTTTAACGCGTTATACTGGCACGGTCGTTACGTTCGTTACTTTTGACGCGTTTACACGAATAGTAAAGACTGTCGTGTCGACTAGCCGGCCCTCTGAAGGATTCCAACACCTGCCGCCATTTCTGAGAGACTGCTCACGTCCCAGCACTGAGAATGGTGTTCATTCAGACCATTACTATCCAGGGCTTCAAATCATGTATGTCACTTTCTTACTTTCGCAATTACAGTCGCTAAATATCGTCACATTCTTAATTTCCTCAACATTCATTACTCGATTTACATCTCCTAAGACCGTGACCAAACACAGATAGAACCTTTCTCTGCCGGGCACAATGTGGTAGTGGGTCGAAACGGTTCAGGGAAAAGCAATTTCTTTGCTGGTCAGTGATAACGCTTGTCATCGCAATCGTTTGATTCATCTACGATTCTCCAGCAATCCGGTTCGTCTTGTCTGATGCTTATACATCGATGTCGCGGGAGGAACGACAGTCCCTTCTTCACGAGGGCGTGTCAGCCTCGACTACGCTCAGTGCCTACGTGGAGATTGTCTTTGATAACAGCGGTGCGAACTAACTGAGCCTTCTGTTGCCTTGACTTAACTTTATCAAGACTCCCGATTTCCTACCTCCTTGCCTACTCTGACACTTCGCCGTACCATCGGGTTGAAGAAAGATGAATATTCGCTTGATCGAAAGAGTGCATCCAAGGCAGACGTCATGAATCTTCTCGAAAGCGCAGGGTTCAGCAAAAGCAATCCCTACTATATAGTTCCACAGGGCAGGGTGAGCCATTTACTCGCATCGATATCGTGGTGTCTCTGACGCGCTTTTCAAATAGATCACATCCTTGACCAATGCCAAGGATCATGAGCGTCTTGCTTTGTTGAAGGAGGTTGCAGGGACCAAGGTCTATGAACAGCGACGGTCGGAGAGTTTGCGCCTGATGGAAGAGACAGGTATTTCTGTCTCTGATAGTTTTGTCATGTTTAACTGAACATCTATGTCAGATGCCAAACGGACCAAGATTAGCGAATTGCTACAGTACATCGAGGACCGCCTCAGCGAGCTTGAGGAAGAAAAGGAAGAATTGAAAGAGTTTCAGGAAAAAGACAAAGAGAGGCGTTGTTTAGAGTATGCGCTGTATTGGAGAGAGGTCGAGGAAGTAGGTGAAGCACTCGAAGAGGTATCTGTTCTTTTTTTAGTAATAAATTGTGTTTTCGCTGATACTCCCTGCATTTTTCTTAGTTAGAAGAGGAACGAAAGCAAGACATGCATTCCGCCAATGAGCGTCAGCGCGAATTTAGCAAGAGAGAAAAGAAAGTGGAGGTTTGTGGTGCCTTGGTGTTCTCCGGCTCGTTAATTATCGTCATCCCAGGAATTTGAGGCGAAGATCAAAGATCAAGAACATACACTGTCTGTTCTCGCCCTGCAAAAGCATGGGACCAAGTCTGAACTGGCTGACCTCGTGCGAACGCGCACAGAGCTTGAGTGCGTCATAGAGGACCTTAAATCCGCAGGGGAAAAAGGAGAAGAGCAAAGGTGTGTCTCATTATATACTTATTGTCAAAACATTTTTTACGCCATCTGTAAGGGCCGAAGTTGAACTGGAACTGCAGGAAGTGGAAGCTGAAATCGTAGCCAAGGAAGCGGAGGTTATGGAAATTGACCCTGATCTTGACGCGATGCGGAACAAGGAGATTGCTGAACGCAAGAGGTATGTCTGTTTATTACCTTCCGATTATACTATGCCTGACTGTCCGGAAAGACTTACCGAAGCAGAATCACGTCTTGAAGCCCTTTATGCAAAACAAGGCCGGCTTACTCAATTCAGAACCAAGGCAGAACGTGACGGCTTCTTGCGCAAGGAGATCGATTCGATCCAGAATTACGGTACTAGGCTTGTGCAGGATTTGGAATTGATGCGAGAAACTGTATCGAAAGAGAAGGAACGGCTCACTCATTTTGAAGAACGGGAACAAGCCGTGAACTTGGAGATGGAAGAACGCAAAGAGAAAATGAGGATACTTGGAGAAGAATTGGCTAAAATGAAGGAGGAGCATACGGAGAAAGTGGAGCAAAGAAAGTATGTTCCCCGGTGTTTTTCATATTCCCCTGTGCCGTTATTGTCAAGTTTCAAGACGTTGATCGGCTTTGGTATTTTTTCAGAGATTTGTGGAGAGAAGACACGAAATTAGAAAGCACTGTTAGTCATGACCGAGATGAACTTCGGTCAGCGGAGCGTAATCTGGCGAGTATGATGGACAAGGTAGTGTATTGCTTCTCAATATGTGTATTCATCTATTGAGTTACAATGCAGGATACAGGAAGTGGTCTAAGAGCTGTCGACAAGATTGCCCAGAGGCTGGGTCTGGACGGTGTTTACGGACCATTATACCGTCTCTGCGAGATTCCGGACCCTAAGTATAATACAGCAGTTGAGTTGACTGCAGGCAATAGGTGTGACCCCAAACGTTCATCTCCAATGAAGTTGAATCTGACCATTTTCAGTTTTTTCCACGTCGTAGTCGACTCCGACGAAACGGCAAGCAAAGTGTTGGATGTCATGATTAAAGAAAAGACCGGTCGCGTCACGTTTATGCCTCTGAACCGATTGAAACCCAAGCCAATCCAATTCCCGCAAGCCCCTGATGCCATCCCTCTCATCGAAAAACTCAAATTTGATGATCGCCACCGCAAAGCATTCCAACAGGTCTTCGGGAAGACCTGCGTTTGCAAGGATCTCACCGTTGCGGCCGCATACGTTCGAAGTCACAATCTCAACACTATTACTCTTGATGGTGACAGAGTTGATCGCAAGGGCTCACTAACAGGTGGCTACCATGACGTACGACGGTCAAGGATCGAGGGTGTACGAGCTGTAAAGTCTTGGGGAGAAAAGTACGAGAAAAATGCTCAAAGACTTCAGGTGGTAAAGACAGACATTTCGAGGTTGGAGCAGCATATCACCAGGGTTGTGGGCCAAATGCAAGTTGCAAATGCCCAAAGGAATGCTGCACAAGCCAGTCGGGAGCCTTTGCTTCATGAAGCGGCAGCTCTCGAAGAGGAAAAGCAGAAGCTTAGGGAGAAAATACAGAAGCTAGAAATGGACAGCGACAATACCGAACTTGAAATCAAGTCACTGAAACAAAGGCTTGCTGACTACGAAAAGGAGTTGGCAAGCCCGATGGCTGACCAGCTGACCGAGGCCGAAGTCAAAGAGACGAACAAGCTGGGCAAGCAGGTCGATCACAGCAAACAAACACTCCTGGATTTGGTGCGACGTAAGAATGAGGTCAGTGTTCCTCTTTGTAGATTTCAAGCTACGCTTTTATAAGCCGGTGTATAGCTAGGGGAACGTAAAGCTCTGGCCGAGATTGAGTTGCGAGAGCGTCTGCGTCGTAGACGCGACGAGCTGCGCGGCAAAATTGAGACATTGGGCGAATCAGACCTTGGTGGCGATGGCAGTGCGGAAAATTTAGAGACTCGTAGGCGGGAGCTGAAACATTTAAATGAGTCGATTAAGCAGCTGTCCGATAGGGCGCAAGGTGACCAATCTGTTCAACCTATGTGCTATCATTTCTTTCTGAATAGGACTTTTGTTCAGAAACCGAGAAGGAGTCTGAGAGCCTAACAGCAGAACTCCAAGAACTTCGGGCCTCTCTCGAACAGATTCAAGCGCAACAATCAGAAGACAGCCGTGGCATCTCACGCCAGCAAAAGAATACAGAACGCTATCTATCTAAAAAACAGGTTTTGATGTCACGAAAGGATGAATGCAATCGGAACATCCGTGACCTTGGAGTTCTCCCTGAGGAAGCCTTTGAGAAGTATACTAAGGAGAAGATCGATCGAGTCCGTCCTTTCATCACTCTGATTCTTTGCATGGATACTCATTTCTTTCATAGCTGCTCAAAAAGCTTCACGCTGTCAATGAAGGTCTTAAAAAGTTCGCCCATGTGAACAAAAAGGCTTTCGAACAATACAACAATTTTACAAAGCAGCGTGACCAATTAATCAAGCGTCGCGAAGATCTCGACGAATCGGCTCAGTCTATCGAAGAATTGGTTGAAGTCCTCGATCAACGAAAAGATGAGGCCATAGAGAGAACCTTTAAACAGGTCGCGAGTAATTTCGAGGAAGTCTTTGAAAAGCTTGTTCCTGCTGGTCGTGGACGACTGATTATTCAAAGGAAGATTGATCAGGTAAACATATTACTTGGACTTGAGTCCCTGAAGATTGACATCTGTTCAAGGAAGAGGACGAAGCTGAGGAAGCGGGTGAAACCCAGCAAAGTTCCATTGACAACTATACAGGTGTATCCATTAAAGTAAATCTCGGTTTAACGGTGGTATGGATCAATGCTCATCGGCGTCTGCAGGTTTCTTTCAACTCTAAAGTGGACGAAGGATTACGAATACAACAACTATCCGGTGGCCAGAAATCCTTGGTCGCACTTGCTACTGGTAGATAATCCAATGCTCCGTTTTAAAGTCTGGCTTATCAAGAATGTTTTAGTGTTCGCGATCCAGAAGTGCGATCCAGCGCCTTTCTACTTGTTTGATGAAATAGACGCTAATCTAGATGCTCAATACCGCACTGCTGTTGCTGGTGTGTCATTCAAGGAAACAGCAAGTTCTCCAGCTGATCCTTTTTGTAGCTATGATTCATGAACTGTCCGAAACCGCTCAATTTATCACTACAACCTTCCGACCGGAGATGTTGGTGTCAGCCGATCAGTTTTATGGCGTCCTGTTCAACAATCAGAAAGTCAGTTCAATACGGAGTATCACGCGTGCGGAGGCGAGTGCCTTCATAGAATCGGTGGGTACAAACACACTTCCAAATAAACACTTCCAAATATGCACATATTGATATATTGGCCACTTTAGGAAACAACTGCCCAATAAAACACTGATTTGATGTCTCTTCTGTTTTGCTTGTCTTTGCGTATCTGTTAAGTGTTTGTAACATATTTCTGTACTCCCTAAATTTGTTGTATACGCTATTGTGCATCTCACAATACGTAAGTTGAAGTATATAGGTTGTTTAACTAATCTACTCCCAAGAATAACATGCCAACAAACTCACAGCTAATGTAGAAGAAAGCAGGAGTTATTCAGAGTTTTTGTTAGTTGTGTGGGGTTTGGACCCATATGTACTTATTGTAACATTATTGACAATCTACCACTGCTGGTCATTCAAGTTTGAGTCTGAGTCTACATGTTGGTCACTTCTGGTCACTTCTGTGTCTTTCTATCATTGTTAAGGTGTTGAGATGCAGAGGAAATGAGGTGGAAGACCAGGAGGTCTGTATGTACTTACAGTAGGCAACAAAACCATTACAATGTTTTGTACTTTTTGAAAGACATGTCTATTCCTCAGGAAATAAATTCTCTAAATTTCTGAAAATATTACATAATGTACTTCAACATCATACCTTCTTACATGCAAAACACCATGTCCTTATTTGGTCAGTCCACTATCCCACACAAACCAACAACTCAGTGTAAGGGTTTTGTTGCACACATGACTTTGTTTATTACATCCAACAAAGTCATGTGACCACCCTCCCCAAATGTATATAAGGTGAAAACAACCAGTTGGAATCCCATAAACACCCTTGCCCACAATGCAAAAGCTTTCCTCCAGCCAAATTCAGCACATTCTTACTCTGCTTGACTCTGGCATTTCTGGAGCTCAAATCTGCACCAAACTCATTTCAGCAGTACCACAATCAGTTGTATTTGCTCTGAGCATTGTCCTGACCTCCCCAAGTCCTCTGGTGACCATCCCACCAAGCTTACCCCTACCAATATTAACTATGCTAGACAGATAATATGCATGGGGAAGGTTGATAATGCTACACAGGCAACCAAGGCACTTCAGGACATCATCAACATTCCCATTACTTCACAAACATTGCATTGCCACCCCAAAACTACAGGCATGAGGGCTGTGGTGAAGAGAAAAAGGCCACTTCTCAAACCTTATCATTGGAAATATCAGTTGGAAGGAAATACATGTGGAAAGATATAGGTGAGGGCTTAACTAATAGGTTGGTAGAGGGAACAGTCAAGTTTGGAGGAGAAGATTTAATGATGTGGGGATGCATGGGCTGGGATGGGTTTGGGTTTGCAACCAAAATTGATGGGAGGATGGATGTTGACCTTTATGTGAGCATCCTAGATGATGAACTCCAGCAAACCCCCAACTATTACAACAAATCAGTGGATGACATCGTCTTTCAACAAGACAATGACCCCAAGCATACTGGCAAAAAGGCCCAGAACTAGTTCAATGACCATGAGGTTATAGTCCTCAAGTGGCCTGTACAATCTCCAGACATGAATCCTATTGAACATTTCTGGAATCATCTCAAGAAGAAGTGAGGGGAGTATGAGCTGTTAGATTTCGAGCTTCATCCAAGCCTATATCTCACTTCCAAGTTCCCTTTGTTCATTTATCCATTGTTCCCCTTATTGCATATTTAAGCATTTCCACTGTTCCCATTGTCTTCCCTTCCTAGTATTCTACTGTTCTTTTAGTTTATATATGTAGCTACATGCAAATATAGCTCCCTGTACAATTGCAAGGGTCTTCTGCTACCTGAGTATATGATAGAGACACATGTATTTTAACACAATCATGCTGCATACCCTCTATTCTTCTTCGTGACATTCCAACTTGCTTGGTCTTAATGGTTGCAGCACCTTCAAGGCCTGAGAGAACTTTGATTTTGATTAAAATTTTGATTAAAATTTGAAGAACTGAAGAAGATATTCACTCACACATTCTATTCCCAATGTCTGAAACTACAACCATCCATTTCCTGCACCTCAATGACACAAAATATGCAGAATGGGCTATACAAATGGAAGCCTATTTGATCAGAAGGAAACTTTGGAGAGTAGTTAACATTGTGGTACCGGTGCCAGAGCAGGGGAAGTCAGCTAGCACTCTTGACAATGAGTTGAAAGCCAGAGATCAAGATAAAATGGAAGAGGCTCAGGCAGAAATGATATTGCTAGTTGATGATGGGCAGCTATCACATATGCACTCCCAGGATCCGAGGAAAATTTGGTTGACACTGGAGCATGTTCACTGTGCTGCTGGTTTTGCCACTAGTCTTGCACTATGCCACAAATTCTTGACGATGAAGAAAACAACAGATTTGTCAATACAGACATGGATTGGAATGGTGAAGGGATTGGCCTTCAGATTGCAGCAAGCTGGGATTGAGAGTTTGGAGCAAGATATAATTCTCACATTGACAATGGGACTTCCAACAGTTTACAATATGGTCATAATTAACTTTGATGCTACTGGCAATGGAGTTGCTGACACTGGATCATGTCATTACTCACCTTCTTAATGAGGAAGCTCATCAGGAGTCTGGAAAGCATACTGATGTAAAGGGTGAGGCTGAGGAAGAGGCAATGGTTGTTTCCAGCTCCCATGACAGTGGATGATGTCCTGGAGGCAGCAATGCAAAGACTGTGCCTTTGGATGTTATTTGTTTTTGGTGCAATGGGGCTGGGCAACTACAAGTCAGAGTGTCCAGACAGATTGGCCTACTTAAAGGAGAAGGAGAAGAAACAAACAAACATGAAACCTTCTGGGACTGCATTGGCTATTACAAGCAATAGTGACAGTGATTCTGAAAGTGAAGGAGTATTTTAATCCTTGTATGATTTGTGGGGGTACCTACAGATATTTTCTTATTTTAAGGAAGCTGTATTTGTGATTCTATTTGGTTATTCCCTTTTTCTCACTTGTATGAGTTTGTGGGGGTATGTTAGATTTTGAGCATCATCCAAGCTTATGTCTCACTTCTAAGTTCCCTGTGTTCATTTATCCATTGTTCTCCTTATTGCATATTTTAGCATTTCCACTGTTCCCATTGTCTTCCCTCTATTGTTCTTTTAGTTTATATATGTAGCTACATGTGAATATAGCTCCCTGCACGATTGTGAGGCTCTTCTGCTACCTGAGTACATGATAGAAACACATGTATTTTAACATGAGCAACCTGCAAATAGTGTTCATGAACTTTGGGAGAGGGTACAAAAGTTGTGGGAAGAGATTCCAAAGGAGGAGTATCAGAAACTTATTGAAAGCATGCCTAGAAGGCTTGCAGCAGTGATCAGGGCAAAGAGAGCTTATACTAAATACTAATTTTTTACAATAATAGATTTCAAAATAGTGTGCAACAAAATCTTTATAATGAGTTGTTGGCTTGTGTGGAATAGTGGACACCAAATAAGGACATGGTGCCTTGTGGCTATGCATGCAAGAAGGTATGACATTGAAGTATATTATGTAATATTTCCAGAAATTTAGAGAATATATTTCTTAAGGAATAAACCTGTCTTTCAAGAAGTACAACATATTGTAAGGGTCTGTCTTGATGATTTACAATTAATATTTTCTAATCTAGGAGTATTGTAAAGATCCACTCCCAGAAACTCCACAGAGAATTTCCTGGACATCATATCAGGTTCCAAACCATCTTCTGGACTAGTATCAAGATCCAGAATCCACCAGAACCTGACCCTCTGTTATAACTGGAAAACCTGCTGGACTCTGGGCACTAACTTACATATATGCACCTGTACCCTACATGCACCAATTATCAGTTTACTGGAAAACCTGCCAGACTCTGTACATCAGACCTGTCCATGTTCAACCTTTGTTACTTCATGTATCAGTCACTGGAATACCCACCAGACTCCACTCCTGTCTATCTCTGTTCCTGTCCCATGTACCAGTCACTGAATCCCACTCGGAAAACCCGACAGCTCTCTAACTGAGCCCCATTCCTGTGATGGTCAAATCACCTGTCACAATTTGGACTCCACTCCTGCCCCATTCCTATTATGGTTTTACAACCTGTCACGTTTTGGACTCCACTCCATTCCATTCTGTTCCTAACACCAAGTTTGGTGTTTATTTATCTCATTTCATGTTTGCTAGTTTAGTTTTCATTATTACTGGATTTGGTATGTTATTCATTCCATAGTCTATATAGTCTGGCAGATGTTGTACAAACAATCCAGTCAGAAAATCAGCTTAGATTCCCCCCAGTAATCTTAAGTACATTTTCTGCTCTAAACTCCTCTTTGAAACACACCGCTTTACCTCATTGGAGCCCACAGGCTCTGACCCATCTATCACTCAACCTCTGACCTATTTATCTCAACCCCCCAACCTCTCAACCCACAACCCCCCCCTGGACTCCCCGGGATTCCCATCCACCCATTTGAAATTGGACAAGACCATCTTGCGAGGGTGCAGCCTATAAGCTGAAGCCAAGTCCTACTGGCTTTCCTGCGGGTTTCTCCGGAAACCCTCCAATAAGCTCCGTGCATGCAACTTAACACCCTCATCCCTTAAGTACCCTTCAACTCAAATCCTATTCTGGTATTCTGCCCTTGACTAGACACCTCCTGTTATGACCCAGAACCCATCAGACTCTGCCCTTTTCCACCTAGCATCTCTGTAAGGTATCCGGCTATTTACTCTCTCAAATAATTAACAAATGTTGACATGGCAAGGGATTCAAGAAATAAACAAATAAAGGTCCAGTAATTTAAATCCTGATAGATTAATTAGCTGTGCTATTAAGCTTAAACAACTAAAGTCAATATTTGTTTGGTCTCTTGACAAATTCAGATGAACTTGTAGTGACGTGCTCTACGAAAGTTAAGTTCTCCTTGAGAATAAAGGTTTGGGAGCTGAATGTATGCACAATAAGTTGGCGGAAACTTGTCATAAGCCTTCGCTTTCTTGTAGCCTTTTAGTTTACTATTTATAAAGATTTAACAAGCTGTTAAATAATTTATAAATAGAGAGATTGTCCGAGAGTCAAATATCCAAGCGTTTGTTTAAAGATTGATTAACTGTGCTGTTAAAATGGGCTCTTGAATAATCTAAACAGGCAGGGATTTCAGTAATGAGAATTTAGATTTACTTAGGTGATTAGTAAGCCTAAAGGTTTTCCAGGAAGCTGAGGGAACACAGATGAATTAGCTAAGTTCAAGAGAAAGAGTTCAAGATGCTGCAAGTGTAGGTGCTTGCAGTTAGATATCAGACTAAGGCTATTTTTGTCCTTAGGATGATTAGATAAGCTTTGAGCTGGTGCTGTTGATAGTAGTAAAATAGATTGTTTTATTCAGTGATTTAGGCCTCCTTTTATGCATGTAGAGAGTTTTGCTTACAGCTGTTCTGGGTATGTAGTGCGGAGTTCAAAAATCAAAAAAAATTCTGCTTTGTTTCCAAAAATAAATTGCCTTGTAACTCCACAATGGGCAAGAAATAAGATAAAATAATTTGTATATACCATATATATATATGGGGCAATCTATTCCCCTATTCAGAACTTCTTATTTCCTACTATTTAAAATTTAGATCTCCAAGAAAGAATCAGCTCCCCCACCACAGTTATACGTGTTTTTGGTTTGAAACTTGGTTTGAGTGATCTTATATATTATATATACATGTCTGAACAAGATGAAGGCTTATATCTCACAGATAGAATAGGAAGGCCTCACTTGTATGCAGGAGTGGTATAGCAGGCTGTACTACAGTTATTGGTCTTGGGAGATACAACTGAGACCTCAAATTAATAATATAATATAAAATAATTCTACTACCACCAGTGGAAGCTTCCATTTTCACTTTATCACTGTGCATCATGGAGATGTTGTCAAACTGAGGTCAAACATGACCTGTCACGGTGTGACATTTTTTTTCTGGTCATTTCTCTGCTAAGTACCATGGGACTGAAATGAAAGTTGAGCAGTTCTGGTGCATCCAGAGTTTCCACTATTTCCGCTAAACCACTATCCAGTCGACAGCACTATACTGTTGATCCTACAAATATTATTGAGGGTTGTAGGATCCATGTCCCTTCTAGCCGTTCACTGCAGTCTGAGTCCAGCACAAATGCAAATTTGCAATCCACTAAGCTCAATGAAAAAGGCTCTGAGACTACTTTGTCTCCTGTGCCTGAGCTTCAAGAGGATGATGGTGGGAGTATCTATGATCTGGGGCTGGACATGGAGCAGGTCATAGCTGACATCTGTGAAGATCAGCATATCCCTGATCCAATAGACGATGAGACAAGTGATGCTAACCCTGAAGTACCATCTAAGAGGAAGAATAGTGGTAAAAGAAAGGAGGCAAAAGGAGTTGAAAAACTAATCCCCATAATGCCGGCTATTCTGGCCATACCACCCATTATCAGTAAGTTGATCATCCTCTTTTACCTGATTGTTCATTTAAGAATCTATCATTCATGACTAGTCATTCGTTTCCATATTCCATTCATGCTTTCAGGAACAAAGGTACATGAGATCATCGATATCAAGGCAAACATTCCATATGAGGATGTAATTGAAAGTATTTTTGGTGTCGGCACTCTTGTAGATTGCTGGCCCAAAAAATGGCCATCTGTTTTTGTTCGGCTTTCAATGGATAAGAAGACAGCCTATCCCTTTGGGAATCAGGCAAACTGGGATACTTTGGTTAAAATATACCCAGCAGAGATTGCAAAATAGGGCGAGAATGCCACAGTGGAGGTTGTTTTTCCTGATGCAGTGAGTTGCTTTCTAGTTGCTTTGTCATGGTTTATACTGACTACAATAGTTTCTCGCAGACTTCGAGTTTTCTAAAGTGCTTTGGGTTGATAAAAAGAAAAACTCTGGACCAATCAGAAGCAAAACAAAAGGCAAGAAAGGTCCAACAATAAATTATTTTATCGATTCGGACACCGAGCCAGTTGATGCAGAAGAGCATGCAGAAGAGCATGCAGGTTATACGAGACCATACAAAGAAGCTGAAAAACGACTAACGGAAAAGCTGTTGGAGTGTCAGCCTTGCAAGGCTAAGGGTTTCCTTTGCATGCTCAATAAGTATGGGAATCATGGAAAAATATCCTTGTCAATGCTTCGTGCATGGGCAAATGCAATGGTAATTATTGAACTTAATAGTGTATATCTTATAAAATTAACTCAGTGATGATCAGCTGGCCAATCCAACCACTGTTACAGTGACCAATCCACCTCACACTGACGTGTTTTCTGACTATCACCATGATCTTGGTGAGAAACAGCTGGATGTTATCCGCTGCAGTGGAGCACACACCGTTCAAAATGTGCAACCCTCAGCCATGTTGGCTGCCCCTCAATCCAATGGAATGCAGATTCTGAATTTTGTTGTCAATTTAGGTTCACGCAGTTCCTCCTGGTCTAGGCGTAGTAGTAGCCACAGTGTAAAGGGTATGCATATATGCATAATTGGACTAAGGAATAATAGTTGGATTATAGTACTTTATTATTTATCTTTTATTTTCTTTCTTTATATTCTTTCTATATTTCGAGCACACCTTTATTTTGTAGTTCGAAGCTTTGTGTATACGTATGGGCGCTCTCGGCACCAAAAGGATAGACAACTTTTACCCAGCAAGACACCACCTCGTAAATGACCCAGACGTCGAATAGCGAGAGGTGTCAAGGGTAACGTCTCAACTACCTTTAAAGGTAGTATTCTCTTGCATACTAACGTACTTTGGACTCGAACTGCAAAGGTCGAGTTCCAATCTAAGGTCTTTGCACTAGTCGACATTATAGTCGACTCGCGCTATTATTTCTTTACTCTAGATATTCAGCTTCGCGTTGATTATCTATTTTACATCTAGCTACAAGTTGTACCGTGAAGGTCAACTCTTTCATTCTTTCATTCTAGCCGTCAAGAGCAACTGTACAGTTGCTCTTGTGATGCGTAGCGTGTCTTCTTACTAGTACAGCTTGTCTAGTAATCTACGGTATTGTACTGTACGGTCAATACCTGCTAATAGTAGTTGAATAAACACTATTCTTCGTATATCGAACGGTCAGAATCTATCGACTCTTCACAGTGGTGATCCGGGCCGGACCGTTCTTTTCCTATGAGGAAAAACTTATTATTTGACTACTAAGACCTGAACACGCGAATGACTACGGGCAAGAATCAAACACCTAGGCCTTCATCAACACCGAGTAGCTCCATGCCTCGTCAAAAATCTTCTAACCTAGAACCACCCCGTAACGTCACCCTGAGGAAGTCTTCGTCGACTTTTCAAGGATCAGCTCCTCCGGAGGATTCCCCCGGAGTAGTAGCTGGATCGTCTACGAACATTCCCCAGCTTCCTCAAGGATCACCTCCTCCAGAGGATTCCTCCGGAGTAGTAGCTGGATCGTCAACGAACATTCCCCCCGATCCACCTGAGGAACGCTCATCACTCGAGCAGTTGGACACCCCTGGAGTTAACGTTGAGCCTAATCGAGCACCCACGCCCGTTCTCAGATTCCCTCCGAGACAGGTCATCCTTAAGCAGTTCCTCGGAGGTCATATGGTTTACGCCCAGCCCATCGACTACAAATGGGATATGTACTACACCGATCGAATCCCCGAGGATCAGGTTACCCCCTTCATGGAGGAGTACAGTACAGATTACCCTATTCTACCGGAGACTGTAGCAGTCTGGTTAGGGTGTTATCAAGCGATTTTATCGGCGCGGGATTTATTCATGCGACCAGGGAACCTTGAGGATTTGACCCAATCGATTCCTGAATGGTCGAATGAGGTGATGACCACTATGGAAGGAGGAAGAAGAATTCTCAAGTGGGAGGTGTTTTCTCTGTTCCTTGAAGCACTTCGTATGCATGATGATGTGTTGCAGATCCTGCATGTCCTGCTTAGCGGAGATCATGTTGTGCCTAAGGTTGACTACCAGTACATGTACATCCGTATGTTGGAGGAGTCTCTCAATGGAGTCACGCCAAATCTATCGCTGGCATACCTCACTTTAAGGGGGCAGTTGAAGTGAAACCAAAGAAGACTTGATAAGATGGTTTTAGAGGTACTCCTCCCCTATAACGACTCGATCCAGGTCCCTGATTCGCCTATCTCCACGACCAATTCGTTCATTTGCAACTTAAACGGGTCCCCTGATACTCGTTTTCTGCATTCTCTCAACTGTCCCGTAATATTGGAGGATTTTCCACTGGACTTGAGGACGCAAGTGATAGAACTGTTAAGAACTGGAAACTGACTAATGTCGGTGGCCGACGGGGACCGATCGGAAGGACTTGGCTTCAGCTTATGTGCTGCGCCCTCGCAAATATCCGTAGGTTGTCCTTAAATTTCGGACAGGTGAAGACTATATCCTAAGAAGGACCTTTCGGTGAGATACCGATCGGAACCGAAGGACAGGTCAAGTGTCGGGCCAAGGGATCGGGCCGAGAATGGGCGAGCGCACGCGAAGGCAGAAGGGGGTTCTTCTAGTATGAGACTGCTACAGACGTATGAGGGTATTCTGAGTCGATATTCTGATTACCTAGTAACTACAATTACAGCGGGTTCATATACCAGTAACAGGCGTCTGGAAAATACTAATGGGGAGAAGGGCGGAACACGGTATTAACAATAAGCTTGACTAGGAACGGGAAGTTTATGATTAGTTCGGAGGCTGATGATAACCGAGAGCGGGATTACGATAAAAGGAAATGGTTCGAGGACTACAAATATAGATAGACATATGCGAAACATAAGATTGAACGGATCAACATAATAAAGGGGACGTATCAAAGTTTGACCAGACAATACGAGTTATTTGACGTGGGCGTAAATGGAGTTTGATCGTCGCGAAACATTCGTCAGCTTCGGGGCCAATGGTTTCCGAGAGGATGACTTGAAATGTTGACAAGTGGCGATAACCTCGGGGCCGATAGGGTTGCGACACAATCGTAACAAGAACGCCTTCAGGAGAAGAGGATTGAGGTCTGCGCTCCCTTCCATCAACCCCAGCCGTGTCGACTTCTGAACGCGACAGAGATCGAGAGACAAATCGTGATGGAACCGGGCCTAACGTCTCTTCAGGAAGATCACCGCTCTCGCGTCGCATTTGAGGGAGTCTCCAACAGCCCTAACTTCAGGAATGAAGTGACCACTCTCAGAAACCGATCAGTCACCAACAAGGGTCGACCGTCCTTCTCCACGGCATTCACTGAGGGCATAGCTGGCCCAGTTGCTGGTCGAGGATCGCTTAATCCAGATGGTCCCCGCCATTCTCTACCGATCGCTTCAAACCCTTTCTTGCCATCAGGAGGACCCCCTAGCGATTCATCCGGGAGTTCGAATACTTCAGACCGGGGAGGGAACTCAGGACATGCGGAGCGCCACAATGGAGTGCCTAATACCCCTTTTCGAACTCCGATGCGGTCTCGAGCTAGCGTGCTTATTGATGACTTACCTAAGGACAAGAAGGTCACTCTTAACACCAACGACCTTAAGATCAAATGGTCTGATCTCCCTGAATACGATGGAGCTCAATCCGAAGCCCTGGACTATATCATGGACATCATGAGTCTCGCGGAGATATCAGACTCTATGAGTGCAATCTTAGGAGTTGCTCTGCCAAGACGACTCAAGGGGCATGCTAAGGTCTGGTGGAGCACCTTAGACCGTGAGCATCGTACTGAATTCAGTCAATCTCATGGGTCGTTTCTTTGGGGTATTGTCGAAGGATTGCTTGGAACTCGTTGGCGTGAATCCTTAGCCTTAGAATGGGAAGCTATGAAATTTCGACAGGCTGGTCACGATCGTGAGACACCCGTCCACTATATCCAATGGAGAGTTAAACTTTATCGTTTCCTGTACGGGTTCCACCAGGACAGAGGGGATGAGACACGCAGACTCATTCTCACGCTGCCTACGGAATGGCTCTACCTTCTTCAAGGACAACCCATCGATGATATCATGAGTTTACAGACTTATGCTAATAACCTGCAAGAAGCTCTGATTAATGCTTGGGTCCAAACACACCGGGAACGTTACAGGTTCCAGAAACCGCGCATAATGTTATCGGAGGGTCAAGAATTGGATTTTAGAGTCACCGGCGACTCCTCTTCACCTAACCATATTCTCATTAGTGAGACTAACGAGAGAGGCTCGATGAGAAGGACCGTTCCGGACGTCGCTGATCCAAAACAGGGAAAGCGTCACGGAAAAATGTTCTTCGAGAGGAGTAACAAGAGGAGTTCGGTCAAACCCACCAAGGAATGTTGGATATGCGGAAGTCCGGAGCATTTTAAGATAGACTGCCCTCAAGCTGGCAAAATGTCTCATTATGTCTCTATCAACAAATGCTCCGCACAGGATATGTCGGAGGAAGCTGAGCAGCAAAGGTTATATGAAGCGGTTCATGGACTATCTATACAAGGACAAGTAAATAGCTCTGATGACGAATTGACTTTTGTTTCCATTTATTCGCCCCATGTCGGAGACAAATTAGTGAGGGAGGAAAATCGAACGACTGGTGAAGCTCTTCTGTCTGAAGCTTATGTACCCATACTCGCTGCAGATTTCTTCGAAAAAGGAGACCGGCTGAGTGCTCATCGGCAGGACCTTGAAGGCCTGACCGAGGACTACTGTCAGACTGGAGATTCTCACGAACAAATCAGTTCGAATTCGCTCTGTTCACCTGGAGCTGATGTTGACACTTTCCCGTTTGATCCCGGGAACCCCCCCGATTTACTACTGTATGAGAACTCGGATTCGGAGGACAGCGACGATGATCCAGTATTGGATTCCCCTTCGAAGCATGTTCCTTGCCGAAGTGAACGCAGGAACATAATCTTGTCCCTGTGCAAGGAAAGTAAGAGGCCTCGAATCCAATACCCTCGTCCCAGTCGTCTGATGAAGGAGGATACTACGATCCTTTATCGAAAACGGGATCCTCCCAGTGGTTACTCTAGCATAGGAGTTGCAGTGCTCCATGTTTTCGGTCATGTAGGAACTCCCAATTCACCTGAACGCGTTAAAATTCAAATGGACACGGGAGCGGATCTTTCCCTTATATCGGAGGAATTCTACAAGGGGCTGCAGGGCATATATAAGTTGAAACAAGGACTCAAGTTACGTCTAATCCAGCTCACGGGTAACACTAAGGTTATCGGATATGTTAATATTCCCATTTACCTGGAGGACGACAGTGGAACGTTACTGAAGTTCACGGCAGAAACTTATGTCGTTAGAGGAATGACGGTGCCAATTCTTTTAGGAGAAGACTTCCATATTAATTATGAAATTGGTACTCTAAGAGATCAGCTGTTGGGATCTAGACTTATTCTCCCGGGACGACAGGGTTTTATTCCAGCCAGTTCTTCTAAGGAACCTCAACCTTTGACCTTCACCGTCAATAAGGCCCCTTTCAGGAAGCATGAGAAGGAGTCATCCAAACTCACCTCTCTCCCCGATAAAGGTGTGCGTACTGAAAGAGTCGCGCGAGCCTTGGAGGATTTCACTATCGATCCAGAGTCAGCCAGACTAGTGCCTATTTTTGTTGAAGATCTAGAGGGTGAGGAATGGATTGTTGAAGGAATTGTACTGCAAAACGAGGACGGTTCGATATTAGCCACACCAATCATGGCAATTTCAAGGAATAGTGCGGCAGTACCTTTAGCCAATCCATCGCTAACCCCTAAGACTATCCGACGAGGGGAGACAATAGGGATAATTCATGACCCCGCTCGTTGGGCTCACAAGCCCAGGTCACTTGAGGAGAAAGGTTTAATGGTAGCAGGTGCGACCAAGATCGCACACCTTATCGAAAGTCTCTCTCAACTTGAGGAGGACCGACAAGTCGCCTCAGAAAGGCCTAAGCCACCTGTTGAACCGGAGATTGCGGACGATTTCGAACCGCCTGGTCGTAAGACGGCTGCAGTGGCTGACAATGAGAAATTTGCCTCAGAGGATCTTCACAAGTTAGTCAATTTGGGACTGGATATACCAACGGAGGTCCTGCCACGTCTCAGATCAGTTTTGACTGAGAACATTAAGGCTTTCGGAGTCGACGGACGGTTAGGGCAAGTGGAATGTAGAGTCCCTGTCCCCTTGAAAGAGGGAGCCCAGCCCATATCCATGCCTATGTTTCCTTCGTCCCCTGCCAATAGGAGAGTTATAGACGAGCAAATGGATACCTGGTTCGAACAGGGTGTCATTGAGCCATCTAAAAGCCCCTGGGGAGTGCCAGCCTTTGTAGTATATCGCAATGGTAAACCGTGGGTGGTCATCGACTATCGGAAACTTAATCATCTCACTGTTCCAGACGAATTCCCTTTACCACGTCAATCGGAGATTATGCAGGCACTGTCGGGGTCAAATGTTCTTTCTTCTTTCGATGCGCTAGCCGGGTTTACTCAATTAGAAATGTTGGAGGACGATAAGCCCAAAACAGCCTTTAGATCCCATAGAGGGCTGTGGCAATTTAAAAGGATGCCATTTGGGCTCAGAAACGGCCCCTCCACATTTCAGTGCGTCATGCAAACAGTTTTAGCACCCTACTTGTGGATTTTTTGTTTAGTCTACATCGATGACATAGTCATATTCTCTAAGAACTGGGATGATCATTTGCTTCACCTGAATCAGGTGCTTGGCGCTATCGCTTCGGCCGGTATCACTCTCTCTCCCAAGAAATGTTTTATCGGATATAATTCGATATTGTTATTGGGTCATAAAGTATCTAGGTTGGGTTTTTCAACCCACCAAGAAAAAGTTCACGCTATATTGGAATTGGCCCCACCCACTAAGGTTTCTGATCTACAACGGTTCCTTGGAATGGTCCTTTACTTTTCAGCATATATACCATTCTATTCATAGATGGTGTCCCCTTTATTCTCGCTCCTAAAAAAGGGAACACCTTGGATGTGGACTGCTGAACATGTCCGAGCTTATGAGGATGTTAAAACCGCATTAGGATCAGCTCCAGTGCTGGGACATCCAGTTAGTGGGATGCCCTACCGATTGTATACGGATGCTTCGGATTTTGCCTTGGGTTGTTGCCTCCAACAAGTCCAGAAGATGGCTTTAGGAGACTTAGTGGACACTAAAATCTATGCCCAAGCCAAGTTGGCTTTTGACCATGCGCAGGATGTGCCATCCTTTGTTCATCGGTACAAAACCAAACAGCCCAAGATTGAGTGGTCAGATTCATGGGGATCCACTTTTGAGGCGACCGAAGTTACTGTTGAACGAGTCATTGCATATTGGAGTCGCACACTGAAAAGTGCTGAGCGTAACTATTCTGCTACTGAACGGGAAGCATTAGCAGCAAAGGAGGGACTAGTCCACTTTCAACCTTTAATTGAAGGTGAACATGTTCTGCTCATTACGGACCATGCAGCTCTGCAATGGGCTAGATCTTACGAGAACACTAATCGTCGACTAGCCGCATGGGGGGTGATATACGCTGCATTTCCAGGTCTCGAGATTTTGCATCGAGCAGGGAGAGTTCACAGCAACGTGGATCCACTGTCCAGACTCCCTCGGGTACCAGCCTTCGTGAGCCCTATTAGAGATGATTTGCAGGCTATCACCTCAACCTCTCTGGACAAGAGTACTGAGGAAAAACTATGGAAGGACGAACCCGCTAAGAAGGCGGTCTTCTCTACCATACTCGATTCTATGGAACCTTTCGGAGTAACTCAAAAGGTCCGACAGTCAGAATGGGATTCTCATAATGCAATAAGGAATGACCAGGAAGACGAGTCTGACTTCGCATTGCGTCATCCTCAGCTACTAATCAGCATCGAGGAGGGATATATAAAGAAATTTCTAGAGGGTTATTCAAAGGACCCCGTTTTCAGGAATCTCTACGCTCTAGATACCCCTTCACCCAACGCGGTTGTTACTCCTTCTCACTACTTCGTGGGAGCAAACCGACTCCTGTACTTTCGCGACTCGGACTGGAAAAGTCGAGTCTGTGTACCCAGAACTATGATTAACTCGATTCTAAGGTTGGTACATGATAACCCTTTTGAGGGAGCACACGCCGGAGGCCAGCGGTTGTTCAACCTGATGAAAGACTGGTTCTTTTGGCCAAGAATGCTACAAGATTGCGTGTCGTACGCGTGTACCTGCGACATCTGCCAAAAAACCAAAGTCTATCGCACCGCTCGTCAAGGAGCCCTCAGACCGGCTGACGTACCTTTTAGGCCATTCGAGGTAGTTTCTATGGACTTAATCACTGGACTACCCGATTCAGGAAAGGATTCGTATTCTGCAGTCTTCATCGCCGATTGATAAATTGACGCGTTACGCTATTACAATACCTACCTTTTTCGAACCTTACGGCTGAAGGATTTGCACGAATATTTGTCAAACAGGTAGCAAGCCCCTTCGGACTGCCCTCTCGAATAATCTGTGACTGGGATAAGAGATGGACCTGCAGGTTTTGGCAGGGAAGTCTGTAAGATCTATGGTACCACCCTTGCGGTATCTTCGGCTCATCATCCTCAAATGGATGGGCAAACGGAGAATATGAATGCGACCATAGAACAGATGCTCGAGCCTATTGTGCCTCTGCTAAGGAAAGCTGGTCCCAGTGGATTGAGGTAGTAGTTGTTCACGCATACAACTCGACTGTTCACAGTTCCACAAACTACGCCCCAGCCTTCTTATTAATGGGATACCTTCCAAGAGGAATGTCTCGAGTCCTAGGAGGTGACGAGCCCCTAGTTCCTAGAGAACTATCAGACAGCCCTATGGCCGACCAATGGATCCTCGAGCTAGAAAATCATCGGCAGATGGCGCGGGATTCAATCGCTCGAGCCCAAGAGATTCAAGCACGAGCGTATAACAAGAAGCAAAGACCTGTAGAAGATATCTCTGAGGGAGACTTTGTATTGGTGAACCCCCACTCCCTCGAACTGGTGGAAGTCAAGGGAACGGGAAAGAAACTAATACAAAGA
The DNA here is from genome assembly GCA_015178975.1 of Hysterangium stoloniferum. NCBI lineage: Eukaryota > Fungi > Basidiomycota > Agaricomycetes > Hysterangiales > Hysterangiaceae > Hysterangium > Hysterangium stoloniferum. The sequence continues at coordinate 447,348 of WHVD01000062.1, read as the reverse complement.
CGGATTGGACCATTCAAGGTCCTTGAGAAATTGAACTCTCAAGTATTTAGGCTTAAGATTCCCCCGGAGTATCCTATGCATCCAGTCATTAATCGGGATCATCTGCGGAAATATCAACCCTCTCCTTCCAAGCTAGGTCCGAGACCCCAACTTGAGAACCTAAGAGAGTTGAAATCAGATCATGAAGAATATGAAGTCAAAGCTATTGTTGGACATAGGAAACAGCGAAATCGTCTGCTATTTAGGGTGCGCTGGAAAGGTTATGGACCCGAGGAGGATTCGTGGTTAAGCAGCACTGACCTTAGAAATGCTCCGGCACTTCTGAGGGCATACAAGGCGCTGTTCAACATTTAACGGGATATATGCGCTCAAGGAATCATCTATTCCCTCTCTTTTGTAACTTCCTTTCAGAAATATCTCAGTTATTCAGTGAGCCATCTCGTTGGCTTTTATTCTTTTTCATTTTTCTATCCCTTCAGTCGATTGGGACAACCATTAATTGGCAGCGGACACATTTCCCCAAAACCCGGCCACAATTAATGAATTTTATTTAACGACCAACCGAGCGGAGTTTCAATTCAATATATATAAAAAAAAGTACACGTAAATTCGCATAAATTTTCTTTATCTTTCACACCACGTCCTTCACCTATCTACAGCCCTTCCCTCTATCTTCAACTTCACCACTTTTATCGTGCTATAATGCTCCCTTTCCAACAAAACAAGCAAGTCCTCCCTAAGTTCAAAAAGGTCCCACGAGCCCCGACAGCCAGTACATCCACGACCAGTGGGGGATTCATCACCCATGTGCCTCGTACAGACAATGTCGAGAGCAATTGGGGTACCCAAGAATCAACCCCCCTGTCGACTTTCTCCTTTGGTGATGAGCCGGGGAAAAATACCGGTACGGATTGGAGCAAGCCGTTAGGCCCCTCCGTCAGACCGTCATCTGAGGAAGTCGCTGCTAGCATGCGGAAGCAGGAAATGTTCATGGAAGAACACAACACAAGGAGACTCACCCGCAAAAGAGAAAGGCGTGCTGAGTATAGAAGTCAACAGGAGGCGAGGGGAGCAAGAGAAGGAGTCCCCTCCAAGTGGCAGCGGCGTGAGTACAGAGCGCAATGCGGAAACAGAGCTTCCATGCCGATCCTTCCCCCCGCGGGAGAGAAATGGGCCGACTTTGCGGAGACCGATGATAGCGAGGGTGGGACGCCTTGTATTAGGACGACGGGAACCAAGAGCTGGAAGGAGAAGGAGGGTACCATCTTTTACGACTGGGAGCTACTTCGACGCATTAAGTTGCAACGCATAGTTCTTACCCGAGGGGACGGTCAAACACTGCCCCAACAAGAAAAGGGATACCGTAGGGGACCAATTGAGTTTTCCTCGGACGAGGATGAGGAGGAGGATGAGAACAGGAATGGCGTGTATAGCATCCGATCTCTGGGAGAGGATTGCCATGAAGGGTTCCTTCTCCCGTCTAAAGTTCATTTCGTAACCAGCGACCCCAACCAAAGACAAACGCGGAGACCGTCATCCAGAGTATGGAGGGGTCACCGCCCTAGTCAACAGTCACTGGAACACGAACCTTCCACGATTCCGGTCCCACATCTCTCGCCAACGTCGAGGCCCCTTCCCATCATTCACCCTACACACACTCCTTCAGCCCCGATTCTAACGCCTCATTTACCTCCCTCTTCAAAAGCTGTACCGGTCCCAACCTCACTTGGGATGTCGAGGCCCCCTCCCATCCTCCACCCGGCACACACTCCCTCAGCCCAACGCGAACCTTCCCCAATTCTGGCGCCTCATCTCTCTCCCTCCCCGAAAGCTATACCGGTACCGACCCAACTTCCGCCGTCACCAGGTATCCCTCCCGACTCTCCGTATTCATATTGCGTGTCCTTGGGTAGCCCTATCCAGGACCTTCCACCAGAGCGAATGGATGTCGATTTGGACCCCCCTACACCGGACGTCATCGATCCCATGGCAAGCAGAAAGGCGAAGGAGATGCAGAAAGCCACCACTCCTCTCCGAGAACAATCCCCTATTCCCGTCCTTGACAGCCCAGTTCCCCTCACTGAGCCCGTATCCACAACTTTCTGGATGCGAGTAGCTGTCAACTACCCTTCCGAACAGTTTCCTGTCAGAAGGGTGCTATCACAGCTCGTGCCAGTACTTCAGCAACCGGTCCTTCAAGGGAGCCTCAAGGGTTGTCGTGGTCTGGCTCCGTTGTCGGAGATAATGGAGGATTTCTATCTCTCCTTCGAGGATCTCACAGAGGGGAAGAACTTTGCACGAGCAGCACAGGAGATTAAACTCTCTATGTTCCGGCACATCATAGTGGAGCTTCACCGTCTGCCCCCAGACTCAGCAAATGTCCTCTCTATTGCTGGCTTAGTAGATTTACTCGAGGCCCTCGTCCTGACGCCTCCCACAGAGACCACCATGCAGCCACACGTTCCTGCCTCACTTCCTGCATCTTCGTTTCCCCTCCCCAATGCTCCTCTTCTCGCACGGATTTCCGCTCCACCGGTTAGTGTCCGCGCAGTCGTTCGTTGCAGAGAGAAAGCCTACAGACGATGGGCCGACTCCTTGTACAGGAATTCTAGTGATTTGACTCGGGCGAGAATAGCTGAATCCTTCAGAGTAAAAAGGGAACGATGGGGAAACCTCATTTTGGACCTTGGGGGATCCTCACAGGAAGCTTGGGGCGGCATCCCAGATGCTCTTCGACACCTAGTATAGCACATCCCTTCGAACTGGGGGGCACTGTAAAGGGTATGCATATATGCATACCTGGACTAAGGAATAATAGCTGGATTATAGTACTTTATTATTTACCTTTTATTTTCTTTCTTTATATTCTTTCTATATTTCGAGCACACCTTGATTTTGTAGTTCAAAGCTTTGTGTATACGTATGGGCGCTCTTGGCGCCAAAAGAGACAGACAACGTTTACCCAGCAGACACCACCTCGTAAACGACCCAGACGTCGAATAGCGAGAGGTGTCAAGGGTAACGTTTCAACTACCTTTAAAAGGTAGTATTCTCTTGCGTACTAACGTACTTCAGACTCGAACCACGAAGGTCGAGTTCCAATCTAAGGTCTTTGCGCTAGTCGACATTATAGTCGACTCGCGCTATTATTTCTTTACTCTAGATATTCAACTTCGCGTTGATTATCTACTTTACATCTAGCTGCGAGTTGTACCGTGAAGGTCAACTCTTTCATTCGTTCATTCTAGCCGTCAAGAGCAACTGTACAGTTGCTCTCGTGACGCATAGCGTGTCTTCTTACTAGCACAGCTTGTCTGGTAATCTACGGTATTGTACTGTACGGTCAATATCTGCTAATAGTAGTTGAATAGACACTATTCTTCATATATCGAACGGTCAGAATCTATCGACTCTTCACAGGCACTGTGAGGAGTATACTCTTACCACAGTTTCATTGTGGTAAAACACTCCTTTTATTTTATTTATGTTTTACACATTTTATTCATATTTTTCTATCCTATATATTCTTCGAATATTGCACCATTTCATTAGTTCGAAGCTCTGTGTATACTTGTGGGTGCACTCGGCACCAAATAGAAGGAGACACACTTTTATCCAAGCACCACCACTTGTAAGACATAAACTAGGTCTACAGCGAGCGGTGATCAGGGTAATGTGTCAGCTACCACATAGGTAGCATTATCTGAGCTAGCGAACAAATCCTACTCCAAGACACTGATATGACTGCTGATATAATGTGTTAAGGACATTATTGATTGAGCCATGAGTAAATATTCAGGTCCAGTTACAAAGAGAGGCTGACTTATGTACATATGTCTTTTAGGTTCAATGAATTCAAAAAGTATATAAAAGTATAGAATTGTAAATAATAAATAAGTTTCTGAGTTAGATCACATGCACTGATAGATACTTAAAGTTGTCACCACAGAACAAAGTTGTGGGGGTATGTAAGGACTTGTCTCCCACAGGTCACTTTGTAAATTTAAGTGAGAGTCAAGTAATGCTTACTCAGCATGGCAGCGATATCATGCTGCCGCGTACCGTGTCCTTCCTCACCGTTGGGGGTGGTATGGATATGAATCTGGAACTCACTGACCGGGAAGTAATATCAGAATGTTTAAACCATATGTTTCTATTGGGTTTTCCCCGGACTTATATTAATATTAAAGTCTTCGGTTGCCTTTTTCAGATGTATTTCGGCCCGGCCATGTAACCACCGGCTTTCCAAGAGGCGCCTGTGTCCCTTTCCTATCGTGCCACGTCTAGGCTTTAAAAAAAAGCATAAAAAACACCATCCTTTGTTCTTCAGGTATATCTTGGTTCGAGACAGCTACAACACATGGCTGCGCCGTCTTCAGATGTTATCGTTCTCTCTTTGGGCATCATCCTCGCCGCTCTATATCTCTTTAGAAGCTCCATATTTCCTACTTCAGATGGCAAGAAGCTTCCCCCTGTTCCAGGTGGAAATAGAGCCAATGCCTCAGGAGATCCCAGAGATTTCGTGGCCAAGATGAAAGCCGCTGTAGGTCTCGTTTCTTATTGTATAGTTTGTGGTCGGTTCTCACCTCTATCCTTTTAGAAAAAACGTCTTGCTATCTTCTATGGGTCTCAAACAGGGACGGCTGAGGAGTACGCCATTCGTCTCGCCAAAGAGGCTAAATCTCGCTTCGGTCTCGCATCTCTTGTATGTGATCCCGAAGAGTACGATTTCGAGAACCTAGATCAACTACCCGAGGATTGCGCCGTCATTTTTGTTATGGCCACATACGGTGAAGGAGAGCCCACAGATAATGCTGTTCAACTACTTCAAAACATTACCGAGCCGGATTTCTCCTTCTCCAACGGAGAGCACAAACTAGAAGGACTTCGCTATGTTATGTTTGGATTAGGTAATCGAACTTACGAGCACTATAATGAGATCGCGCGTAAGATGGACAAAGCCCTCACTGAAGCAGGTGCCAAGCGTATTGGTGAACGTGGTGAGGGCGATGATGATAAGAGCATGGAGGAGGATTACCTAGAGTGGAAGGAACCTATGTGGAAAGAATTTTCAGCAGTGATGCAAGCTGAGGAAGGCGGCGGAGGTGATACACCTGATTTTGCCGTTACCGAGTTGGACACCCATCCCTTAGAGAAAGTTTACCTTGGTGTGTGACTATACTTGCCTACATGTGCTGCTCCTGAACTCTCTTAGGCGAACTTTCCGCACGGGCTCTGACCAGAACCAAGGGCATTCATGACGCAAAGAATCCTTATCCTGCCCCAATCACTTCAGCGAAAGAGCTTTTCGCCATTAGTGCCGACCGGAACTGTGTTCATTTGGAGCTGAATATCGAAGGTTCGGGTATTAACTACCAACATGGCGATCACGTTGGTGTCTGGCCCTCCAACCCTGAGATTGAGGTCGACCGTTTCCTTCATACACTTGGTCTCGGCTTACAAGAGCGACGCGAAGCCATTATTAGTATAGAATCTCTGGATCCAGCCTTGGCCAAGGTGCCATTCCCCGTTCCTACTACATATGCCACTGTCTTGCGGCATTACATCGACATCAGTGCAGTGGTAGGTCGTCAAATACTTGGTAATCTAGCGAAATATGCCCCCAGCCCCGAAGCTGAACAGTTTCTTCGAGATTTGAGTACCGACAAGGGGCTGTATGCCAACATCATTGGTAATGGATGCCTCAAACTCGCTGAGGTGTTGCAACTTGCTGCAGGTGATGATATTAGAGCCTTACCAAGTGCGGATAATACCACTGTCTGGAAAATTCCATTTGATATGATTGTTTCCAATATTCCTCGGCTCCAACCACGTTACTATTCTATCTCGTCGTCACCAAAGCTTCACGCTAACTCGATACACATCACTGCTGTCGTATTAAAGTATGAGAGTATTGATAATCCGAAGGTGCACCCTCGATGGATCTATGGTGTGGGTACCAACTTCTTGTTAAATCTCAAGGAAGCCACAAGTGGAGAGAAGCTACCTCTCATCGCCATGCCAACATACGCTATTACTGGTCCTCGAGGAATGTACAAGGAAGAGACTGTCTACAAAGTACCCATTCACGTCCGCCGTTCAACATTTCGTCTGCCTACCAATCCCAGAAGTCCAATCATAATGATCGGTCCTGGCACTGTGAGTGACACTATTCTGTCATATTTATCTAGGTATCCATGTAGTTTTCAGGGTGTTGCCCCATTCCGTGGCTTTGTGCAAGAGCGTGTAGCTTTAGCCCGTCGTACTATCGAAAAAACTGGCAAAGAGGGACTAGCTGACTGGGGTCGCATGTCACTCTTCTACGGCTGTCGGAAGTCGACGGAGGACTATCTCTACAAGGATGAATGGCAACAGTATAAACAAGAGTTGGAAGACAAATTCGCGTTCCACGTTGCGTTCTCGCGTGAGGTGTACCGGCCGGATGGCAGCAAAATCTATGTCCAAGATCTTGTTTGGGATGATCGTGACATGATAGCTGATGAGATTTTGAACAAGAAGGCATATGTATATATTTGCGGTGATGCCAAGAGCATGGCGCACTCTGTGGAACAGAAATTGGCACAAATATTGGGTGCTGCAAAGGGCGGGTCCGCGGAGAAGGAGGGCGCTGAGGCTGTTAAGCTATTGAAGGAGCGATCGCGATTAATGTTGGATGTTTGGAGTTAGATTAGTCTCTCTTTACCTTATTGATTACATTTCCCTACCATTTCATACGGGAATACCATGTTGGCAGGATGAAGTACCTCGATATAATGACTACTTATATAGAAGAGATGTTTAAAAACAAACTTCAATGATAAAGTGATTGATACTACACCACAACCCTTATCACTGTCTCACAAAATGTAGATGTTTTGTATATATCATCCAAAATATTTTCTAATTGCCATAACAATGGAGGAACCCCCAAAGTTTTCGGAGGTAGAAGACCATCCAAAGATCTTAACACCCAATTAAACTTTCTGAACATTTTTTTAAATATATGTAGTGTATATTAGATGGCTCTAGGGTGAATCTAAGTTGAATCTTCAATCAATATTACAGAGAGATAATAGCTACTTTTCTACAGTGCTTATATGTATAGACCTTGTAACCTATTGTTTTACTGATCCAGCTGTGAAGAGTGGTGGAAGTTCTAACCATTCTATATACGAAGAATATTGACTGTTTAGGTACAACACAACAATGTATTGACTATCTAAGTCTAATACAGACCAAACACGTATTGACTGTTTAGTTCAATACAGTCAAGTGAATTAGCTATCTAAAGTAGAATAGAGAGCTAAAACGAATAAAGGAGAATCAACTGTAAAGTATGATTCTGAATGATTGCTTTGAGTGTTGAAGAGAATAAAGAGAGAGTCAAATAACAGAGTAGTGTGGATGTAGTCCACATGGATTGAGATAATGGTTTGAGTTTCGACTAGTATAGTTCGAAGCTCTGATTGTGCTAGTGGTTAAAGCCCATCTGTGACGGTCAAGACGATACCCCAATCACAACTTACAGGACACTAACTGGGTGTCTGGGTAAGTCGTGATTGTGGGGTAAAAAGTGTCTGAGTTCTAACTACCAGCGCTAGAATACATACATATGCGCCCACAAGAGTCAATGTACCAAATGCATAGGCCATCAAACTAAATATATATGTATGATAAAATAGAGAGAAAATAGAAATAATAATGGAAATATAGTGTGGGCTCTTCTGGACTATATTTCGGAGTATATTTTGCAGTATCTCTCACACCAGCAAACAAGAGACAAGTTTGGCAAACAACATGATGTCAGGTATGGAAGAGATAGCAAATGAGTGGCAGAAGTTCTGACCGTTCTATATACGAAGAAATGAGTAGAAGGATATTGACCTATTCGGTGCAATATAAGAGAAAGTGAGAGAAAGAGCACGAGATGACGAAGGAGTCAACGAGTGCAATGGTTCGAGTGGAGGCCTCGACTATTACAGTTCGAGGCCAGAAGTGTTTAGTAGTTCAGATATTGCTACTTATGTAGTAGCTGACACGTTACCCTGATCACCGCTCGTAGTAGACCTAGTTTGTGTCTTACGAGTGGTGGTTCTTGGGTTAAAGTGTGTCTGAACTACTAAACACTTCTGGCCTCGAACTGTAATAGTCGAGGCCTCCACTCGAACCATTGCACTCGTTGACTCCTTCGTCATCTCGTGCTCTTTCTCTCACTTTCTCTTATATTGCACCGAATAGGTCAATATCCTTCCTTTCTACTCATTTCTTCATATATAGAACGGTCAGAACTTCTGCCACTCTTCACAATGGTGATCCGAGCCGGACCACTCTTTCCCTATGAAGAAAACCTCCTTTTTATTCAACTATCAAATTCTAAATACAAAAGGCTATCTAGAACTCCTCGCACGCTGAGCGTCGCGAATCCGGTTAAAATGGAAGGTAACTCGAACTTCGAGCAGTCGAGTCCCTTGGAAAGGCAAAATGCTCACACCTTCGTGAAGAATACACTGGTCTTCCCGCCGAGACAAGTTATGCTCGAGCATCATGGCCAATTACTTTATTCGGAGCCTGTCAATGTGAAGTGGGGCTCTTACTACGCTCCTCGAGTTTCGAGAGATAAGGTCATTGCTGCCACGAAGGATTACAGGACTAGATACCCATCCATGCCTGCAACAGTAGCAGTTTGGCTAGGTCGGTATCATGGCATCATATCAGCACACGATTTATTCACTTGGCCTGGAACTCTCGATGAGGTAACAAAGTCGATCCCAAAGTGGTCAAACAAAGTGATGTTCTTCTGAGAAAAGGGAATAGCGGGTATCAAGATGGAACTGTTCATTCTGCTCTCCGATTTACTTTGTGTGCATGATGATCTGCTACAGATTATGCATGTATTGCTCGGAGGGGACCACATTGTGCCAAGGGTCGATACAGATTTCATATACATTCAAATGTTGAAGGAATCCATATACGGTAAACCCTCGAATGTGTATTTCGCCTATTTTACTCTCAGGTCGAAATTGATGCATAACCTGGAGAGATGTAACAAGATGATGGCGGAATTGCTCAGTGGATTTGATGAGCCAGAACAAACATCTTCATCCTCCAGCTCTAGTCCCTTTCACGGAGAATGTCCTGGAATCTATGCCAGATCAACTGCCAAAAACGGACAGTCGTCTTTCTCGAATGCGTCTGCAGAAAAGATTGCAGCCAAAGTCGTCTCCAGTTTCCCATCATCCTCAGGTCGAGATTCGCAGTGTCCTGACGAATCTTGCCATCCATCACCTATCCATCCTATCCCATTTACTCCGCCAAGTGGACCCTCCAATAAGTCGTCCAATAGCTTGAACGATTGGGACTCTGGTAAAGGGTTGGAAACTGGGGGGCAGAAATCAGACGATGGTTCTGACAATAGAAAAGGCTCGGAACAGGACTCACCAATGTTGTCTTCCTCGAATGTGTCTATGGAAAAGATCACAGTCAAAGTCATCTCCAGTTCCCCATCATTCTCAGGTCGAGATTCGCAGTGTCCTGATGAATCTCGCCATCCATCATCTATCCATCCTATTCCATTTACTTCCCCGAGTGGACCTTCAAACAAGTCGTCCAATAACTCGACTGATTGGAATTGCGATAGAAGCCTGGGAACTGGAGAGCAGAAATCAGATGATGGTTTTAAGGATATAAAAGGCTCGGAACAGGACTCACTAATGGTAAAGCTATCCCATCTCACAGAGCTCGACAAAAGTCTTCCCATGGAGACACCACTGGGAAGTCGTCGACACAAGCCCCTAATTCCAGCATGGGGGGCACTGACAAGGTTTCTGCGAATAGAAGGCAATCATGGACACACCGCGAAGGATACCCCTCGACAGACCAAGCCAAGGACGGATACATTTCCATTCGACCCGGGACGCTCCCTCAACGATTACATCATATGGGGGACAATCATTATGTTGCGAGATTGTTCTGGAACAACAGTATTGCAACAGGGGGGCAGTATTGCAACAGGGGGGCAGTATTGCAACAGGGGGGCAGTATTGTTAAAGGCATAGAAAAGAATTGACCCAGCCTGGGATTGAACCAAGGACCTCCTGGCTTTATATGCAGGTGCTCTTAACCACTGAGCTACTGGACCTATAGTCTAGTATTATATGATGGATTATATATACATATATATAAGAACTTATGTTGCCAACTTGTGCTCTTATAACAGTTTATATAACTGATGGCAAACCTGGGTCTTATAACAGTCTGTCACATATAGATATTGTATTTTCCCATTTCTAACACTTCCCCTGAAATCAATATCTAGTCTATACCCTACGCAGCAGATGAAGCTGAACGGGGCCCATAACCTGTTAAAGGCATAGAAAAGAATTGACCCAGCCTGGGATTGAACCAAGGACCTCCTGGCTTTATATGCAGGTGCTCTTAACCACTGAGCTACTGGACCTATAGTCTAGTATTATATGATGGATTATATATACATATATATAAGGACTTATGATGCCAACTTGTGCTCTTATAACAGTTTATATAACTGATGGCAAACCTGGGTCTTATAACAGTCTGTCACATATAGATATTGTATTTTCCCATTTCTAACACCAACATCTTATCTTCCTTTGATGCACTAGCCGGTTTTACCCAACTTGAAATGTTAGAGGAAGACAAGCCGAAGACTGTGTTCAGATCCCATCGAGGACTGTGGCAATTCAGGAGAATGCCCTTTGGACTTCGTAATAGACCTTCTATATTCCAAAGGGTTATGCAAACTGTACTTGCACCTTACTTATGGATATTCTGCCTGGTTTATATTGACGACATCATGATCTTTTCTAAGACATGGGACGATCATCTAGAACATTTAGATCAGGTTTTACAAGCCATAATTGCTGTGGGAATTACTCTCTCGCCCAAAAAGTACTATGTGGGGTATAATTCAATTCTACTACTAGGACATAAGGTGTCTAGACTCGGCTTTTCGACCCATCAAGAAAAGGTCGCCGCTATATTAGAATTGGCGACACCCTCTAAGATAGCAGATCTTCAACGTTTTCTAGGAATGGTTCTGTACTTCTCCGCATACATACCATTTTACTCCTGGACGGTCGCTCCACTTTTCAACCTCTTGAAGAAAGGAGTTCGTTGGAATTGGGATTCTGAACATGCCCGAGCTTTTGAGGACATCAAGGTTGCGTTGAGCTCAGCTCCAGTACTCGGACACCCCGCAAGCGGTATGCCTTACCGGTTATACACAGACACTTCGGACTTTGCGCTAGGATGTTGTCTCCAACAAATACAGAAAATGACGCTTAAAGACCTTAAGGATACGAAAATTCATGCCCAAGCACGAGCAGCCTTCGATCAATCACGAGACGTGCCCATCTTCGTTACTCGTTATAAAACCAAGGAGCCGGAATTCACCTGGACGGATTCCTGGGCCACAGATTTTGATGACACCAGTGTCACGGTCGAATGCGTTATCGCCTATTGGAGCCGTACGCTCAAGAAAGCAGAATGTAACTATTCAGCCACAGAGCGAGAAGTGTTAGCCGCTAAAGAAGGATTAGTCCATTTCCAGCCCTTTATCGAAGGTGAACATATCCTTCTGATCACTGACCATGCGGCATTACAATGGGCCAGATCTTACGAGAATACTAATCGTCGACTGGCCGCATGTGTGAGAGGTATGGCAAAATACACTCAGGAAATATAGTCGGATGAGCTCTTACTATATCTCCTTTATTATTTCTATTTTCTCTCTTCTATTATATCTATAATTAGTTCGACGACCTATGTATGCAGTACATCGACTCTTGTGGGCGCACACGCAGACTTATGTATTCTAGCACCCGTAGTTTAGAACTCAGACACTTTTTACACCGCAACCACGACTTACCCAGACACCCGTTAGTGTCCTGTAAGTTGTGATTGGTGTATCGTCTCAACCGTCACAGACGGGCTTTAGCTACTCATTTAAACTGAGTTTCGAACTGTATCAGTCGAAACTCAATCCCTATCTCAACTTGTGTGGACTACATCCACGCTACTCTATTATTCGACTCTCTAACTACTCTACTTGCACTCGAGCAGTTGTCCTGAATCACACTTAACCAGTCGATTCTGCTTATTCGTTCTAGCTATCTACCTTACTTTAGATAGCTACTTCTCTCTACCATATTGAACTAAGTAGTCAATACGTGTTCGGTCCGTATTAGACTTAGACAGTCAATACATCGTGGTATTGTACTTCAACGGTCGATATTCTTTGTATATAGAACAGTTAGAACTTCTACCACTCTTCACAGCATGGGGGGCGGTATACGCTGCATACCCCGGTCTGGAAATCCTACATAGAGCAGGACGAATACATAGCAATGTTGACCCACTGTCCAGACTTCCTTGAGTACCGGACTATGCTAGCCCCACGAGAGACGACCTTTTACCGATCGTAGCGGATTCTTATAACCAGAATGACGATGAGACATTATGGGAGAACAAACCAGTGGAAAAAGCCGTCTTTCTCACTCATCACGAGTTAGTCGAACCAGTCAGAACCATGGAAGAGGTCCCCCAAACGAAATGGGACTTGCACAATCTCCCCAGAAACGATGAAACTGATGAAGTGAATTTTACTCTCTTGAATCCACAATTGCTTATAGAGATCGACGAAAATTACACTAAGGAACTTCGCGATGGATACCAGAAGGATCCCGCCTGCAGAAATCATTACGCCACCGATCCCATTTCTCCAAACATGGTAACTACTCCTTCACATTATTTCATCGGCAAGAATAAGTTATTGTTCTTTCGAGATTCGGACTGGAAAAGTTGAATCTGTGTTCCTAGCAGCATGACAACAACCATACTCAAGCTGATAGATGATAATCCTTTTGAAGGAGCTCATGCAGGTGGCCACAGGCTCTTTAATCTGATGAAAGACCGTTTCTTCTGGCCAAGGATGTTGCATGACTGCGTGGTGTATGCTTGCAGCTGCGACATATGCCAGAAAACTAAAATTGATCATTCCACTCGACAAGGAGCTCTTCAACCCGCAGATGTACCCCTAAGGCCATTTGAGGTTGTCTCGATGGACCTGATTACCGGATTGCCTCCTTCTACAGAGGGTGTTTATTCCGCCATCTTCGTCGCCGTGGATAAACTCACGCATTTCTTAATCTGTGAACCCACCACTTCAGATCTATCCGCAGAAGGATTCGCGCGAATCTTCATGAATAAAGTAGCCGCTCCTTTCGGCCTGCCTTCAAGGATAATCTGTGATCGAGAGAAGAGGTGGACCTGTAGGTTCTGGAGAGAAGTCTGCAAAGTATACGGAAGTGCCCTTGCAGTATCCTCGTCCCACCATCCTCAGACCGATGGTCAAACGGAGAACACTAATGCTATTGTGGAGCAAATGCTCAGAGCGTACTGCACCTCTTCGAAGGAGGAATGGTCTAAATGGACTCAAGTAGTGGCTCATACCTACAATTCGACGGTTCAAAGCTCAACAAGCTATGCGCTGGCCTTTTTGCTGATGGGCTACTTACCAAGAGGAATGTCTAGCTGTCTGGGAGGGGACGACCCTGTGGTTCCCAGAGAATTATCGGATAGCCCTGTAGCCGACCAATGGATCTTAGAATTGGAAAATCACCGACAAGCGGCACGGGATTCGATTGCATGAGCACAAGAAACCCAAGCTCGCAGTTACAACAAGAGATGGAGATTGGTGGAAGATATCTCAGAGGGAGATTATGTTCTGATTAATCCCATTCTCTCGAGCTCGTCGAAGCCAAGGGACCCGGACGAAAACTTATACAAAGACAGAGAGGGCCATTTGAGGTCTTGGAAAAGATCAATCCTCAAGTCTTCCGACTCCGCATTCCCTCAGAATATCAATTACATCCAGTGATTAATCAAGACCATCTTAAAAGGTACCACCTCTCCCCTAAGGAATTCGGATCCAGGGAGCTACTCGAGAACCCTCGAGAACTCAATCGTAACGACGAGGAGTACAAAGTAGAAGCTATAGTAGGGCACAAAAAGCATTGAAATCGACTCCTTTTCCAGGTTCGATGGAAAGGATATGGACCAGAGGAGGACACTTGGTTAAATGGCAATGACCTTCATAACGCTCCCGCTCTTCTTAGAGCTTACAAGACTATTTATCGAATTTAATGATCATTTCACATCCTTACTACGACAACACTGTTTATCTACTTCTAGCTCTACCCCCCCCACTTTCTTCCCCCTCGGCCTTTCACTTCAATAACCGAGCGGAGCTTGAAATTAATATAAAATACGTAAATTCGCTAAAGAAAATTTTATTCCCCCTATCTCTTCCCTCCACATCAACCTCTCTAATCAGTACACTATGTCGCAGGAGCAACAACCCAAACCCAAGTTCCCCAACTTCAAAAGAATACCGCGACCTCAACCTATTAATACCTCTACCACGTCGTCTCGTACTGAACAAGTCAAGCACTCCATGAGTAATTCTGGAATGCCTTTGCCAATACCCTCCACTGTGCAGGGCAACATTGTGGGAATGTCCACCAACTCGGGGAATGGAACCGCCTTTACTCCATACGCTTCTCTTCCCAGACCCCGATTTCCCAATTTTAAAAGAATACCTCGACCTCAAACTACAGTTCCTTCTGCCCCATCACCTCGAACAGAAACTGTTGAGCGTGTGGAGGAGACCTCATCGTCCACGAATCCTACGCGGACGGACTCCGTTTCAAAAGCTGCACCATGGTCCTCTAATACTTGGGGGGCTCCCTCGGGAACATGGAGCGAAGCCCCACCACCTTCTCATAGTATTTTCCCTTCTACTGAAGAGGAGATCAAAAAGAAACAGCAGTCTGAGGCTTTCTCCGTGCAGGTTCAGGAGGAATTGAAAATGCTTAAACGGAAGAGGAGAGAGGAGTACTTGGAAGGACAGTGGAGGATGGGGGCTAGGGATAATGTCCCTTCAAGGCGGACACGGCAGGAATGGAGGAGAATGGAAGGGCACAATAATCCTTCAATCATCGCTCCCCCTTTGGGTCATAAATGGACGGATTTCGCTGAAACGGATTGCAGCGATGGGGGCACGCCATGTGTTTGGAGTGTAGGACAAAAAAGTAGGAAAGGAAAAGATGGGGTCACCTTCTACGATTGGGACAAAGTACGAAGGATCAAATTACAAAGCATTGCATTGCGACGTGGAGATGGAGTTGCACTACCTCCCAGACCCCCTTCACAACATGGACCTCAGGAACGGACCTACTGGATGGGGCCCAGTGATCTTTCATCTGACTCGGAGGACGACCTGTTAAAGGCATAGAAAAGAATTGACCCAGCCTGGGGTTGAACCAAGGACCTCCTGGCTTTATATGCAGGTGCTCTTAACCACTGAGCTACTGGACCTATAGTCTAGTATTATATGATGGATTATATATACATATATATAAGGACTTATGTTGCCAACTTGTGCTCTTATAACAGTTTATATAACTGATGGCAAACCTGGGTCTTATAACAGTCTGTCACATATAGATATTGTATTTTCCCATTTCTAACATGACCAATCTCGCTACCCCACCTACGACAGCAAGTACCTCGGTGCTGACTGCCATGAAGGTTTCCTACTCCCTGACAACATTCACTTCTTCACGAGTGATCCTAACCAACAACAAAAGCTACCAACTTCTGTCAGAGTTTGGAGAGGGTATCGTCCAGCAGACTCTGCGACCCCATCCAGTTCCTCTCATCTCCCTCCACCTCCGCCGGTCTCTTCCATACCCACATTACAGCACTTTACACCCTTTTTAGAGTTACCAGGAAGTCTTGTACCATCCGCCGAGCTGCCTTCTCTTCCCCCTATACCACTACCCCTCCCCTTTGCAGGACATTCCCTTATATCACCGTCCTCATCCATACCCAAGCCTTCTCCAGCACCACAGCCAATCTCACCCCTCCGCACATCACCTGACCCTCTCGTCACCTCCCACTCTATCCCGACACCTTTGGTCCCTGCGGTGTCTAACATTCCCCTCACTTCCTTGACAACGTGGAGTCCACCACCCACCTCTCCCTACTCCCCTTGCATTTCTCTGGGAAGCCCCATTCAGCATCCTAACGATACATTAATGGATATTGATCACCCTATCCCGGAAGTTCTCGCAATGCCTATGGAGGAAGTCCTCGAGGCACCTCTCTCAGCCACAGACGTCTCCAAGGAACCCCCCTCGGC
The DNA here is from genome assembly GCA_015178975.1 of Hysterangium stoloniferum. NCBI lineage: Eukaryota > Fungi > Basidiomycota > Agaricomycetes > Hysterangiales > Hysterangiaceae > Hysterangium > Hysterangium stoloniferum. The sequence continues at coordinate 431,108 of WHVD01000062.1, read as the reverse complement.
AATGGAAGCCTTCGAGGAGCCTCCCCCCTTAAGCGAAAAAGCAAAAGGGAAATGAAGAGCCGATACTCAGGCCGATGAGCCCCTTGTCATGGACCCCCCCCCCCAGCCCACCCCATTCGCAGCCCCCCACCGCAGCCGTCCTCTCCCCTCCACTCTGAGGATACAGCTGGCCCCTCCCGTCCCTTCCAGTCAAGTTGGATGCACGTGTCCATTAATTACCCCTCCGACATCTTCACTGTGGGACGCACATTAACGTACTGGGACCAACCCTGCGGCACCCCCTTCTTAAAGGGCATATCCAGGGGTATAGCAGGTCTCTCATGTTGTCGGACCGCATGAGTGCATTTTATTTATGCGTCAACGACCCTAAGGAACAGCTGCGTTTAGCAGAGGATATCGAATGGGTGGAACTCTCCATGTTTCGGTCCTTACTTGTCAACTCTTCTTGTGTTCTTCCTGACCACACACCAACCCACTCTGCAGTGGACCTCGTTGACTTGTTGGAGCAACTGTTGCCGGATTCGGACACCTCGAGAGGAATCCCCCCTGGGGGAGACATGAGCTCCACACCACTCATCACTCCTACCCCGCCATCACTACACCCTCGACCCCCTCTCATTGCCTGTATTACTAACGCTTCCGCTGATCGCGTTCACGCCATAATTTGAATGCACCAGAAGGCCTACGGTCGTTGGGTCTCGTCGATCCAAAAACTGGAAGGGTTGACATCCGCCAATGACGCTTTGAGGCGGGAGGACATTGCTCTTTCCTTTCATGCCAAGCGTCTCGCCTGGGGCAACGCTATCCTACACCTTGGGGGTTCATCACAGGACACATGGGGAGGAGTTCCAAGCGTCCTTCGACATCTTCTTTGATATAGCTCTTTGACCGGGGGGGGCACTGTGAGAGGTATGGCGAAATACACTCAGGAAATATAGTCGGATGAGCTCTTACTATATTTCCTTTATTATTTCTGTTTTCTCTCTTTTATTATATCTATAATTAGTTCGACGACCTATGTATGCGGTACATCGACTCTTGTGGGCACTGTCAGGAACCGGGAAACCCGCCGGCCTCCGGGCCCCCGGACCCCGTCCTACATGCTCCCGACCCTCTATATTGTATAGTAACAACCGGAGTTCCCACGGGAGCCCGCATGTCAACTTGTTTATGCCTGACTCTCTGTACGCACCCCACCTGTCTGCACCTAACCCTCTGTGTCTCATACACCAGTCCTCGGACTCCTCCGGACTCTGGACTCCACTCTATGTACACCCAACACTCTGTGTCTTATGTACCAGTCACCGGACTCCGACTGGACTCCTGGAACCCCCTCTAACAGAGCATAGAACCCCGCTCCTGTTATCTGTCTCTGCGTCTCACACACCAGTCATTGGAAAACCCACCGGACTCCACCGGACCTCCTGCACATCAAGCCTGTCTATACCCGACACTATCTTGTGCACCAAGTCACCGGACTCCGACCGGACTTCCGGAACCCCTCTAACTGAGCCCCGCTCCAGTTATGGTTAAATGATCTGTCATGATTCATTCTCCGCTCCCGTTCCGTTCCGTCCCTAATTCCCAGTTTAGTATTTACCTGTTTTGTTTTATGTTTAATAGTTCTGCCTCTCATTAATACCGGATTTGGTATTATTACATTTCACAGTCTATATAAGTCTGCTATGTTCATGTACTTAGAATCCAGTTTCAATCTCGAACTAGTTTTCCCCCGAACAAGTTTGATCCTTGAACAGTCTCTAGTCCTCTTGTCTGTCTGCACACTCGATTCCCGGAACTCCCACGGGAACTCCGGAATCTATATCTTCCTGTATGCATTCTGTCAGCTCGAAATATGGACACCCGAATGAGTGTATGAGAGCGCAGCCTATAAGCTGAAGCCAAGTCCATCTCAGTCGTATCACCATATCTTTCTGGTAATTATTCTGATATCACCATTCCTTGTACTAATAATCCCCGGAACTTTCCTGGGACCTATTGCCCGGGGACTCCGTGGGACTATTTCCCAGAAGCAAGTGTGTGTTCGGAATAGTTACCGGAAACCTCCGCGGGACTATCCGTGGAGCTTTGTTCGGGAACTTAACAGGCGCACACACGCCAGACTTATGTATTCTAGCACCCGTAGTTTAGAACTCAGACACTTTTTACACCGCAACCACGACTTACCCAGACACCTGTTAGTGTCCTGTAAGTTGTGATTGGTGTATCGTCTCGACCATCACAGATGGGCTTTAGCTATCTACTCAATCTGAGTTTCGAACTGTATCAGTCGCAACTCAATCCTTATCTCAACTCGCGTGGACCATATCCATGTTACTCTATTATTCAACTCTCTAGTACTCTACTTTACTCTCGAGCAGTCATTCAGAATCGCACTTGACAGTTGATTCTACTTATTCGTTTTAGCTCTCTATCTTATTCTAGATAGCTACTTCCCTCTACCGTATTGAACTAAGTAGTCAATACACGTTCATTCTGTATTAGACTTAGACAGTCAATACATCTTAGTGTTGTACCTAAATGGTCGATATTCTTCGTATATAGAATGGTTAGAACTTCCACTACTCTTCACACATAGACTCTTGTGAGTGCACACTTACTATTGTCTTATGTATGCTAGTGGGCATAGTGAATAGATCAGACACTTTTACCCCATAACCACAACTTGCCCAAGACATTATCTAAAGTGTCCTGCAAGTTGTGATTGGGGTATCATCCCAGCTGTCTTTAACAGCTATTAGCTACATCTGCTCTGAGCTTCATACTTACTGTCAAAGCCCAGAATTGTCTACTCAAACTCACTCATTGTGCCTACACCTCTTCATGCCTTCTTATTTCTTTCTTGCAAATCACTTTTACTTGACTCCATTTCATTGGAGTCTTTCATCTGAATTGTACCATAAAGGTCAATTCAACTTATTGTCTTAATCACCTCCTTAATCACCTCCAGCTCCCTTACAGTTGCTTATTGTGAAGAGTCAAGTAATTTACCACTCAATGTGCAAGCAATACTGACTTGTAACAGTGCAATAAGAGTATTGACTACTAGAATAGTAATAGCTAAATAGTATAATAATCGGGTATCCTACTGATAGAAGTAAGATTGACCCTCAAGGTGTGATTGAGGGGACAAATACTTAAGAAAGGGGATCAACCTTATGGTGTGATCAAGCTGACAGTAGTCAGAATGGATCAATCCAGAGGTGCAATTAGAGGTTACTTGTGGAGTTAAAGAAAGAGTAAAGGTAGTGTTGCTACTATGAGAAAGGAATGGAATGACCTTGATAGGTATAGTCTATTATGTGAAGTCTTAGCGAGTTGAATAGTAGCAAGCAGGCTTTGACTGTTTCAGTGCAAAGTCTTGCTTACTGTTGAAATATAAAGAGTGGTGATGCAGTTGTTATTGAGACAGCCCCAAACCAATACTTGTATTGTGTAGGTGGTGGTTGTCAGGGTTAAAAAGTATCTTGATCTATCATGTGACTACTACAATTACATATATGTCATGGCTGTGGACTTGTGGGCACTCAGGTTCCCACAAGCATACATAGACCTTCATAAGTGAAGGAAAAAATATAAAGGTACACTGGAATACAAGTTGCATTACTCTGGTAAATGTGGCTCTGAGTTATTCACCACATGTCTTTTTCTGGATAAGAAATTTGTGGAGTATCATAACCTTAACACTGTCAAGCTCCCTAGAGCTGTTCCAGTCTACAATATTGATGGAACACTGAATCATGGAGGATCTGTTAGTAATCAAGTCTTCGCATAAACCAAAATTGGAATCAAACCTACAATGACGAGTATATGTGCATATATGCACATATATTGAAGTGCCATTAAGGAGGGAATCACTCCTAATTACGAATTTCTCCTTTATGATGCAATTGACTAGAAACTTCGAGCATCAAAGATTTCCCCTATTTACTCCCCTAATAACTCTCCTAAAATAATTAGAAAGTAGATAAAAAGTCGCGATATTTTGCCATATACCTCAGTGAAGTTTACTCACTCACTCACTGAGGTATATGCACAATCATTCATTATCATTCTATTACTTATTAAACATATTGTAGCTTTGCAAACAGGTACTATAATATATAGTGAAGTTTACTCACTCACTCACTGAGCTTCGCAAACAGACTCTACCCTTCCGAAATCTTGTTTTCTACTCAACAGGATCTATCCAAGAGAAGGTACATTTAACAATGATATTCTAAAATCATACAGAAAAAGCCACCTTTGCTGTATGTGATCTAGGGAATAAGTCTGCTATCATTGGACACACTTGGTTATACCAATACAACCCAGAAATAAATTGGAGAACTGGAGAAGTTCACTTTACCAGGTGTCCATCTCAATGTCCTGTAGAAGTTAGGAGAATTAGAAGAAAGAGGCAGAAGAAGGCAGCAGAATCTATGTAAGAGGAAACTCCCTAGTCTCATTGTGTGAAGGATAGGTCACATAGGAGGTGTGACTAAAGGCTCTAAGCCTTAGACCTTAAGCCGCTTTATAATGCCATTATTTCCTTTTTGTTTTATATTTTTTATTCTCTCTTTATCACTCATAAATATACTTTTTATTAGTTTGAGAGTCCATGTATGCTTGTGGGCGTTCTCGCCCACAAGAAGTACGCGTATGTCACAGTAGTAGTCACACGATACAAACTCAGACACTTTTCAACCTCGACAACCATCACCAGCACATGCAAGTACTGGTTCAGGGTCTTGTCTAAAACAAACCTCTACTCTATCTCTCTTCAGAGAATTACAGTAACTACACTTCGCACTGAAACAGTTGAAGTCAGTTACTATTATTCGACTCGACTTCAAGCTCTTGCCTAGCGCGGTAAGAATATCCATTGTAACTCACTTTCTTAGGAAATTCTATCTCTTTCACGCAATATATACTTTCTCTTATCTACTCAGTCATCAGCCCAGTGTGAAGAGTCAATAGATTCTGACTGTTCTATATACAAAGAATAGTGTTTATTCAACTACTATTAGTAGGTATTGACCGTACAGTACAATACCGTAGATTACTAGACTGGCAGTACTAGTAAGGAGACACACTATGTGTCACAAGAGCAACTGTACAGTTGCTCTTGACGGCTAGAATAAGAGAAGGAAAGAGTTGACCTTCACGGTACAACTCGTAGCTAGAAGTAAGATAGATAATCAACGAGAAGCTGAATATCTAAAGTAAAGATATAGTAGCGCGAGTCAACTATAGTGTCGACGAGTGCAAAGACCTTAGAGGGGAACTCGACCTTCGCGGTTCAAGTTCAAAGTACTTTAGTATGCGAGAGAATACTACCTTTATAGGTAGTTGAAACTTTACCCTTGACACCTCTCGCTATTCGACGTCTGGGTCGTTTACGAGGTGGTGTCTGCTGGGTGAAAAAGTGTCTGTCGTTTGGCGCCGAGAGTGCCCATGTGTATACACAAAGCTTCGAACTACAAAATAAGGGTATGCTCGAAATATAGAAAGAATGTAAATAAAGAAAATAAAAAGAAAATAATAAAATACTATAATCCAACTATTATTCCTTAGTCCAATTATGCATATATGCATACCCTTCACAGTGCCCCCCAGTTCGAAGGGATGTGCTATACAAGGTGCCGAAGAGCATCTGGGACGCCGCCCCAAGCTTCCTGTGAGGATCCCCCAAGGTCCAAAATGATGTTTCCCCATCATTCCCTTTTTATTCTGAAGGATTCGGCTATTCTCACCCGAGCCAAATCACTAGAATTCCTGCACAAGGAGTCAACCCATCATCTGTAGGCTTTCTCTCTGCAATGAATGACTGCGCGGACACTAACCGGCGGAGCAGAAATCCACGCAAGAAGAGGAGCGTTGGGGAGGGGAGACGAAGACATGGGTAGTGGGGCAGGAACATGTGGCTGCGTGGTGGTCTCTGTGGGAGGCGTCAGGACGAGGGCCTCGAGTAAATCTACTAAGCCAGCAATAGAGAGGACGCTCACTGAGTCTGGGGGCAGATGGTGAAGCTCCACTATGATGTGCCGGAACATAGAGAGTTTAATCTCCTGTGCTGCTCGCGCAAAGTTCTTCCCCTCTGCAAGATCCTCGAATGAGAGATAGAAATCCTCCATTATCTCCGACAATGGAGCCAGACCGCGACAACCCTTAAGGCTCCCTTGAAGGACCGGTTGCTGAAGTACCAGCACGAGCTGTGATAGCACCCTTCTGACAGGAAACTGTTTGGAAGGGTAGTTGACAGCTACTCGCATCCAGAGAGTTGTGGATACGGGCTCAGTGGGGGGAAGCGGGCAGTCGACGACGGGAATAGGGGATCGCTCTCGGAGAGGAGTGGTGGCTTTCTGCATCTCCTTCGCCTTTCTGCTCGCCATGGGAATGATGACGTCCGGTGTAGGAGGGTCCAAATCGACATCCATTCGCTCTGGTGGAAGATCCTGGATAGGGCTACCTAAGGACACACAATATGAATACGGAGAGTCGGGAGGGATACCCGGTGACGGCGGAAGTGGGGTCGGGACCGGTATAGCTTTCAGGGAGGGAGAGAGATGAGGCACCAGAATCGGGGCTGAGGGAATGTGTGCCGGAAGGAGGATGGGAAGAGGCCTCGACGTTGGTGAAAGGCGTGGGACTGGAATCGGGGAAGGTTCACGTTGGGCTGAGAGAGTGTGTGCCGGATGAAGGATGGGAGGGGGCCTCGACATCCTAGGTGAGGTTGGGACCGGTACGGCTTTTGGGGAGGGAGGTAGATGAGACGTTAGAATCAGGGCTGAGGGAGTATGTGTTGAGTGAATGATGGGAATGTTAGAATGAAAGAAGGGAAGGGGGATCGGGGCACAGAATAGTGACCCTAGTGGACAAATAGACCACCACTCCTACTCAAACTCAGACTCAGATTGACCGCATGGTGGACAGAACCAAAGCCATGGATAAGGACTACTATGGATACATGTGGGTACTTAGGGTTCCGAACCACATATTCCAACACTCCCACCTGGTGAGACAACCAAAAGAACAAAACTCCCACCAGATTGAATAATCCACCAATAGTCCAAATTAAAATGCTCCCACCAAATCTTGCCAGTAATAACCAAATAAAAGATGACAAGAGAAGTCTCCACATGAAGAGAAAGTTTTAATAAAGGTTGGAGTTCCATTGTGAAAGGAAGTGGGGGCAGATGAAAAATAAAACCAAAATACTAGCAAATCCAGATTAAACACATCCAGGAAATCCAAAATCCATCAAAGGAGACACTGGTAGTGCTCATGGGAGGACCATAAGGGAAAGGAATGTTGTTAGACTTGTTGAATATAATATATTGTGGAGGATGATGGAAAGAAGATGCCGGAAATGCATGGGATGACACATTGACAGGACCATGACCAAAAATGATCCAAAAAGGGATTATTTAATTGGTCAGAAAGGTGGATGGAGATGAAAAGTGGTCATGCTCATCAAAAATTCCATCAGAAACTAGTTGTGGCTCTCTCCACAATGTCTACAAAACTCCGGATGACGACTGTCACAATGGTGTGACACAGTGCAACATCAGTGTCACAGGTGTCTGCTGGCAGATGTTGGGGGCTGCACAGAGGCAACAACAGTGCATGGTGATATAAAACATGAATGAGTTGTGGATGGATGTTGCAAGATGGTGCTGTGAGCAGAAGAAAGAAATTGGTGAAGTGGATCCCACAGAGATCAAAGAATAATGGAGGATGTTGCCAGGGCAATGCTGGGGCCCATAACCTGTTAGAATGAAAGAAGGGAAGGGGGATCAGGGCACAGAATAGTGACCCTAGTGGACAAATAAATAGACCACCACTCATACTCAAACTCAGACTCAGATTGACCACATGGTGGACAGAACCAAAGCCATGGATAAGGACTACTATGGATACATGTGGGTACTTAGGGTTCCAAACCACATATTCCAACAGGGAAGGGGCCTCGACGTTGGCGAAAGACGTGGGACCGGAATCGTGGAAGGTTCGCGTTCCAGTGACTGTTGACTAAGGCGGTGACCCCTCCATACTCTGGATGACGGTCTCCGTGTTTGTCTTTGGTTGGGGTTGCTGGTTACAAAGCGAACTTTCGATGGGAGAAGGAACCCTTCATGGCAATCCTCTCCCAGATATCGAATGCTATACGTGCCATCCCTGCTCTCGTCTTCCTCCTCATCCTCATCCGAGGAAAAATCAATTGGTCCCCTACGGTATCCCTTTTCTCACTGGGGCAACGTTTGACCGTCCCCTCGAGTAAGAACTATTCGTTGCAACTTAATGCGTCGAAGTAGTTCCCAGTCATAAAAGATGGTACCCTCCTTCTCCTTCCAGCTCTTGGTTCCCGTCGTCCTAATGCAAGGCGTCCCACCCTCACTATCATCGGTCTCCGCGAAGTCGGCCCATTTCTCTCCCGGGGGGGAAGGATTGGCATGGAAGCTCTGTTTCCGAATTACGCTCTGTACTCACGCCGCTGTCGCTTGGAGGGGACTCCTTCTCTTGCTCCCCTCGCCTCCTGTTGACTTCTGTACTCAGTGCGCCTTTCTCTTTTGCGGGTGAGCCTCCTTGTGTTGTGTTCTTCCATAAACGCTTCCTGCCTCCGCATAGTAGCAGCGACTTCCTCTGATGACGGTCTGATGGAGGGCCTTAATGGCTTGCTCCAATCCATACCAGTATTTCCCCCCGGCTCATCACCAAAGGAGAAAGTCAACAGGGGGGTTGATTCCTGGGTACCCCGATTGCTCTCGACATTGTCTGTACGAGGTATACAGGTGATGAATCCCCTGCCGGTCGTGGATGTACTGGCTGTCGGGGCCCGCGGGACCTTTTTGAACTTAGGGAGGACTTGCTTGTTTTGTTGGAATGGGAGCATTGTAGCACGATAAAGTGGTGAAGTTGAAGGTAGAGAGAAGGGCTGTAGATAGGTGAAGGACGTGGTATGAAAGATAAAGAAAATTTATGCGAATTTACGTGTACTTTTTTATATATATATTGAATTGAAACTCCGCTCGGTTGGTCATTAAATAAAATTCATTAATTGTGGCTGGGTTTTGGGTAAATGTGTCTGCCGCCAATTAGTGGTTGTCCCAATCGACCAGAGGGATAGAAAAATGAAAGAGAATAAAAGCCAATGAGATGGCTCGTTGAATGACTGAGATATTTCTGAAAGGAAGTTACGAAAGAAATGGAATAAATGATAGAATAGATGATTCCTTGAGCGCATATATCCCGTTAAATTTTGAACAGCACCTTGTATGCCCTCAGAAGTGCCGGAGCATTTCTGAGGTTAGTGCTGCTTAACCACAAATCCTCCTTGGGTCCATAATCTTTCCAGCGCACCCTAAATAGCAGACGATTTCACTGTTTTCTATGTCCAACAATAGCTTCGACTTCATATTCTTCGTGATCTGATTTCAACTCTCTTAGGTTCTCAAGTTGGGGTCTTGGACCTAGGTTGGGAGGAGAAGGTTGATATTTCTGCAGATGATCCTGATTAATGACTGGATGCATCGGATACTCTGGGGGAATCTTAAGCCTAAATACTTGAGAGTTCAATTTCTCAAGGACCTCGAATGGTCCAATCCTTCTTTGTATTAGTTTCTTCCCCATTCCCTTGACTTCCACCAGTTCGAGGGAGTGAGGGTACACCAATACGAAGTCTCCCTCGGAGATGGTCTTTGCTTCTTGTTATACGCTCGTGCTTGAATCTCTTGGGCTCGAGCAATGGAATCCCAAGCCATCTGTTGGTGATTCTCTAGTTCGAGAATCCATTGGTCGGCCATAGGGCTGTCTGATAGTTCTCTAGGAACTAGGGGTTCGTCACCTCCTAGAACTAGAGACATCCCTCTCGGGAGGTATCCCATTAATAAGAAGGCCGGAGCGTAATTCGTTGAACTGTGAACGGTTGAGTTGTACGCGTGGACTACCACCTCAATCCATTGGGACCAGCTCTCCTTAGTAGAAGCACAATAGGCTCAAAGCATTTTTTCTATGGTTGCATTCATATTCTCCGTCTGTCCATCCGTTTGGGGATGATGGGCAGAAGATACCGCAAGGGTGGTGCCGTAAATCTTACAGACTTCCTGCCAGAACCTGCAGGTCCATCTCTTGTCCCGATCGCAGATTATTCGAGAGGGTAGTCCGAAGGGGCTGGCTACCTGTTTAACAAACATTCGTGCAAATCCTTCAGCCGTGAGGTTCGAGAAAGTAGGTATTGTAATAGCGAAATGCATTAATTTATCAATGGCGACGAAAACTGCTGAATACATATCCTTTCCCGAGTCAGGTAGTCCAGTGATCAGGTCCATAGACACTACTTTGAAAGGCCTAAAAGGTACATTGGCAGGTCTGAGAGCTCCTTGACGAGCGGTGCGATCAATTTTGGTCTTTTGGCAGATGTCACAGGTACGCACGTACAACACGCAATCTTGCAGCATTTTTGGCCAAAAGAACTGGTCTTTCATTAGGTTGAACAACCGCTGACCTCCGGCGTGTGCTCCCTCAAAAGGATTATCATGTACCAATCTTAAAATAGAGCTAGTCATGGTTCTGGGCACGCAAACTCGACTTTTCCAGTCCGAGTCACGAAAGTACAGGAGTTTGTTTACTCTTACAAAGTAGTGAGAAGGAGTAACAACCACATTGGGTGAGGGGGTATCTAGAGCGTAGAGGTTTCTGAAGACTGGGTCCTTCGAGTATCCTTCTAGAAATTTCTTTATATATCCCTCCTCGATACTGATTAGCAGCTGAGGATGACGCAGTGCAAAGTCAGACTCGTCCTCCTGATCGTCCCTCACTGCATTATGAAAATCCCATTCCGACTGTCGAACCTTCTGAGTTACTCCAAAAGGTTCTGTGGAATTGTTTATGATCGAGAAGACCGCCTTCTTAGCAGGTTCGTCCTTCCATAGTTTTTCCTCAGTGCTTTTGTCCATAGAGGTCGAGGTGATAGCTTGTAAATCATCTCTAATAGGGCTCACGAAGGCTGGTACCCGAGGGAGTCTGGACAATGGGTCCACATTACTGTGAACTCTTCCTGCTCGATGTAAAATTTCAAGACCTGGAAATGCAGCGTATATTGCCCCCATGCAGCTAGTCGACGATTAGTGTTCTCGTACGATCTAGCCCATTGCAGAGCTGCATGGTCCATAATGAGTAGAACGTGTTCACCTTCAATAAAGGGTTGGAAGTGGACTAGTCCCTCCTTTGCTGCTAACACTTCTCGTTCAGTGGCAGAATAGTTATGTTCAGTGCTTGTCAGCGTGTGACTTCAGTATGCAATGACTCGTTCAACGGTAACCTCGGTCGCCTCAAAAGTGGGTCCCCATGAATCCAACCACTCAATCTCGGGCTGTTTAGTTTTGTACCGATGAACAAAGGATGGCACATCCTGCGCACAGTCAAAGGCTAACTTGGCTTGGGCATAGATTTTAGTGTCCATCAAGTCTCCTAAAGCCATCTTCTGGACTTGTTGGAGACAACAACCTAAGGCAAAGTCCGAAGCGTCCGTATACAATCAATAGGGCATCCCACTAACTGGATGTCCCAGCACTGGTGCTGATCCTAGTGCGGTTTTAACATCCTCATAAGCTTGGACGTGTTCAGCGGTCCACGTCCAGGGTGTTCCCTTTTTTAGGAGCGAAAATAAAGGGGACACCATCCATGAATAGAATGGTATATACGCCGAAAAGTAAAGGACCATTCCAAGAAACCGTTGTAGTTCAGAGACCTTAGTCGGTGGGGCCAGTTCCAATATAGCGCGAAATTTCTCTTGATGGGTCGAAAAACCCAACCTGGATACTTTATGACCCAACAACAAGATCGAATTATATCCGATAAAACATTTCTTGGGAGAGAGAGTGATATCGGCCAAAGCGATGGCACCAAGCACCTGATTCAGGTGGAGCAAATGGTCATCCCAGTTCTTAGAGAATATGACTATGTCATCGATGTAGACTAGACAAAAAATCCACAAGTAGGGTGCTAAGACTGTTTGCATGACACGCTGAAATGTGGAGGGGCCGTTTCTGAGCCCGAACGGCATCCTTTTAAATTGCCACAGCCCTCTATGAGACCTGAAGGCTGTTTTGGGCTTATCGTTGTAAAGGGTATGCATATATGCATAATTGGACTAAGGAATAATAGTTGGATTATAGTACTTTATTATTTATCTTTTATTTTCTTTCTTTACATTCTTTCTATATTTCGAGCATACCTTTATTTTGTAGTTCGAAGCTTTGTGTATACGTATGGGCGCTCTCAGCGCCAAAACGAGAGACACTTTTTACCCAGCAGACACCACCTCGTAAACGACCCAGACGTCGAATAGCGAGAGGTGTCAAGGGTAACATCTCAACTACCTATAAAGGTAGTATTCTCTCGCATACTAACATACTTTGGACTCGAACCGCAAAGGTTGAGTTCCACTCTAAGGTCTTTGCGCTAGTCGACATTATAGTCGACTCACGCTATCATCTCTTTACTCTAGATATTCAGCTTCGCGTTGATTATCTATTTACATCTAGCTACGAGTTGTACCGTGAAGGTCAACTCTTTCATTCTTTCATTCTAGCCGTCAAGAGCAACTGTACAGTTGCTCTTGTGACGCATAGCGTGTCTTCTTACTAGTACTGCTTGTCTAGTAATCTACGGTATTGTACTGTACGGTCAATACCTGCTAATAGTAGTTGAATAAACACTATTCTTCGTATATTGAACGGTCAGAATCTATCGACTCTTCACAATCGTCCTCCAACATTTCTAATTGAGTAAACCCAGCTAGCACGTCGAAAGAAGAAAGGACATTTGATCCCGACAGCACTTGCATGATCTCTGATTGATGTGGTAAAGGGAATTCATCTGGAACAGTGAGATGATTAAGTTTCTGATAGTCGATGACCACCCGTGGTTTACCATTGTGATATACTACAAAGGCTGGCGCCCCCCAGGGACTTTTAGATGGCTCAATGACACCCTGTTCGAACCAGGTATCCATTTGCTCGTCTATAACTCTCCTATTGGCAGGGGACGAAGGGAACATAGGCATGGATATGGGCTGGGCACCCTCTTTCAAGGGGACAGGGACTCTACATTCCACTTGCCCTAACTGTCCGTCGACTCCGAAAGCCTTAACGTTCTCAGTCAAAACTGACCTGAGACGTGGCAGGACCTCCATTGGTATATCTGGTCCCAAGTTGACTAGCTTGTGAAGATCCTCTGAGGCAAATGTCTCATTATCAGTCACTGCAGCCGTCTTAGGACCAGGCGGTTCGAAATCGTCCGCAATCTCTGGTTCAACAGGTGGCTTAGGCCTCTCTGAGGCGACTTGACGGTCCTCCTCAAGTTGAGAGAGACTTTCGATAAGGTGTGCGATCTTGGTCACGCCTGCTGCCATTAAACCTTTCTCCTCAAGTGACCTGGGCTTGTGAGCCCAACGAGCGGGGTCATGAATTATCCCTATTGTCTCCCCTCGTCGGATAGTCTTAGGAGTTAGCGATGGATTGGCTAAGGGTACTGCCGCACTATTCCTTGAAATTGCCGTGATTGGTGTGGCTAATATCAAACCGTTCTCATTTTGCAATACAATTCCTTCAACAATCCATTCCTCACCCTTTAGATCTTCAACAAAAATAGGCACTAGTCTGGCTGACTCTGGATCGATAGTGCAATCCTCCAAGGCTCGCGCGACTCTTTCAGTACACACGCCTTTATCGGGGAGAGAGGTGAGCTTGGGTTGCTCCTTCTCGTGCTTCCCGAAAGGGGCCTTATTGACGTTGAAGGTCAAAGGTTGGGGTTCCTTAGAAGAACTGGCTGGAATAAAACCCTGCCGTCCCGGGAGAATAAGTCTAGATCCCAACGGCTGATCTCTTAGAGTACCGATTTCGTAATTAATATGGAAATCCTCTCCTAAAAGAATTGGCACCGTCATTCCTCTAACGACATAAGTTTCCGTCGTGAACTTCAGTAACGTTCCACTGTCGTCCTCCAGGTAAATAGGAATATTAACATATCCGATAACCTTAGCGTTACCCGTGAGCTGGATTAGACGCAACTTGAGTCCTTGTTTCAACTTATATATGCCCTGCAGCCCCTTGTAGAATTCCTCTGATATAAGGGAAAGATCCGCTCCCGTGTCCATTCGAACTTTAACGTGTTCAGGTGAATCGGGAGTTCCTACATGACCGAAAACATGGAGCACTACAACTCCTATGCTAGAGTAACCACTGGGAGGATCCCATTTTCGATAAAGGATCGTAGTATCCTCCTTCATCAGTCGACTGGGACGAGGGTACTAGATTCTAGGCCTCTTACTTTCCTTGCGCAGGGACAAGATTACATTCCTGCACTCACTTTGACAAGGAATATGCTTCGAAGGGGAATCCAATACCGTGTCATTGTCGCTGTCCTCCGAATCCGAGTCCTCGTACGGTAGTAAGTCGGGGGGGTTTCCAGGATCAAACGGGAATGTGTCAACGTCAGTTCCAGGCGAACAGAGCGAGTTTGAGCTGATTTGTTCGTGAGAATCTCCGGTCTGCTCGTGCTTCTCGGTCAGGCCTTCAAGGTCCTGCCGATGAGCACTCAATCGGTCTCCCTTTTCGAAGAAATCTGCGGCGAGTATGGATACGTAAACTTCAGACAGAAGAGCTTCACTAGTCGTTCGATTGTCCTCCCTTACTAATGTGTCTCCGACTCGGGGCGCATAAATGGAAACAAAAGTCAATTCGTCATCAGAGCTATTTACTTGTCCTTGTATAGATAGTCCATGAACCGCTTCATATAACCTTTGCTCCTCAGCTTCCTCCGACATATCCTGTGCGGAGCATTTGTTGATAGAGACATAATGAGACATTTTGCCAGCTTGAGGACAGTCTATCTTGAAATGCTCCGGACTTCCACATATCCAACATTCCTTGGTGGGTTTGACCGCACTCTTCTTGTTACTCCTCTCGAAGAACATTTTTCCGTGACGCTTTCCCTGCATTGGATTAGCGACGTCAGGGACGGTCTTTCTCGTCGAGCCTCTCTCGTTAGTCTCACTAACGAGAACCTGGTTAGGTGAAGAGAAGTCGTCGGTGATTCTAAAATCTACTTCCTGACCCTCTGCTAACATTACGCGCGGTTTCTGGAACCTGTAACATTCCCAGTGTGTTTGGACCCAAGCGTTAATCAGAGCTTCTTGCAGGTTATTAGCATAAGTCTGCAAACTCATGATATCGTCGATGGGTTGTCCTTGAAGAAGGTAGAGCCATTCCGTAGGCTGCGTGAGAATGAGTCTGCGTGTCTCATCTCCTCTGTCCTGGTGGAACCCATACAAAAAATGATAGAGTTTAACTCTCCATTGGATATAGTGGACGGGTGTCTCGCGATCGTGACCAACTTGTCGAAATTTCATGGCTTCCCATTCTAAGGCCAAGGATTCACGCCAGTGAGTTCCAAGCAATCCTTCCACAATGCCCCAAAGAAATGACCCATGAGATTGACTGAATTCAGTACGATGCTCACGGTCTAGGGTGCTCCACCAGACCTTAGCGTTTCCTGTAAGTCGTCTTGGCAGAGCGAGTCCTAACATCACACTCAAAAGAGTCTGATATCTCCGCAAGACTCACGATGTCCATGATATAGTCCAAGGCCTTGGATTGGGCTCCATCGTATTCGGGGAGGTCAGACCATTTGATCTTGAGGTCGCTGGTGTTAAGAGTGATCTTCTTGTCCTTAGGTAAGTCATCAATAAGCGTGCTAGCTTGAGACCGCATCGGAGTTCGAAAAGTGGTATTAGGCACTCCATTGTGGCACTCCCCATGTCCCGAGTTCCCTCCTCGGTCTGAAGTATTCGAACTCCCAGATGAATCGCTAGGGGGTCCTCCTGATGGCAAGAAGGGATTCAAAGTGATCGGCAGAGAATGGCGGGGACCATCTGGATTCAGCGATCCTCGACCAGCAACTAGGCCAGCTATACCCTCAGTGAACGCTGTAGAGAAGGACGGTGGACCCTTGCTGGCGACTGATCGATTTCTGACAGTGGTCACTTCGTTCCCGACCTTAGGGCTGTTGGGAACTCCCTCAAACGCGACGCGAGAGCGAGGATCTCCCTGAAAAGGCGTGGGACCAGATTCCATCGCGATTCATCTCTCCATCTCCATCGTGTTCAGGAGTCGACGCGGCTGAGGTTGATGAAAGGGAGCACAGACCTCAATCCTCTTTTCTTGAAGGCGTTCTATCACCTGCATCCTCAAGTCCAGCGGAAAGTCCTCCATTATCACAGGACGGTTGAGAGAAGATAGGAAACGAGTATCTGGAGACCAATTTAGGTTGTGAACAAACGAATCAGTCGTGGAGATAGGCGAATTGGGGACCTGAATCGAGTCATTATAGGGGAGGAGTACCTCTAAAACCATCTTATCGAGTCTTCTTTGATTTCGTTTCAGCTGACCCCTTAGAGTGAAGTATGCAAACGGCAGATTTGGCGTGACTCCATTGAGAGACTCCTCCAACATGCGGATGTACATGTACTGGTAGTCGACCTTAGGCACGACATGATCTCCACCGAGCAGGACGTGCAGGATCTGTAATGCATCATCATGCGTACGAAGTGCTTCAAGGAATAGAGAAAACACCTCCTGCTTGAGAATCCTTCTTCCACCTTCTGTAGTGGTAGTCACCTCATTCGACCATTCAGGAATCGATCGGGTCAAGTCCTCAAGGTTCCCTGGTCGCGTGAATAAATCTCGTGCCGATAAGATCGCCTGGTAACGACCTAACCACACTGCTACAGTCACTGGTAAAATGGGGTAATCCGTATTGTACTCCTCTACAAAGGGGGTAACCAGATCCTCGGAGATTCAATCGGTGTAGTACATATCCCATTGTAAGTCGATGGGCTGAGCATAAATCATATGACCTCCAAGGAACTGCTTGAGAATAACTTGTCTCGGAGGGAACCTGAGAACAGGCGAGGGTGCTCGACCAGCCTCAACGTTGGCTCCAGAGGCGTTCGACTGCATTCTTCAGGTGGGTCGGGTGGAATGTTCATTGACGATTCCGCTACTACTCCGGAAGGATCCTCCAGAGGAGTTGATCCTTGGAAAGTCGACGAAGACTTCCTCAAAGTGACGTTACGGGGTGGTTCCAAATTAGCGGATTTTTGACGAGGCATGGAGCTACTCGGAGCTGATGAAGACCTAGGTGTTTGGTTCTTGCCCGTAGTCATTCGCGTGTTCGAGTTTTAGTAGTCCAATAATAAGATTTTTCTTCGTAGGAAAAGAACGGTCCGGCCCGGATCACCACTGTGAAGAGTCAATAGATTCTGACCGTTCTATATACGAAGAATAGTGTTTATTCAACTACTATTAGTAGGTATTGACCGTACAGTACAATACCGTAGATTACTAGACTGGCAGTACTAGTAAGGAGACACGCTATGCGTCTGTACAGTTGCTCTTGACGGCTAGAATAAGAGAAGGAAAGAGTTGACCTTCACGGTACAACTCGTAGCTAGAAGTAAGATAGATAATCAACGAGAAGCTGAATATCTAAAGTAAAGATATAGTAGCGCGAGTCGACTATAATGTCAACAAGCGCAAAGACCTTAGAGGGGAACTCGACCTTCGCGGTTCAAGTTCAAAGTACTTTAGTATGCGAGAGAATACTACCTTTATAGGTAGTTGAGACTTTACCCTTGACACCTCTCGCTATTCGACGTCTGGGTCGTTTACGAGGTGGTGTCTGCTGGGTGAAAAAGTGTCTGTTGTTTGGCGCCGAGAGCACCCATACGTATACACAAAGCTTCGAACTACAAAATAAGGGTATGCTCGAAATATAGAAAGAATGTAAATAAAGAAAATAAAAAGTAAATACTAAAATACTATAATCCAACTATTATTCCTTAGTCCAATTATGCATATATGCATACCCTTCACACCCAGCTAGCTACACAATCAAATTGTACTGTAAGGTCGATCCGCCCTTGTAATTATCTACCGATTGTACCTTAAAGGTTGATCGTAATCTACATCTTAACTACTAGTCGATTGTATTTCATACTATCGCTAGTCGATAACAATCGTACATTGAGTGGTAAACTACTCGACCCTTTACACATTGAGACTGAAGATGATGAGGAGGAGGAGGAAGATGACCAGTCAGAGATTGAAGACAGTGATAGGATCTGGGCTACAACTATCTATTCTCAAACTCATGTCAATGCTACTTGTACTATAGCTCAGAATTTGGCAGAAGAATCTCATAAACAGGACCAGAAGAAAGCCTTTGAGGATTTAGTACCCAGTTGTTACCACTAATTTAAGGAGGTATTCTCCAAAGATTCCTTTGACAGATTACCTGACAAGAAACCCTGGGATCATGCTATTGAACTAAAACCTAGGTCAGAACCTTTTAGAACCAAGCTTTACCCCTTAGCACCAAATGAACAAAAGGAGTTAGATGCTTTTCTAGAGGAGAACCTCAAAAGTGGCAGGATCCAACTCTCCAAATCCCCTATGGCATCTCCAGTGTTTTTTGTCAAAAAGAAGAATGGATCCCTGAGGCTGGTTCAGGATTATAGGAAACTAAATGACATAACAATCAAAAATTCCTATCCCCTGCCACTTATATCTGACATTATCAGCAAGTTGAAGAAAGCCAAATACTTCACCAAACTGGATGTCAGATGGTGTTATAACAATGTCAGGATAAAGAAGGGAGATGAATGGAAGGCAGCATTTAGGACCAATAAAGGACTATTTGAACCACTGGTCATGTTCTTTGGTCTTACTAACAGTCCTGCTACCTTTCAGACCATTATAAATGATCTGTTCATAGAACTGATTGATGGACAGGTTGTCATTGTCTACATGGATGATATCCCTATCTTTACAGAGACCCTTGAAAAACACAGGGAAGCAGTCAAAAGTGTTCTGGAAATTTTGGAGAAAAATAAGTTATACTTAAAGGCAGAAAAATGTGAATTTGAAAAAGAAAAGATTGAATATCTTGGACTGATCATTTTACATGGCTGCATCTCCGTGGATCCAGTAAAGATAGAGGGTGTTTCCAAATGGCCTGAACCTACTACTGTAAAAGAGACACAGTCTTTCCTTGGCTTTGTCAACTTTTATAGAAGGTTTATCCAGGACTTTGAAAGCCTTGCCAGACCCCTTCATAACTTACCAAGGAAAGACACATCCTGGAAATGGACTTTGGAAGAGAAAACTGCCTTGAAATACAGAGTCACTTCATCCCCAATTCTTATCTTCCCTGATGACAACAAACCTTACAGACTAGAAGCAGATTGTGAAGAGTCGATAGATTCTGACCACTCGATGTACGAAGAATAGTATTAATTCAACTACTATTATTAAGTATTGACCATCCTGTACAATACTGTAGATTACTAGACTGATAGTACTTGTGAAGGGTATGCATATATGCATAATTGGACTAAGGAATAATAGTTGGATTATAGTATTTTATTATTTACTTTTTATTTTCTTTATTTACATTCTTTCTATATTTCGAGCATACCCTTATTTTGTAGTTCGAAGCTTTGTGTATACGTATGGGTGCTCTCGGCGCCAAACAACAGACACTTTTTCACCCAGCAGACACCACCTCGTAAACGACCCAGACGTCGAATAGCGAGAGGTGTCAATGGTAAAGTCTCAACTACCTATAAAGGTAGTATTCTCTCGCATACTAAAGTACTTTGAACTTGAACCGCGAAGGTCGAGTTCCCCTCTAAGGTCTTTGCGCTTGTCGACACTATAGTTGACTCGCGCTACTATATCTTTACTTTAGATATTCAGCTTCTCGTTGATTATCTATCTTACTTCTAACTACGAGTTGTACCGTGAAGGTCAACTCTTTCCTTCTCTTATTCTAGCCGTCAAGAGCAACTGTACAGTTGCTCTTGTGATACATAGCGTGTCTCCTTACTAGTACTGCCAGTCTAGTAATCTATGGTATTGTACTGTACGGTCAATACCTACTAATAGTAGTTGAATAAACACTATTCTTCGTATATAGAACGGTCAGAATCTATCGACTCTTCACAGTACTAGTAAAGAGACGCACTACACGTCACAAGAGCAACTGTACAGTTGCTCATGACAATGAGGACAGGAGAAAAGAAGAGTTGACCTTTACAGTACAACTTGTAGCTAGAAGTAAGAAAGATAGTCAGCAAAAGACTGAATTTCAGAGGTAGAGATGTAGCAGCACGAATCGACTAGAGTGTTGATGAGCACAAAGACTTGAGAGTGGAACTTGACCTTTGCAGTTCGAGTCCAAGGATTATTAGTATGCAAGAAGTTACTACCTCTATAAGTAGCTGAGATGTTACCCTTGACACTTCTCGCTATTCGACGTCGGGGTCGTTACGAGGTGGTGTCTGCTGGGTAAAAAGGTGTCTGTCTTTTGGCACCGAGAGCACCCATTGGTATACACAAGACTTCAAACTAAGAAATACGGGTATGCTCGAAAGATATAGAGAATTAAGGAAAAGGAATAGAAACTAGATAATAAAGTACTATAATATGTATATTATTCCACAGTCCAATCATGCATATATGCATACCCTTCACAGTGCCCCCCAGTTCGAAGGGATGTGCTATACAAGGTGTCGAAGAGCATCTGGGATGCCACCCCAAGCTTCCTGTGAGGATCCCCCAAGGTCCAAAATGATGTTTCCCCATCGTTCCCTTTTTACTCTGAAGGACTCGGCTATTCTTGCCTGAGCCAAATCACTAGAATCCCTGTACAAGGAGTCGGCCCATTGTCTGTAGGCTTTTCTCTCTGCAATGAATGACTGCACAGACACTAACCGGCAGAGCAGAAATCCGCATGAGAAGAGGAGCATTGGGGAGGGGAAATGAAGACGTGGGTAGCGGGGCAGGAACATGTGGCTGTGTAGTGGTCTCTGTGGGAGGTGTCAGGATGAGGGCCTCGAGTAAATCTATGAAGCCAGCAATAGAGAGGGCACTCGCTGAGTCTGGGGGCAGACGGTGGGGTTCCACTATGATGTGCCGGAACATAGAGAGTTTAATCTCCCGAGCTGCTCACACAAAGTTCTTCCCCTCTGTGGGATCCTCGAAGGAGAGATAGAAATCCTCCATTATCTCCGACAACAGAGCAAGACCGCGACAACCCTTAAGTGTTAGGATACACACACAGGCCGGGTTTCCGGAGAAACCTGCGGGATATCCGGTAGGACTTGGCTTCAGTTTATAGGCTGCGCCCTCGCTAGATCGTGTTGTCCAATTTCAAACAGATGGACAGGGATCCCAGGGAATCCGGGCAGGGTTCATGGGTCGTAGGTCATAAGTCGGGGGTCGTGGGTCGTAAGTCGGAGGTCGTGGGTCGTGAGTCGAGATAGTTGAGAGAGATAGATCCGCCGGAGCCCATGGGCTCCGACTAGTGTGAGCGATGTGAATCAAGTAAGGTTTTAGAGTGGAAAATGTTATTAGATTACTGGGGGGAATCTAAGCTAATTTTCTGACTGGATTGTATGTACAACATCTGCCAGTTTATATAGACCATGGAGTGAATGACATACCAAATCCATGTTAAAACTGCCTCCACTGTCTCCAAGACCTTCTGGAACCTTCTAGAACCTTCTAGAAGCTTCCAGCATGTTCCAGAGTATTTCCAGTTCATTTCCCATGACAGCTGTCAATCAGCTGTCAGTTTCCATTCAAGCTGTCAATCAGCTGTCACTTCTGACAGCTGTCAACCAGCTGTCACTTTTGACAGCTGACAAGCCTACTGATGTATAACATATATAAGCTTGTAGTTAGTGACCTGAATAGTAACAAATTTCCTCAGACTTGTGTGTGTCACGTGTCACAGTAAGTCACAGGTCACATTTAATAGGTTATGGGCCCCATGAGCTTGGTGCGCTGCATAGGGTATAGACTAGATATTGATTTCAGGGGAAGTGTTAGAAATGGGAAAATACAATATCTATATGTGACAGACTGTTATAAGACCCAGGTTTGCCATCAGTTATATAAACTGTTACAAGAGCACAAGTTGGCAACATAAGTCCTTATATATATGTATATATAATCCATCATATAATACTAGACTATAGGTCCAGTAGCTCAGTGGTTAAGAGCACCTGCATATAAAGCCAGGAGGTCCTTGGTTCAATCCCAGGCTGGGTCAATTCTTTTCTATGCCTTTAACAATCCAGTAATAACAAAACGAAACTAACAAAACATAAAACGGGAATAGTAAACACCAAATTGGTGTTAGGAACAGAACGGAACGGAGTGGAGTCCGAATTGTGACAAAGCATAACCCATAACGGGAAACGGAGCAGGAGCGGAGTCCTAAATCATGACAGGGCATTTGACTAAAACGGGAATGGGGCTCGATTAGAGCAGTGACGGGATTCTAAGTGGGGTCCGGTGACTGATGTGTGGGATGAAGACGGACATAGACAGAGATGGAGTCTGGGGGAAGTCTGGTGACTGATATGTGTCGTAATGAGGTTGAACATAACTAGTCTTGACGTAACGGAGTCGGGGCAGGAAATCCTATAAACAGATGATTGGTGCTTGTAGCGCATGGTGGCATATGGGTTAGTGCCCGGAGTCCGGCGGGATTGTCCGGTCATAACATTAAGGCTCCCTTGAAGGACCGGTTGCTGAAGTACCGGCACTAGCTGTGATAGTACCCTTCTGACAGGAAACTGTTCGGAAAGGTAGTTGACAGCTACTCGCATCCAGAAAGTGGTGGAGATGAGCTCAGTGGGGGGAAGTGGGCTGTCAGGGACGGGAATAGGGGATCGTTCTCGGAGAGGAGTGGTGGCCTTCTGTATCTCCTTCGCCTTTCCACTTGTCATGGGAACAATGACGTCCAGTGTAAAAGGGTCCAAATCGACATCCATTCGCTCTAGTGGAAGGTCGTGGATAGGGCTACCTAAGGACACGCAATATGAATACAGAGAGTTGGGAGGGATACCCAGTGATGGTGGAAGTGGGGTCGGGACCAGTACAGCTTTTGGGGAGGGAGGGAGACGAGGTGCCAGAATCGGGGCTGAGGGAGTGTGTGCCGGGTGGAGGATGGGAGGGGGCTTCAATGTTGGCGAAAGGCATGGGACTGGAATCGGGGAAGGTTCACGTTGGGCTGAGGGAGTGTGTGCCGGGTGGAGGATGGGAGGGGGCCTTGACGTCCTAAGTGGGATAGGGACCGGTACAGCTTTTTGGGAGGGAGGTAGACGAGGCGTTAGAATCGGGGCTGAGGGAGTGTGTGCTGGGTGGAGGATGGGAGGGGGCCTCGACGTTGGCGAAAGGTGTGGGACTGGAATCGTGGAAGGTTCACGTTCCTGTGACGGTTGACTAGGGCGATGACCCCTCCATACTTTGGATGATGGTTTCCACATTTGTCGTTGGTTGGGGTCGCTGGTTACGAAGCGAACTTTCGATGGGAGGAGGAACCTTTCGTGGCAATCCTCTCCCAGATATCAGATGCTGTACGCATCATTCCTATTCTCGTCTTCCTCCTCATCCTCATCTGAGGAAAAATCGATTGGTCCCCTACAATATCCCTTTTCTTGTGGGGGCAGCACTTGACCATCCCCCCGGGTAAGGATTATTCATCGCAACTTAATACGTCGGAGTAGTTCCCAGTCTCAAAAGATGGTACCCTCCTTTTCCTTCCAGCTCTTGGTTCCTGTTGTCCTAATGCAAGGCGTCCCACCCTCGCTATCATCAGTCTCCGTGAAGTCGGCCCATTTCTCTCCGGGGGGGGAAGGATCGGCGCGGAAGCTCTGCTTCCGAATCGTGCTCTGTCCTCATGCCGCTGTCGCTTGGAGGGGACTCCTTCTCTTGCTCCCCTCGCCTCCTGTTGACTTCTATACTCAGTGCGCCTTTCTCTTTTGCAGGTATGCCTCCTTGCGTTGTGTTCTTCCATAAACGTTTCCTGCCTCCGCATAGTAGCAGCGCCTTCCTCTGATGACAGTCTGAAGGAGGGCCCTAACGGCTTACTCCAATCCATACCGGTATTCCCCCTCAGCTCAGCACCAAAGGAGAAAGTTGACAGGGGGGTTGGTTCTTGGGTACTCCGATTGCTCTTGACATTGTCTGTACGAGGCATGCGGGTGATGAATCCCCCGCCGGTCGTGGATATACTGGCTGTCAGGGCCCACGGGACCTTTTTGAACTTAGGGAGGACTTGCTTGTTTTGTTGGAATGGGAGCATTGTAGCACAATAAAGTGGTGAAGTTGAAGGTAGAGGGAAGGGCTGTAGATAGGTGAAGGACGTGGTATGAAAGATAAAGAAAATTTATGTGAATTTACGTGTACTTTTATATATATATATATTGAATTGAAACTCCGCTCGGTTGGTCGTTAAACGAGATTGATTAATTGTGGCTGGGTTTTGGGTAAATGTGTCCGCCACCAATTAGTGGTTGTCCCAATTGACTGGAGGGATAGAAAAATGAAAGAGAATAAAAGCCAATGAGATGGCTCACTGAACGACTGAGATGTTTCTGAAAGGAAGTTATGAAAGAAATGGAATAAATGATAGAATAGATGATTCCTCGAGTGCATATATCCCGTTAGATTTTGAACAGCACCTTGTATGCCCTCAGAAGTGCCGGAGCATTTCTGAGGTTAGTACTGTTTAACCACAAATCCTCTTTAGGTCCATAACCTTTCCAGCGCACCCTAAATAGCAGACGATTTCACTGTTTTCTATGTCCAACAATAGCTTCGACTTCATATTCTTCGTGATCTAATTTCAACTCTCTTAGGTTCTCAAGTTGGGGTCTTGGACCGAGGTTGGGAGGAGAGGGTTGATATTTCCGTAGATGGTCCCGATTAATGACTAGATGCATCGGATACTCCAGGGGAATCTTAAGCCTAAATACTTGAGGGTTCAATTTCTCAAGGACCTCGAATGGTCCAATCCGTCTTTGTATTAGTTTCTTCCCCATTCCCTTGACTTCCACCAGTTCGAGGGAGTGGGCGTTCACCAATACAAAGTCTCCCTCGGAGATATCTTCTACAGGTCTTTGCTTCTTGTTATATGCTCTTGCTTGAATCTCTTGGGCTCGAGCGATTGAATCCCGCGCCATCTGCCGATGATTTTCTAGTTCGAGAATCCATTGGTCGGCCATAGGGCTGTCTGATAGTTCTCTAGGAACTAGGGGTTCGTCACCTCCTAGAACTCAAGACATCCCTCTCGGGAGGTATCCCATTAATAAGAAGGCCAGAGCGTAGTTCGTGGAATGGTTGAGTTGTACGTGTGGACTACCACCTCAATCCATTGGGACCAGCTCTCCTTAGCAGAAGCACAATAGGCTCGAAGCATTTGTTCTATGGTCGTGTTCATATTCTCTGTCTGTCCATCCATCTGGGGATGATGAGCAGAAGATACCGCAAGGGTTGTACCATAAATCTTACAGACTTCCCACCAGAACCTGCAGGTCCATCTCTTGTCCCGATCGCAGATTATTCGAGAGGGCAGTCCAAAGGGGCTGGCCACCTGTTTGACAAATATTCATGCAAATCCTTCAACCGTAAGGTTCGAGAAAGTAGGTATTGTAATAGCGAAACACGTCAATTTATTAACGGCGACGAAGACTGCTGAATACAAATCCTTTCCCGAGTCGGGTAGTCCAGTGATCAGGTCCATAGAAACTACTTCAAAGGGCCTAAAGGGTATGTCGGCAGGTCTGAGGGCTCCTTGACGAGCGGTGGGATCGATTTTGGTCTTTTGGCAGATATTGTGGGTACGTGCATATGACATGCAATCTTGCAGCATTTCTGGCCAAAAGAACCGGTCTTTCATCAGGTTGAACAACCGCTGAACTCCGGTGTGTGCTCCCCTCAAAAGGGTTATCATGTACCAACCTTAAGATAGAGTTAGTCATGGTACTGGGCACACAGACTCAACTTTTCCAGTCCGAGTCACGAAAGTACAGGAGTCTGTTTGTTCCCACAAAGTAGTGAGAAGGAGTAACAACTGCATTGGGTGAAGGGGTATCTAGAGCGTAGAGATTTCTGAAAACTGGGTCTTTCGAGTATCCCTCTAGAAATTTCTTTATGTATCCCTCCTCCATACTGATTAGCAGCTGAGGATGACACAATGCAAAGTCAGACTCATCCTCCTGATCATCCCTTATTGCATTATGAGAATCCCATTCCGACTGTCGGACCTTTTGAGTTACTCCAAAAGGTTCCATAGAATCGTGTATGATCGAGAAGACCACCTTCTTAGCAGGTTCATCCTTCCATAGATTTTCCTCAGTACTCTTGTCCAGAGAGGTCGAGGTGATAGCTTGCAAATCATCTCTAATAGGGCTCACGAAGGCTGGTACCCGAGGGAGTCTGGACAGTGGGTCCATGTTGCTGTGAACTCTTCCTGCTCGGTGTAAAATCTCGAGACCTGGAAATGCAGTGTATATTGCCCCCCATGCGGCTAGTCGACGATTAGTGTTCTCATACGATCTATCCCATTGCAGAGCTGCATGGTCCGTAATGAGTAGAACATGTTCACCTTCAATGAAGGGTTGGAAGTGGACTAGTCCCTCCTTTGCTGCTAACGCTTCCCGTTCAGTGGCAGAATAGTTACAGCGCTTTTCAGCATGCGACTCCAATATGCAATGACTCGTTCAATGGTAACTTTGGTCGCCTTGAAAGTGGGTCCCCATGAATCTGACCATTCGATCTCGGGCTGTTTGGTTTTATACTGATGAACAAAGGATGGCACATCCTGCGCACGGTCAAAAGCTAACTTGGCTTGGGCATAGATTTTAGTGTCCATCAAGTCTCCTAAAGCCATCTTCTGGACTTGTTGGAGACAACAACCTAAGGCAAAATCTGAAGCGTCCGTATACAATCGATAGGCCATCCTGCTAACTGGATGTCCCAGCACTGGTGCTGATCCTAGTGCGGCTTTAACATCCTCATAAGCTCTGACATGTTCAGCGGGCCACATCCAGGGTGTTCCCTTCTTTAGGAGCGAGAATAAAGGGGACACCATCCATGAATAGAATGGTATATACGCTGAAAAGTAAAGGACCATTCCAAGGAATTGTTGCAGTTCAGAAACCTTAGTGGGTGGGGCCAGTTCCAATATAGCACGAACTTTCTCTTGATGGGTCGAAAAACCCAACCTGGATACTTTATGACCCAACAACAAGATCAAATTATATCCGATAAAACATTTCTTGGGAGAGAGAGTGATGCCGGCCGAAGCGATAGTGCCAAGCACCTGATTTAGGTGAAGCAAATGATCATCCCAATTCTTAGAGAATATTACTATGTCGTCGATGTAGACCAAAAAAAAGATCTATAGGTGTAAAGGGTATGCATATATGCATAATTGGACTAAGGAATAATAGTTGGATTATAGTACTTTATTATTTATCTTTTATTTTCTATCTTTACATTCTTTCTATATTTCGAGCATACCTTTATTTTGTAGTTCGAAGCTTTGTGTATACGTATGGGTGCTCTCGGCGCCAAAACGACAGACACTTTTTACCCAGCAGACACCACCTCGTAAACAACCCAGACGTCGAATAGCGAGAGGTGCCAAGGGTAATGTCTCAACTACCTACAAAGGTAGTATTCTCTCGCATACTAACGTACTTTGGACTCGAACCGTGAAGGTCGAGTTCCACTCTAAGGTCTTTGTGCTAGTCGACATTATAGTCGACTCGCACTATTATCTCTTTACTCTAGATATTCAGCTTCACATTGATTATCTATTTTACATCTAGCTACGAGTTGTACCGTGAAGGTCAACTCTTTCATTCTTTCATTCTAGCCGTCAAGAGCAACTGTACAGTTGCCCTTGTGACGCATAGTGTGTCTTCTTACTAGTACTGCTTGTCTAGTAATCTACAGTATTGTACTGTACGGTCAATACCTGCTAATAGTAGTTGAATAAACACTATTCTTCATATATCGAACGGTCAGAATCTATCGACTCTTCACAATAGGTAGGGTGCTAAAACCGTTTGTATAACACAATGGAACATGGAGGGACCTGTGAAGGGTATGCATATATGCATAATTGGACAGTGGATTAATATGCATATATAGTACTTTATTATCTAGTTTCTATTCCTTTTCTTTAATTCCCTATATCCTTTGAGCATACCCGTATTTCCCCGTATTTCTTAGTTCGAAGTCTTGTGTATACCTATGGGTGCTCTCGGTGCCAAAAGACAGACATCTTTTTACCCAGCAGACACCACCTCGTAAACGACCCAGACGTTGAATAGCGAGAGGTGTCAAGGGTAACGTCTCAACTACCTATAAAGGTAGTGTTTTCTCGCATACTAACAGACTTTAGACTCGAACCGTGAAGGTCGAGTTCCACTCTAAGGTCTTTGCGCTCGTCGACACTATAGTCGACTTGCACTACCATCTCTTTACTTTAGATATTCAGCCTCTCGTGATTATCTATTTTACGTCTAGCTACGAGTTGTACCGTAAAGGTCAACTCTTTCATTCTCTCATTCTAGCCATCAATATACAGTTGCTCTTGTGACATGTAGCGTGTCTCCTTGCTAGTACTGTCAGTCTAGTAATCTACGGTATTGCACTGAACAGTCAATACCCGCTAATAGTAGTTGAATAAACACTACACTTCGTATATTGAACGGTCAGAATCTATCGACTCTTCACAGGACCATTTCTAAGCCCGAATGGCATCCTTTTAAATCGCCACAGCCCTCTGTGAGATCTGAAGGCTGTTTTGGGCTTATCGTCCTCTAACATTTCTAATTGGGTAAATCCAGCTAACGCGTCAAAAGAAGAGAGGATGTTTGACCCCGATAGCACTTGCATGATCTCTGATTGACGTGGTAAAGGGAATTCATCTGGAACCGTGAGATGATTGAGTTTCCGATAGTTAATGACCACCCGTGGTTTACCATTGCGATAAACTACGAAGGCTGGTGCCCCCCAGGGGCTTTTAGATGGCTCGATGACACCCTGCTTGAACCAGGTATCCATTTGCTCATCTATAACTCTTCTATTGGCAGGGGAAGAGGGGAACATAGGCATGGAGGTGGGCTGGGCACCTTCTTTCAAGGGGATAGGGACTCTGCATTCCACTTGCCCTAACCGTCTGTCGACTCCGAAAGCCTTAACGTTCTCAGTCAAAACTGATCTGAGACGTGGCAGAATTTCCATTGGTATATCTGGTCCCAAATTGACCAGCTTGTGGAGATCCTCTGAGGCCAGCTTCTCATTATCAGCCACCGCGGCCATCTTAGGACCAGGCGGTTCGAAATCTGTTAAAGGCATAGAAAAGAATTGACCCAGCCTGGGATTGAACCAAGGACCTCCTGGCTTTATATGCAGGTGCTCTTAACCACTGAGCTACTGGACCTATAGTCTAGTATTATATGATGGATTATATATACATATATATATGGACTTGTGATGCCAACTTGTGCTCTTATAACAGTTTATATAACTGATGGCAAACCTGGGTCTTATAACAGTTTGTCATATATAGATATTGTATTTTCCCATTTCTAACACTTCCCCTGAAATCAATATCTAATCTATACCCTATGCAGCGCACCAAGCTCACGGGGCCCATAACCTGTTAAATGTGACCTGTGACTTACTGTGACACGTGACACACACAAGTCTGAGGAAAGTTGTTACTATTCAGGTCACTAACTACAAGCTTATATATGTTATACATCAGTAGGCTTGTCAGCTGTCGTAAGTGACAGCTGGTTGACAGCTGGTTGACAGCTGTCATAAGTGACAGCTGATTGACAGCTTGAATGGAAACTGACAGCTGATTGACAGCTGTCATGGGAAATGAACTGGGAATACCCTGGAACATGCTGGAAGCTTCTAGAAGGTTCTAGAAGGTTCCAGAAGGTTTTGGAGACAGTGGAGGCAGTTTTAACAAAATCATCTGCAATCTCTGGTTCGACAGGTGGCTTAGGCCTCCTTTCTGAGGTGGATTGACGGTCCTCCTCCAGTTGAGAGAGACTTTCGATAAGGTGTGCAATCTTGGTCGCACCGGCTGCCATTAAATCCTTCTCCTTAAGTGACCTGGGCTTGTGAGCCCAATGAGCAGGGTCGTAAATTATCCCAATTGTCTCCCCCTGTCGGATAATCTTAGGGGTTAACAACGGATTGGCCAAGGGTACAGACGCGCTATTCCTCGAAATTGCCATGATCGGGGTGGCTAATATGGAACCGTCCTCATTTTGTAATATGATTCCTTCGACGATCCACTCCTCGCCCATTAGGTCCTCGACAAAAATAGGCACTAGTCTGGCTGACTCCGGATCAATAGTGCAGTCTTCCAAGACTCGCGTGACTCTTTCAGTATGCACACCTTTATCAGGAAGAGAGGTAAGCTTGGGTTGCTCCTTCAGATGTTTCCCGAAAGGGGCCTTGTTGACGGTGAAAGTCAGATGTTGGGGTTCCTTGGAAGAACTGGCTGGAATAAAACCCTGTCATCCCGGGAGAATAAGTCTAGATCCCAACAGCTGATCTCTTAGGGTACCAATTTTGTAGTTAACGTGGAAATCTTCTCCTAAGAGAATTGGCACCATCATTCCTCTAACAACATAAGTTTCCGCCGCGAACTTCAATAAAATGCCACTGTCGTCCTCCAGGTAAATAGGAATATTAACATATCCTATGACCTTAGCGTTACCCGTGAGCTGGATTAGACATAACTTGAGTCCCTGCTTCAACTTATACTGGCCCTGCAGCCCTTTGTAGAATTCCTCCGATATGAGGGAAAGATCCGCTCCCATGTCCATTCTGACTTTAACGTGTTTGGGCGAATTGGGAGTTCCTACATGACCGAAAACGTGGAGCGCTGCAACTCCTATGCTAGAGTAACCACTGGGGGGGTCCCGTTTTCAATAAAGGATCGTAGTATCCTCCTTCATCAGTCGACTGGGGCGAGGGTATTGAATTCTAGGTCTCCTGCTTTCCTTGTGCAGGGACAAGCTTACGTTCCTGCGCTCACTTCGACAAGGAATATGTTTCAAAGGGGAATCCAATGCCAAATCGCTGTTACTGTCCTCTGAATCTGAGTCATTGTACGGTAGTAAGTCGGGGGGGTTTCCAGGATCGAACGGGAATGTGTCAATGTCAGCTCCAGGTGAACAGAGCGAGTCCGAGCCGATTTGCTCGTGATAACCCTGAGTCTGACAGTGGTTCTTGGTCAGGCCCTCAAGGTCCTGCCGGTGTGCACTCAACCAATCTCCCTTTTCAAAGGGATCTGTAGCGAGTATGGATACGTAGATCTCAGACAGAAGAGTTTCGCCAGTCATTCGATTTTCCTCCCTTACTAAATCGTCTCTGACTCGGGGTGCATAAATGGGAACAATAGTCAATTCATCATCAGAGCTATTTACTTGTCCTTGTATAGATAGTCCATGAACTGCCTCATATAACCTGTGCTCCTCAGTTTCCTCTGACATATCCTGTGCAGAGCATTTGTTGATAGAGACATAATGAGACATCTTGCCAGCATGAGGGCAATCTATCTTGAAATGCTCCAGACTTCCACATATCCAACATTCCTTGGTGGGTTTGACTGAGCTCTTCTTGTTACTCCTCTCAAAGAACATTTTTCCGTGACGCTTTTGTTAAAGGCATAGAAAAGAATTGACCCAGCCTGGGATTGAACCAAGGACTTCCTGGCTTTATATGCAGGTGCTCTTAACCACTGAGCTACTGGACCTATAGTCTAGTATTATATGATGGATTATATATACATATATATAAGGACTTATGATGCCAACTTGTGCTCTTATAACAGTTTATATAACTGATGGCAAACCTGGGTCTTATAACAGTCTGTCACATATAGATATTGTATTTTCCCATTTCTAACACTTCCCCTGAAATCAATATCTAGTCTATACCCTACGCAGCAGATGAAGCTGAATGGGGGCCATAACCTGTTAAAGGCATAGAAAAGAATTGATCCAGCCTGGGATTGAACCAATGACCTCCTGGCTTTATATGCAGGTGCTCTTAACCACTGAGCTACTGGACCTATAGTCTAGTATTATATGATGGATTATATATACATATATATAAGGACTTATGTTGCCAACTTGTGCTCTTATAACAGTTTATATAACTGATGGCAAACCTGGGTCTTATAACAGTCTGTCACATATAGATATTGTATTTTTCCCATTTCTAACAGCTTTCCCTGCGTTGGGTTAGCGGTGTCAGGGACGATCCTTCTCGTCAAGCCTCTCTCGTTAGTCTCACTGATGAGAGTATGGTTAGGTGAAGAGAGGTCATCGGTGGCCCTAAAATCCAATCCCTGACCCTCTGATAACATTACGTGTGGTTTCTGGAACCTGTAACGTTCCCGGTGTGTTTGGACCCAAGTGTTAATCAGAGCTTCTTGCAGGTTATTAGCATAAGTCTGCAAACTCATGATGTCATCGATGGGTTGTCCTTGAAGAAGGTAGAGCCATTCCGTAGGCAACGTGAGGATGAGTCTGCGTGTTTCATCCCCTCTGTCTTGGTGGAACCCATACAGAAAACGATAGAGTTTAACTCTCCGCTGTATATAGTGAACGGGTGTCTCACGATTGTGACCAGCTTGTCGAAATTTCATGGCTTCCCATTCTAAGGCCAAGGATTCACGCCAGCGAGTTCCAAGCAATCCTTCCACAATGCCCCAAAGAAACGACCCATGAGATTGACTGAATTCAGTATGATGCTCACGGTGTGAAGAGTGGTAGAAGTTCTAACCGTTCTATATACGAAGAATATCGACCATTTAGGTACGATACCATGATGTATTGACTGTCTAAATCTAATACAGGCTGAACGCGTATTGACTGCTTAGTTCAATACGGTAGAGAGAAGTGGCTATCTAAAGTAAGTAGATAGCTAGAATGAATTGTTAAAACTGCCTCCACTGTCTCCAAAACCTTCTGGAACCTTCTAGAACCTTCTAGAAGCTTCCAGCATGTTCCAGGGTATTCCCAGTTCATTTCCCATGACAGCTGTCAATCAGCTGTCAGTTTCCATTCAAGCTGTCAATCAGCTGTCACTTATGACAGCTGTCAACCAGCTGTCAACCAGCTGTCACTTATGACAGCTGACAAGCCTACTGATGTATAACATATATAAGCTTGTAGTTAGTGACCTGAATAGTAACAACTTTCCTCAGACTTGTGTGTGTCACGTGTCACAGTAAGTCACAGGTCACTTTTAACACAAAGAATAGTATTAATTCAACTACTATGATTAAGTATTGACCGTCCTGTACAATACTGTAGATTACTAGACTGATAGTACTAGTAAAGAGACACACTACACGTCACAAGAGCAACTGTACAGTTGCTCATGACGATGAGGACAGGAGAAAAGAAGAGTTGACCTTTACAGTACAACTTGTAGCTAGAAGTAAGAAAGATAGTCAGCGAAAGACTGAATTTCAGAGGTAGAGATGTAGCAGCGCGAATCGACTAGAGTGTCGATGAGCGCAAAGACTTGAGAGTGGAACTTGACCTTTGCGGTTCGAGTCCAAGGATTATTAGTACGCAAGAAGTTACTACCTCTATAAGTAGCTGAGACGTTACCCTTGACACTTCTCGCTATTCGACGTCGGGGTCGTTACGAGGTGGTGTCTGCTGGGTAAAAAGGTGTCTGTCTTTTGGCGCCGAGAGCACCCATAGGTATACACAAGACTTCGAACTAAGAAATACGGGTATACTCGAAAGATATAGAGAATTAAGGAAAAGGAATAGAAACTAGATAATAAAGTACTATAATATGTATATTATTCCACAGTCCAATCATGCATATATGCATACCCTTCACACAGATAGTTCTGACTTTGCAACTGGTGCTGTTTTGTCTCAGGAAGGGTCAGATGGAACATGGCATTCTGTGGCTCTCCAAAAGCCTGAGTCAAGTAGAAGGGAATTATAAAATCCATGATAAAGAAATGCTGGCTATTATTAGAGCTCTGGATGAGTGTTAAGTTCTGGATCACAAGGTCAGAAGCCCGATGGGGTCCAAACAGAAGGATGTGGCTTCAGCTTGTGTGCTGCACCCTCACAAAGTTACCATCAGTTGTCCTTAAATTTCGAATATGTGAGAACTTAACTATCAGGAATCCGAACAGTGGTTGAACTGTCGAATTCCCAGATTGGTTGAGGGCAGAGAGAGAGGGAGAGAGAGAGAAGATCGGAAGTCTGAGTGTGAGAGGTACTGTGAAATATACTCTGAAATATCGTCTGGACGAGCCCACACTATATTTCCATTATCATTTCTATTTTTCTCTCTATCTTATTATACACATATATTTAGTTCAACAACCTATGCATTCAGTACATAGACTCTTGTTGTTAAGTTCCCGAACAAAGCTCCACGGATAGTCCTGCGGAGGTTTCTCCGGTAACTATATTCCGAACACACACTTTCCAGGTAATAGGTCCGGGGAGTTTCTGGGAATATTAGTAGTACAAGGGAGTGTCGTATCAGAATAGTTACCAGAGAATAGGTACGACTGAGATGGACTTGGCTTCAGCTTATAGGCTGCACCCTCGTGAGATCGTGTTGTCCAATTTCAGACAGGCAGACAGGAATCCTGGGGAGTCCAGGTGGGGTTCGTGGGTCAAGGGGTCGTGGGTCGGAGGTCGTGGGTCGAGAGGTTGTGAGTCGAGATAGATAAGAGAGATAGATGCACTGGACACTGGAGGCACCCCAAGGTTTTTGGAGTCTGAAAACCTTCTGAAAATCCTAATATTTGGCCAAATTTTCAAAGAATTCTTTGAAATGATAAATTGTTTGAATTTTTTAAGTTTTAATAAGATTTTTCAAAGTGGAAAATCATATCTGAAAACTTTAAATTTTTGTATCAAGAAACTCTGACTAATTGATGTTTCCTTAGATTTCCTAAGACAAAAATTTAAAGTTTTCAGATATGATTTTCCACTTTGAAAAATCTTATTAAAACTTAAAAAATTCAAACAATTTATCATTTCAAAGAATTCTTTGAAAATTTGGCCAAATATTAGGATTTTCAGAAGGTTTTCAGACTCCAAAAACCTTGGGGTGCCTCCAGTGTCCAGTGCATCTATCTCTCTTATCTATCTCAACTCACAACCTCTCGACCCACGACCCCTTGACCCACGAACCCCACCTGGACTCCCCAGGATTCCTGTCTGCCTGTCTGAAATTGGACAACACGATCTCACGAGGGTGCAGCCTATAAGCTGAAGCCAAGTCCTACTGGATATCCCACAGGTTTCTCTGGAAACCCACCGTGTACATACCCTAACACTCAGACACTTTTCACCCTGTAACCACAACTTGCCCAGACACCCACTTAGTGTCCTGCAAGTTGTGATTGGGGTATCATCTCGACCATCACAGACAGGCTTTAACTATCAGTGCAATCACCATTTTGAACTATACTAGTCAAAACTCAAACTGTTATCTCAATCTGCCTGGACTACATCCATGCTACTCTGCTTTGCTTGACTCTCTTATTATTTCCTTAATCATTAGAGCAGTCGGTCAGAATTGTACTTCAAAGTCGATTCTCTTTCAGTCATCTTAGCTATCTATTCTACTTAAGATAGCTAATCCTTTCAGCCATATTGAACTAGACAGTCAATACATCGTCATGTCATACCTAAACAGTCAATATTCTTCATATATAGAATGGTTAGAACTTCCACCACTTTTCGCACTGAGAGAAGAGCGAAGAACTAATAGGAGTAACTTAATTGATATTCTGATTGTCCTAATACTATGATACATGAGTGGCATATATATGGAAATCTGGTACTTATCTGAACAAAAACAGAACAAAGGAAAGTACTAATGGAGAAGATGGAACTACATATAGAGTGACACAAAAACAGAGACCGATAGATGGAACATTATAAATCTGGATGTAGACTACTATGGGGGCAGAAAAGGCATAAACTGGTTGTATAGGATAAGGGGCAGATGGAAATACCAATCAGGAACAATGAAGGTGCTTAATGGGGTTATTCAGGATACTGACAGTTTGTGAGCGATTGGAGTTTTGCGTGAGGTCCAATTGGGTCCAACGGTGTGCCGAGAACACAGGTTGTAACAATAAGTGGAGGCACTATCTAGAAGGAACTAGTCACTCTTTTCAGATCTGGACAGACCACAAGAACCTAGTATTTTATGTCTGCCAAAAAACTTAATAGGAGGCAGGCTAGTGGTCCTTGTTTTTGTCCAGGTTTGACTTTTTCCTACATCATAGGCCTGGAAAAAGCTCTCTGAAACCAGATGCCTTATCTAGAAGACCAGATCATGGGAAGGAAGATAGGGATAATGAAGATATTGTCCTTCTCAAACCATCTTACTTCAAAATCCAGGCTCTTAAGCAGGGTCATGCTGTCTTGATAGGTCAAGAGACAGATCTGCTTAAGAAGATCAGACAAGCAAAGGATATGGAAGAGGTTGTGGTTAAGGCAGTAGAGGAATTAAAGAAGTTAGGAAATAAGAGGATTGAAGGAAATAAATGGGAAGAGGAACAAGGTCTTATTCTCTTTAGAGGGAATGTCTATGTGCCAAAAGATATGGAGCTCAGAAGGCAAATTGTTGAACTCCATCATGATGCCTACACCAGTAGCCATCCAGGCAGGTGGAAAACCTTAGAGTTGGTATCAAGGAACTATTGGTAGCCAGGAATGTCCAGGTATATTGCATCATATACCAAAGGGTGTGATAGATGCAACAGGACCAAGACATATCCTGCCAGTCTTATAGGAAAGCTTGTACCAACCCAGATCCCTAAAGATATTTGGGAAATCATCACTGTTGATCTAATTACAGTGACTCAAAAAACCCTTCCAATGTTTGGTACTTCAGATGTATATCCTTGATAACTCAGAGGGTAAAAATGCAGAAATATCAAAATTATTTGTGAGCATGCTCTATCATATATAGATTGTGGAAATACAATTTCATTACATAAGCTCCAAATATGGAAATACTACAAATATTTATATGCAGGAGACTCATTGGAAGGGTTTTTTGGCTGGCTGCTTTGATGACTATAAATGCTTATAGTCATGTGACCTTGTTGATTGTTCACCTCCAACTGGATCCTATCAACAAAATCACATGATGTCATGTGATGTCACATGACCACATTGTGCTGGAGTATAAATACATCGCCTTTAGCAACTAGCAATGTCCCAATTCCCAAAATGTGCACTTTGTCTCTTGCCAGCGTGAATCATATTCTCTCACTGCTCAATGCTGTCCATACAGCTAGCCACATTGTGGCTCCTACTGGCCATGGCATTGGCACAGTCTCTAGACTTCACTCCAAGCATCATTGTCATCTCTCTAAGTCCATTGATAGTCACCCCTCCAAGCTTTCCCCTACCAATATTCACTATGCACAGCATCTCATCAGCTCTGGGAAGGCTGACACTGCTTTTGATGTGGCCAAAGCCCTTAGGAATGTCACCAATCAGTCCATCTGTACCCAAACTGTGTGAAATAGTCTCAATATGGTTGGGAGTGCCTCAATAACCCTTCCAATGTTTGGTACTTCAGATTTACATCCCTGATAACTCAGAGAATAAAAATGCAAAAATATCAAAAATATTTGTGAATATGCTCTATTATATCTATATTATGGAAGTACAGTGCCATTACACAAGATCCAAATATGGAAATACTACAAATATCTATATATAGGAGACTCATTGGAAGGGATTTTTTGTGAGGTTTGGAGAAGGATTTGTGATGTTATGGGGCTACATGCTGTGGGAAGGACCTGGGTATTCTTTCAAGATAGATGAGAGGTTGGATGGGGACCTTTATCTCAAGATTATGGAGGAGAACCTTCAAGCCAGCCTCAGCTATTATGGAAAATATGTGGTTGATGTCATCTTTTAGCAAGATCATGACTCTGAACACACTTGCAAGAAGGCCCAGACTTGGTTTCAAGATAATGATTTTAATGTCCTCCCATGGCCAGCACAGTCTCCAGACCTCAACCCCATTGAACACTTGTGGGATCATAAAAAGAGGAGGCTAAGGAATACTGGAGTTGTGAGAGAGGGTAAAGGAGGAGTGGAACAAGATTGATGCCGAGGTGTGTCAGAATTTGATTGAGAGTATGCCTAGGAGGGTTGGAGGTGTGTTGAAGGCAAAGGATGGCCATACTAAGTACTGAATATAAGTAGTTTTGTGGGTCAGAGTTGTCAGCCAAAAAACCCTTCCAATGAGTCTCCTGTATATATATATTTGTAGTATTTCCATATTTGGAGCTTATGTAATGGAATTGTATTTCAACAATCTAGATATGATAGAGTATATTCACAAATAATTTTGATATTTTTGCAATTTTATCCTCTGAGTTATTGAGGATATACATCTGAAGTACCAAACATTGGAAGGGTTTTTTGAGTCACTGTACTGGACTTCCAGAAAGCCAAGGATACAATGCCATTATGGTAGTAGTGGACAGACTTAGCAAAATGATTCATGTGCTACCCACTACAGACCAAATCACTTCAGAAGGCATGGCCAGGCTTTATAGAGATAATGTATGGAAACTCCATGGTCTCCCCTTACATATCATTAGTGATAGAGGACCCCAATTTGTCTCAAAATTCACACAAGAGCTGAATTCTATCTTAGGGATCAAAGTGGTGGCCTCCACAGCCTACCACCCTCAAACAGATGATCAGACTGAAAGAGTAAATCAGGAGGTAGAACAATATCTCAGGCTCTTTGTCAACCACAGACAGGATAATTGGGCAGAATGGTTGTCTCTGGCAGAATTCTATCATAATAATAGGATTCAAGTATCCACCAGGCAGACACCATTTATCCTGAATAGTGGCAAACATCCTACAACTGAAATAAGATTTTGTCACTGCCATGGCTATCCTAACAGAACTTCGAAAGGGAATTCTTTACCACTTAACCAAAGATCAGCTTTTGTATTGAGGCTTCCTGTAATCAGAGTGACATCTCGACATGTCACTCGACATAATCCATCCAACATATTGTCATGTCCACTGTTACGACCCGTTCCTGGATGTTTCAATATCTGACTTCCGATCTCCGACTATGGAACATCATAGTTGCCATATCATCCACATTCTTCCCTTGTTCCACATTTGGTAATTTGTCCGTTGACAAGTATTCACTCGTTTGTTTGTTAAATTCCCGTTTCGGAATATTGTCTCCCTAATAT
Organism: Hysterangium stoloniferum; assembly: GCA_015178975.1. NCBI lineage: Eukaryota > Fungi > Basidiomycota > Agaricomycetes > Hysterangiales > Hysterangiaceae > Hysterangium > Hysterangium stoloniferum. The sequence goes on along the minus strand of WHVD01000062.1, from coordinate 391,892 downwards.
GTCTTATTGTATTTCTGTTTTAAGAACACTTCTGTTTCCGTCTTATTATGGTCTTAGTTTGTAGTACAATAACGAGTAGACTTATATTAGTTTCCGCGAATTTGTACTTTACCTTAGATCTGATATCGACTTAGTTTTTTATTCCTTCTCCCATCTTTCTGTACCCTCGATATTCGGAACTCTTCGGAACTCTGAATATCCATATCTTCCATCGTAAGTCTCACTTCTGAAATTAAGGACTTTGAGCGTTTGCGTAGAGGTGCAGCACATAAGCTGAAGCCGATGTCCTGACCCTATCCAATAGTTCCCGACTTCCCGGTGACTTTCCGATAGTTCCGGAATAAGTTCCCGACACGGTACTTAACATCCACCTGCATCATGCATGATTTTCCTAGCTGTCCTGTCAACTGGAATTTGGCATTTTTCACTTATCTCTTTTGATATTAAATCAATTTGAGAGCCAGTACCGATTAAAGCCATGATGGGAGCACTATTTTTTTCAAATCTGAGTTGTAGTTGAATAAGGTTGGCATTGCTTGGATGGAACACTGCTGCTGATACTGTATTGACTTTGGTATGTAATTGCTGCTTGTTCTTGTGTTGTGGATCGAGTGAGCTGAATCCTAGATTAGGAACTGAGCCTTTCAGAGCAGCAAAATAAAGTCTGTAGAGCAGTTTGTCAAAGACATACAGGAAGCAAGGAAAGAAGCAGAAGCTGCACTCTACAGAGCTGCTGATGACATGGCCAGGTACTATGACCAATCTAGAAGAGAGGCAGATACTTACAGGGTAGGAGACAAAGTGTGGCTAGAAGGCAGGGACATTCAAACAGATAGGCCATCCAGAAAGTTGGAGAACAAAAGATATGGACCATTTGAAATCACTAAAGTGGTTGGTCCCAATGCCTATGAATTGAAATTACCTCCCTCTATGAAAATCCACCCAGTCTTTAATGTAGCCAAGCTTAGACCCTTTCTTGAGGATACCATTGAAGGGAGACAGGCACCAGTTAGGCCCTCTCCAGGTATTAAAGGAGAAAACCTGAATGGAAGGTTGAATAATCAAGGACAGTAGATTGATAAGGGGAAATTTACATTATTTGGTAAAGTGGAAGGGATACCCTCAAGAAGAAAGTACATGGGAACCTGCTGATAATCTCAAAGGTTCTAAAAAATTAGTAGATAATTTCCATAACCAACATCCCTTTGCACCCAGAAGGATATCTGCTTTGACATTCACCAGACTCTCCTTCAGACCTTATATAAACCTCATAGAGACTATTCTCCCATCTGGAACCACCTGGAGCTCTGGCAAGTATATTGAGGGCAATGTGTCTTAAGGAGAGGGTGATGTCAGGGCTCATACATTTTATTTTATTTTGTTTTGTTTATTTGTCATGTATCACATGTCACAAAGTGTGAAGAGTTGATAGATTCTGACCGTTCAATATACGAAGTATAGCATTTATTCAACTACTATTGGCAGGTATTGACCATTCAGTACAATACCGTAGATTACTAGACTAGCAGTACTAGCAGGGAGACACGCAACGCGTCACAAGAGCAACTGTACAGTTGCTCTTGATGGCTAGAATGAAAAGATGAAAGAGTTGACCTTCACGGTACAACTCGTAGCTAGAAGTAAGATAGATAATCAACGAGAAGCTGAGTATCTAAAGTAAAGAGATAGTAGCGCGAGTCGACTATAATGTCGATGAGCGCAAGGACCTTAGAGTGGAACTCGACCTTCGCGGTTCGAGTCCAAAGTCTGTTAGTATGCGAGAGAACACTACCTTTATAGGTAGTTGAGACATTACCCTTGACACCTCTCGCTATTTGACGTCTGGGTCGTTTACAAGGTGGTGTCTGCTGGGTAAAAAGTGTCTGTCGTTTGGCGCCGAGAGTGCCCATAGGTATACACAAGACTTTAAACTAAGAAATATGGGTATGCTCGAAGGATATAGGGAATTAAAGAAAAGAAATAGAAACTAGATAATATAGTACTATAATGTGCATAATAATCCACTGTCCAATTATGCATATATGCATACCCTTCACACAAAGTGTGCATGTGATGAGTCACAGTGTGTGCACATGATACCGTGTGACATCACATGAATGTGAAATGGCTTGAAACATTGTTTTGTGGCCACACAATGTCAATCATGTGACATACATGTGTCAAATGTAAACTTTATTTTAATTTCCTTCAAGGTTTGAACCTTCAATAAGAACTTTATTTAGTTTTCCCTTTAGTATATATAAATTCAAAGATGTACATAGTAAGACCCCAGTTTCAATCCCTTAGGATTTCCACTAAATAAAAGTGTGATATTCTCAAGTCATTAGAACTTCCATTCTCCTATTCCTTATCTTGCCCTCTCTCTCTTGTTTCTTTTTGTGTTTTGGTAGCCTTGTTAGTGTTACCCTAACAAATGGATTCCTACTCCCTGAAAGGGTCTATTTGTAACCAGTGGCCCCAATCAAAGAAGGAAACTGTGACCTTTAGTCTGAGTCTAGAGGGGATACTGCCCAAATGAGCCATCAACAGCATCAGTGTTATGACCATGTCACAACCTGAAGATACCCAACAACACTATCACTTCAAGTTATCATCACATCATCATATCGGCCACTGTCAGTAAACCTGACACTGATGTACACCCTCACAGCAATCAAACCCTGCTACAGCCCCTGTCAAATTATACTTGTACTATCCCATTATATATACTCTGATATATCCCTTTATTCTTTGATGATCTGTTTATTCTATGTTTCACCTATGTCATATGTATATACTGTGGACTGTTTCCTTTTTCATAGTTATCATCCTCAGTTATTCATGGCCTCCGACTTTATCGTAACCTTCCTGTTCTTGGTCAAGTTTATCTGTCATTGATATTTCCACTCTTCCCTTAGTTAGTATTTTCTGGATGCTGATAACTTGTATATAAACCCGCTGTAATGTAGCTACTAAGCAATCAGAATATTGACTTAGATACACCTCTAGTCTCTGTGTGAAGAGTGGTGGAAGTTCTAACTGTTCTATATACAAAGAATATCAACCGTTTAGGTATGACACAATGATGTATTGACTATGTAGTTCAATACAGTTAAGAGGATTAGCTATCCTAAGTAGAATAGATAGCTAAGATGAATAAAAGAGAATCTACTTTGAAGTTTGATTATGAGCGACTACTTGAGTGTTTAAGGAAATAGCAAGAGAGTCAAATAAACAGAGTAGTGCAGATATAGTCTGTGCAGATCGAGATAATGGTTCGAGTTTTGACTAATGTAGTTCAAAACTATGATTGCACTGGTAGTTAAAGCCCATCTGTGACAGTCGAGACGATACCCCAATCACAACTTACAGGACACTAAGTGGGTGTCTGGGTAAGTCGTGGTTATGGGGTAAAAAGTGTCTGAGTTCTAACTACTGGTGCTAGAATACATAGGTCTGGTGCGTATGTGCCCACAAGAGTCAATGTACCGAATGCATAGGTCGTGGAACTAAATATATGCATATAATAAAATAGAGAGAAAATAGAAATAATAATGGAAATATAGTATGGGCTCGCCCAGACTATACAGTATTTCAGAGTCTATTTTGCAGTACCTCTCACACTCTGACTCCACTATCCATTCACAACCTCCGCATTCTGATGCCATCCAATTTCATGACCTCCACATTCTGATGCCATCTGATTTCACGACCCAACCTACATTTATGACTTCGACCCCAACTTCAATATTTGTCATTTCAGTCTCCAACTGTTCACATACAGCTCAGTTTCTGATTGCTGAGTATTACCCTATACATTTGAAATTTAAGGATGTTTGATGGTACCTTTGCAAGGGTGCAGCACATAAGCTGAAGCCAAGTCCTTCCATTCGGTCCCCATCAGTTCCCTGAACCTCTCATTCCAGTTCTTAACAATCAGTACCAATTACCTCAATATATCATGTCCTTCCAACCCCATTTCCCTCATCATATATGAATCCCCTGCCAATACCCCTTACTATCAGAATGAGTCATCAACAGCATCAGCACCAGTTGCCTCAACCTCATACCCTCCTGCTCCTATCTCTTTCATTACACAAGAACCCTCCACCATTACTCTGACTATGCAATCAGATCACCCCTTAATATGTACCATCTCCACTACCTGACCCTGTATCTTTACTGGAACCCCCTAGAGACCTTAAGACTCCACACTGACCCATCTCATGCCCAATCACTTCACTGGAACCTAGCTTCTCTCTTTGTGTATCCCTCAGTTGTCCTGTAATGTATTTAAGGGTTTCTCTCAGATAGCTCAATATATGCTACAGTATAATGTCACAGAGCTTCAACAATAAAATAAGCAAAGGTCCAGTAATTTAAATACTGATAGATTAATTAGTTGCACTATTAAGCTTAAACAACTAAAATCAATGCTTATTTTGATTATTAAAAGGTTCAATAAAACAATATATGACTCTTTTAGCAAATAAAAGAACTATTCCTTGAGAATAGGGACTGGAAGCTGAATATATGTGCAGTAACTTGGCAGAGACTTGATATAAGAGCTTCAGTTTCTTGTATACTTATGTCGCCAGATTTACCGGCTAGGCGGCCGCGGTGTGGGACCGGGGGTAAGGTGCATGGCCGGCCGCCGTTCGAGCACGAGGCGCCGCGTTTGGGTGCTGTCCCGTCCATCTTGCGTCTTGCGGCGCGTTGTCTCTTTATAAAAAAAAAAGAATTTGAGGCTGAGACTGAAAGGACTTAGCGTAAAAATTTCACGTCGAAACCGGCTGAGATTTGAAAAGGAACGACCTAAAAAGGGATGGGTATGGGTATGGGTGTTTGGGGGCGGCTGAGCGGGATACTCCCCAGCTGCGGATAATCTGATCGATCGATCTAAGGCTGGGCTAAGGCTTAAGCTACGTAAGGGGACGAGCGCATGTTTTTCCGCAGTGAGGGGGGGAGCGAGCTGCCCATTCTTTTTGATTTAGCTAGGTGATATTGAATAATGTATGTACAGTGTATATGTGGTTTAGACTATTGCGCTTGATTCCAGAGAGCGGTACTTGCTGTTTCGTGGCTTGGAGAGACCCTTAGCCTTCCGGTCACGTTGAATTGCATTAAATAATGCCGTGAATCCTTCCATGGCTTCAGGCCAGGCCTGACGAAATGCAGCTTCGTCACCCTTAAACTTGGGGGAAAATATCATGTTGTTAACATTTGAGCCTCTTTTCCTTTTTTTTTTTTCCGAAACATACCTTTCAAGGAACTCAGTCGCGACAAGTTTGCGCTGATAGTACACCTGTCCGTACATTTTCTTATATCTGCCTTTTATCCATTTTTGATTCCAGTCTTTGAGTGGAGGTGAGTTCTTGACACTCGGGTCACCTTTCAACCAGTGATCCACCACTTGTCTCCATCCGGGTGGCACATCCAGACAGTCCTTTCTCGGCTTTATGATTTTAGGGATGCGCAAAAACACATCTGGCTCATCTGGGCTCTGCGAAGAACTGCCACCATTCACTTCCCACTGTGATCTCGACACCGCCGGTTGAATGCCAGTGGAAGATGGCATTGTCGAACTGCACGTGTGCCGCTCCCCATGGTGCGCTGCCCCGTCACAAGTTGCACTCGGGCATCTATGACTATGACATGTTGTTGCCTGGAAATTTTGGGCAAATTCATCAAGTCCCGCCTTGAGAATCTGTGTCATGGATGCAACGGTGGGCACTTGCAGACTGCCACTCTCATTGAGGAGGGATGTGCTTCTCTCAGACTTTATAGGATGTAATGCATCCCCGTGACCGTCCTCGTAGTGGTAAAGTTCATCCAGTAAGTATCGAATCAACGTATCTTGCTGTTGTTATACACATATAATATATGTATAATTTAATAAATAAATAAACCACTGATAAGGAAAGGATACATTGTAAGATACTTATGTGTTCGCCCTGAGCCCATCCACCCCACCAGCGGATTGTTGTGAGACTCCAGCGTTTGCTGATTGGTGCATACATGAATCTATACTGTGCACCACCTCGACGAAAGCAGTGAGTCATTAATCGGGTGGTACCCAACTCTATATTGGCACCTTCCGCAAACTCGTCAAGCCACTTTTGGATTGTATTGTGAGATATGGGCACCTCAGGCTGTACAGTGCCCGTTGAAGTTACACTCGGAAATATAAAATCATTTGGCTCCAGTTCACGACCATATACGAAAGCTTTGAGAAAGTTCATCCAAATATTCATGTGGAAATGCATGTCTACTGAAGGCATCTCTGGTTGCGGATGAATTTCGTATTTATGGCCTGGATAGAACAACTATGTATGTATCAATTTGATTAGATTAATTAAATTATCAAAAAGGACATACTCTCAAGATCACCCTCTCGACTCATTTGATGTTGCCAGCCTTTTCGCTGCTCAAGGTGACATTCGTCGTATTCCCACTGATACTCATCCTGTGATCACATGCGCTGCTTATAGTGTTTGGCTCGGAGTTTCGCAAGTTCAAAGTTCCTGCACACTAGTAAGAATGTATGTGTATATATAACAATTGGTGGTGCCACCTACCTTGTCCAGAGTGTCCAACCGCTGGAAGCAAAAGCTCGCATCAATAGGTGCTTTGTCACTTTGAGTCGCACTTCCACAAAATGGTTTAAGGAGGGTATGATTGAAGAAAGCACTTCTTGTGGGCATTCCTGTTCAGACCAAGCCATTATACGGTCCATATATTCCTTTGACATTGCTGCAGAATGCTGCCATTCCCCTAGAGCGGCATCTCTAGCAATTACAGCATTGACAATCTCTCTGACCTCAGGGGCATGTGCTGGATTCCCTCTTGCAATTTTCTTTTCTGGGTCCCAATGCCATTGCCCACGATATAATCCATTTGGATCCCTGCAAATTTATTTCAAATGCTGTGTGATCAACCAATTTCCCAGAAAGACAACTCCCAAAGCACTCACGAATTATCCCAGAACTTCTTCCAAGCTGCATGAGTTTGTTCTGCAATCCCCTTCTTTGATTCCTTCCCATTGAAACTCTTTGTGAAACATCTCGTAGCTATGAACAGCGTCAAGGCTGCAGGTGAAGCTCCGTTTGGTGTCTTTTCAAACGCGCTCCGCAATTCTTCCAGTGTCCAACTTTCGGAGGGTTCAGCTATATCTAGGCAGCCAGGTGGACACTCGAAAGATGCCTCAGCTTCGAGTTGCCCTTGTAGCCACTTTCGGGCTTGACGGAGAGCTCTTTCATAGGAGCCGATAGTACTCTGAGCGAACCCATGTTTGTTCTTCGAGGCCTCTGCAGTAGATATGAGGGTCTTTAATGAGAGTTTTTCTGTTGCTGTTTTTCTGTCACTTGATTTCTTGGAAGTTACAGAGCATTTGTTTCTATGAGCTGCAGGCATGGTGAAAATTTGCCAGTCGACGGATCCTTTCTAAAGACTAACTATACTCAGAGATTGTCTCGGTCATTTTGGTCATTCAGGCATTTTCTATTATTTGATTTATGTATAATACCACATTTGATAGGTACCTGCTCTTCTATGGTACTATTTGATCCTGCAAACTCGTGAGGACAACATCCTTGAAGAATTCACCCGCCTGAACTCCCTGAGACAACCACAGCAATCTCCTAATCTCTCTCTCAAATGCGCCCCTTTCGCAAGATTGGTGAAGCCAGCTTCTCTGAAGTCTTCACAATAGGTTAGACGTAACAATAGGTTAGACGTACTTTCATATGGTCGCCCGAATGTGCGTTGGTGTGGGTGCGGGTGCGTTGGTGTGGGTGTGGGTGCATTGGTGCGGGTGAGTAGGTGCATTGGTGCGGGTGCGTAGGTGCGTTGGTGCGGGTGCATTAGTGCGGGTGCGTTGGTGTGGGTGCATTGGTGCATAGGTGCGCTGGTGCGGGTGCGTAGGTGCGCTGGTGCATTGGTGCATAGGTGCGGGTGCATAGGTGCATTGGTGTGGGTGTGTAGGTACATACGTAGGTGCGGACACGTGGGTGTGTTGGTGCAGGTGCGTGGGTGTGTTGGTGAGGGTGCGTAGGTGCGTGGGTGTGGGTGCAGAGGTGCAGGTGCGTAGGTGTGGGTGCAGAGGTGCATTGGTGCGTTGGTGCGGGTGCATTGGGTGTGGGTGCGTTGGGTGTGGGTGCGTTGGGTGCGGGTGCATTGGTGCGGGTGTGTAGGTGCATGGGTGTGGGTGCGTGGGTGTGGGGGCAGAGGTGCAGGTGCGCAGGTGCGGGTGCATTGGTGTAGGTGTGTAGGTGCGTTGGTGCGTTGGTGCGGGTGCGTTGGGTGCGGGTGCGTTGGGTGCGGGTGCGTTGGGTGCGGGTGCATTGGGTGCGGGTGCATTGGGTGCGGGTGCATTGGGTGCGGGTGCGTTGGGTGCGGGTGCGTTGGGTGCGGGTGCGTTGGGTGCGGGTGCTTTGGGTGCGGGTGCGTTGGGTGCGGGTGCGTTGGTGCGTGGGTGCGGGTGCGTGGGTGTGGGTGCAGAGGTGCAGGTGGGGTGCGTAGGTGCGTTGGTGGGTAGGTGTGTTGGTGGGTAGGTGCGGGTGGGTAGGTGCGTAGGTGCGTTGGTGTGGGTGCGTTGGGTGCGGGTGCGTTGGGTGCGGGTGCTTTGGGTGCGGGTGCATTGGGTGTGGGTGCATTGGGTGCGGGTGTGTAGGTGTGTGGGTGCGGGTGCGGAGGTGCAGGTGCGTAGGTGCCGGTGCGTGGGTGCGTAGGTGCCGGTGCATGGGTGCGTAGGTGCCGGTGTGTAGGTGCTAGTGTGTAGGTGCACATACGTAGGTGCGCCATCCACCCTCAAATAAACTGTAAGACAAATAATATTTAAATCCGTGCAGAAATCCGTGCAGAGGTGTAGGTCCGTAGTGCGGGTCCATAGGTGTGGGTGCAGAGGTGGTTCCTTGCTTTGATAAATGTACGGCAAGTGGCTTCATGGCGAATTGGCTTGATCTGTAACCTCCAATGCTCTGTGAATTTGCACTTGTCCCGTTACTAATTCCAGTTGTCGACTGCTCCACTGTTCTGCCCAAACCGGTCCGAATGATAATGAGGGTAAAGGCAATGCCCTGTACCAAGCTTAGCAGAAGATTTATGAGCACGTTGGGTGAACTTACTATGAGTTGCGGTAACTGTAGAAGTTGCATTCAGCTTGGCTCACCTCGAAGACAGGGGGGATACAACTTACAGCATCAATAATAAAGTACTGAGAAGGGCTCCCACTCGGGTAGTCAGCAAATAATGCTGCAAGGGAAAATGAATATATGGCCCTGGATTCAATCACAATCATAACAACAGGCGGTAGATGTCTTCCAGATCGGTACACTGAAAAAGCTTGATGTTCTGTGTACCAAATCTTGAACGAGATGAGAACTAGAGCACAGGATTCTCAGTATTACAAAAATAAGTAGAGCATTAGATAACTGATGGGTACAACCGAGGTTAGTGATCAACAAGAGGGTGAAAAATCCAATATTCCACGGTTTTTGCTGAGGATTAAATATGGGGGTACCCTCCTTTCCTGATCAAGAGACCTGAACCAAGGCGCCAACATTATTGCCTGTAATATCCGGGATAGGATTCGCGATTGGATTGGGAGTGGGAATCGAATCGGTGGACAACTATGTGGGAGCAGAGCACTTGGGGCTTCAAGGTAAGCGGTTCCAGAGTATGGTTCTCATGAATGTCGTCAGAAGGGAACATCTTGACAAACGGATTAAAAGAGTACGGCAATGTCTGTCCACATTCGTGTAATAAAGGGATGAGGTGTGCGCTAGGTTGAGAAGCCACTGCGACTGCATTGTATTGCGTGTGCGACTGCATTGTGTTGCATGTGCGACCGGTGCGCTGCTCTGCGACAATGCTATGTGAGATAAGCAATGAAATTTTAATCATGATCCTATGAGAGCGTACTGTAATAAGACGTTCAGGATGAGTCTGACCTTGTCAAGGTTGAAGTTGCCATTGTGCGCGCGTTAGCCATGCAGTTTCATCACACAACAACATGTCACAAGTCTCTTTCAAGTCTAAGATTACATAATTTACAACCAGCAAGTGCAGTGTGTCTGTCTATGCGAAATAAATAGTAGAATACAATGTAAGATTGTGCACAAATGTGCCGTAAAATCCCTTTAATAAGATTATACCAGTAATTGCGATATTCTCCACTTGCACCATGAGTCAGTCCCCACACCACTGGCCGGTTTTGGCCGGTAAAAATATACATGAAATGACATCAATTTAGTGGCTGCTCATCCCGTCTCAGAAATACTCACCATATCAGCTACAATATGCAACCCAATCTATATCTAATTTAAAAGTTATCAAATGGGCTTGAGCATGAGAATTTACGAGAATTTACGCAATAAGTAAAATAAGTAGCCCATAAGCCTATGTGGGGCTTATATTTACTGCCAGAATTTACCACGTAAATTCTGATTAAAGACAAGCTCGGAAGGGGATTTTTTTCGCTGGCATTGTCATAACACTATTATTGATGATTTACATGGCATTACATGAGTGCTCCGATGAGAAATCACACTGGGACAACTATATTTTGCCCAGCTGCATATCACTGTGGCCAGTTTAAACTCCACCACAACTGATTGTGTAGCCGGAAATTCCGGTGCTTTCAGCATAACTCTCTGTGGGTGGGATTGGGCCCCCTTTCAACCTGCCCAAAACAACCCCACAACACACACTCTCTGTCTGGCAGCGAGGATGAGTCGACTAGAGCTGAAATGAGACGATGATGAGCATATAGCCGTGTCATATAATAATGAAATGTGTGTATACAGTATATGTATATTGCTGACACTGAATGAAATAAATTTTATTCAGACAGAAGAGAGAGACAAGGAGACAAGGATTAGGAAACTCCAATTTTGCATTGGGGAAATGTAAACAACGTTGGGACACTACACTATATTGCTGTCCCCCACACGATAATCTCACCTTAGCATCCGCCGAAGTATCCCAGACACGGAAGCAAATGCCGTCAGCGGCCGGGCTTGGTTCCGCGTCGGAAGCAAAAAGGGCGTCGGCGGCTGGCGGCCCTGTGGCCTGGGGCTTTGGGGCTTTTGCTGCCGCATTTACGCGGTTGGACCCAGGATTTACTCGCGCGTGTGCCCCGCGGGCGTAAATTTCAACGAATAAAGAGACTTATTTGTAACTATTAATAGATATTTAACAAGGAGTTAAATATTTTATTAATAGAGAAAATAATTTGTATTGGATTAATTAAGTGCTTGTATATTACGACCGTGTCGCAACCCTATCGGTCCCCAAGGTTATCGCCACCTATTGATGATTCAAGTTACTGTTCAAGTCACCACATCGGAAACCATCGGCTTCCCGAAGCTGACGTATGCTTTCGTGGTGATCAAACTCCGTTTATGCCCACGTCAAAATATACTCGTACTATCTGGTTAAACTTTGATACGTCCCTTTTTATTATGATGATCCATTTTATCCTATGTTTCACATATGTCTATATATACTTGTAACCCTCGAACTATTTCCTTTTACTGTAATTCCGCTCTCAGTTATCTCACGGCCTCTGAACTAATCATAAACTTCCCGTTCCTAGTCAAGCTTATTGTTAATACTGTTTTCTGCCCTTCTCCTAGTTAGTATTTTCTAGATGCCTGATACTTGTATATGAACCTGCTGTAGTTGTAGTTACTAGGCAATCAGAATATCGACTCAGAACACCCTCTTATGTCTATAGTAATCTCATACTAAGAATTCCACTATCCACCTTCACATGCACTCGCCCCCTTTCAGTCCCTGACCCCTTGGCCCGACACTCAACTTATCCCTCAATTCTGATTGGGAGTTTTCACCGAGAGGTGTTCGTTGGGACTAGTCTTCGCCCACCCGAAATTTAAGGACACCCGACGGATAACTGCAAGGGCGCAGCACATAAGCTGAAGCCAAGTCCTTCCGATCGGTCCCTGTTGGCCAACTGACTTTAGTCAGTTTTCAGTTCTTAACAGTATATTCTGATTTCACACTCGCATTTTCCATTTAATCATGCCTCCGAGAAAAAAAGATGCCAAGCCAATTGGTGAAGCAGAATCTTCCACTCTCAAGTCTCCTTTTCTGTATACAGCCCAAGCTAGGAACCTCCGAAGAATCCCACTTTGTGGAAATTACCGGTGATGCTAAAGAAGTTACTGAAGCAACCGACCCCAAAGCACCTGAGGAGGATAACAATCAATCAGCTCCAGAACCCAAACCCAAGGATGGTGACCTGTTAAGTTCCCGAACAAAGCTCCACGGATAGTCCCGCGGAGGTTTCCGGTAACTATTCCGAACACACACTTGCATCCGGGAATATTCCCATGGAGTCCCCAGGTAATAGGTCCCGGGAAAGTTCCGGGGATTATTAGTACAAGGAACGGTGATATCAGAATAATTACCAGAAAGTATGGTGAACGACTGAGATGGACTTGGCTTCAGCTTATAGGCTGCGCCCTCGTACACTCATTCGGGTGTCCATATTTCGAGCTGACAGAATGCATACAGGAAGATATAGATTCCGGAGTTTCCGTGGGAGTTCTGGGAATCAAGCGTGCAGACAGACAAGAGGACTAGAGACTGTTCAAGGATCAAACTTGTTCGGGGGAAAACTAGTTCGAGATTGAAACTGGATTCTAAGTACATGAATATAGCAGACTTATATAGACTGTGAAATGTAATAATACCAAATCCAGTATTAATGAGGCAGAACTATTAAACATAAAATGAAACAAGTAAATACTAAACTGGGAATTAGGGACGGAACGGAACGGGAGCGGAGAATGAATCATGACAGATCATTTAACCATAACTGGAGCGGGGCTCAGTTAGAGGGGTTCCGGAAGTCCGGTCGGAGTCCGGTGACTTGGTGCACAAGATAGTGTCGGGTATAGACAGGCTTGATGTGCAGGAGGTCCAGTGGAGTCCGGTGGGTTTTCCAATGACTGGTGTGTGAGACGCAGAGACAGATAACAGGACCGGGGTTCTATGCTCTGTTAGAGGGGTTCCAGGAGTCCGGTCGGAGTCGGTGACTGGTACATGAGACACAGAGTGTCGGGTGTATGTAGGGTGGAGTCCAGAGTCCGGAGGAGTCCGAGGACTGGTGTATGAGACACAGAGGGTTAGGTGCAGACAGGTGGGGTGCGTACAGAGAGTCAGGCATAAACAAGTTGACATGCGGGCTCCCGTGGGAACTCCGGTTGTTACTATACAATATAGAGGGTCGGGAGCATGTAGGATGGGGTCCGGGGGCCCGGAGGCCGGCGGGTTTCCCAGTTCCTGACATGACCAACCCATACCTCAGGCCAGTGGTTCTAAAAAATCCACAAAACAAAAACTGGCTCTCGATCCCGACGAGACATGGGAATTGTTCTCAGGTACCCTAGGATCCCTTAACGAATTCCTTAAAAACAATACTAAGGAAAAAGAACCTGGGCAAACCCGAGTCAACAAACCCGAACTGTTTACTGGCTCAAACCTGAAGAAATTGCCGACATTTCTCATGCAATGTTGATTCAACTTTTGGGACCACCCGGCTGCATTCACAACGGATGACTGAAAGGTAAATTTTGCACTCTCGCACCTTAAGGACTCTGCAGCAGCCTGGTTTGAACCCGCATTCTCTGGCCTCACCTCCGAAGACCCCAATTGGCTTCACGATTGGGATGCCTTTGTTGAGGAACTCGAAACAAACTTTGGTCCCTACGACCAAACCGGCGATGCTGAAACCGCTCTTTCTAATCTCAAAATGAAAGACACCCAGCACATCACCAATTACATCGTCCAGTTCAACAACCTCACCACGCGTTGCGACTGGGGCGATTTGGCCCTCCACTACCAGTTTTACTCCAGCTTCCCATCTCACCTCAAAGATGAAGTTTCCAAAGGAGAGACTGGCAAACCAAAGACTCTCCCCCTCATGCGTTTAAAAGCCCATTACTGGGAATGACGTTTGGAAATCAGTTGCGAAAACCCATCGGACAAAAAATCATCGGACAATGTGAGGAGTATGCTTTTACCACAGTATCATTGTGGTAAAACACTCCTTTTATTTCATTTATATTTTACATATTCTATTCATATTTTTCTATCTTTCATATTCTTCGAATATTGCATATTTCATTAGTTCGAAGCATTGTGTATACTTGTGGGTGCACTCAGCATCAATTAGAACTCAGACACACTTTAACCCAAGAACCACCACTCGTAAGACACAAACTAGGTCTACTACGAGCAGTGATCAGGGTAATGTGTCAGCTACTACATAAGTAGCAGTATCTGGACTACTGAACACTTCTGGCCTCGAACTGTAATAGTCGAGGCCTCCACTCGAACCATCGCACTCATTGACTCCTTCGTCATCTCGTGCTCCTTCTCTCACTTTCTCTTATATTGCACCGAATAGGTCAATATCCTTCCTTTCTACTCATTTCTTCGTATATAGAACGGTCAGAACTTCTGCCACTCTTCACAGACAATAAGAATGCCAACAAGTCTGGTAATCAAAACACCAACAATAGTGGCAACTCGAACTCCGATAAGAAGTCCGAAAACAAAGGGTCTAATGACAAAAAAGGCAAGGGCAAACAGTCGAATAAGTCTCAAGATAAAGACAAACCCGATTTAACTGGCAAACTCAGCTCCAATGGCAAGCTCCTACCTGTGAGGAGTATGCTTTTACCACAGTTTCATTGTGGTAAAACACTCCTTTTATTTTATTTATATTTTACATATTCTATTCATATTTTACTATCTTTCATATTCTTCGAATATTGCATATTTCATTAGTTCAAAGCATTGTGTATACTTGTGGGTGCACTCAGCACCAATTAGAACTCAGACACACTTTAACCCAAGAACCACCACTCGTAAGACACAAACTAGGTCTACTACGAGCGGTGATCAGGGTAACGTGTCAGCTACTACATAGGTAGCATTATCTGAACTACTGAATACTTCTGGCCTCAAACTATAACAGTCGAGGCCTCCACTCGCATCGCACTCGTTGACTCCTTCGTCATCTTGTGCTCTTTCTCTCACTTTCTCTTATATTGCACTGAATAGGTCAATATCTTTCCTTTCTACTCATTTCTTCGTATATAGAACGGTCTGAACTTCTACCACTCTTCACAGTGGTGATCTGGGCCGGACCGTACTTTCCCTACGAAGAAAATCTCTTTTTATATTCAAATACGAAATTCTAACTACACAGCTGCGAAGTGTCAACATTCGCAACTTTGCAAAAGGCTGTCTGGAACTTCTCGCACGCTGAGCGTTGTGAATCTGGTCAAATGGAAGGTAACTCGAACTTTGAGCAGTCGAGTCCCTTGGAAAGGCAAAATGCTCGCATCTCCATAAAGGATACCCTGGTCTTCCCGCCAAAACAAGTTATGCTCGAGCATTGTGTTAAAGGCATAGAAAAGAATTGACCCAGCCTGGGATTGAACCAAGGACCTCCTGGCTTTATATGCAGGTGCTCTTAACCACTGAGCTACTGGACCTATAGTCTAGTATTATATGATGGATTATATATACATATATATAAGGACTTATGATGCCAACTTGTGCTCTTATAACAGCTTATATAACTGATGGCAAACCTGGGTCTTATAACAGTCTGTCACATATAGATATTGTATTTTCCATTTCTAACAGTATGGTACAGGCGTATGGGTGCTGGTGTATGGATTAGGTGTGCGGCGTATAGGTACGATGCATGGTGGTGGCACAGTTTGAGAGTACGCATAACTGCGCACAACTGCGCTACACAAGTGCACACAATTGCGCTGCACGAGTACGCGCAATAGCACTGCATGAGTGCGCGCAACGGCACTGCACGAGTGCACACAACTGCAAGTGCACAAGTGCACGGTGCGGGTGCGGATGTGCACTATGTGGACATGGTGCGTGTGCACGGCGCGTGGATGTGGTGTGTGGATGTGGTGAGTGCACGCGGCATGTGGATGTGGTGAGTGCACGCGGCATGTGGATGTGGTGAGTGCACGCGGCATGTGGATGTGGTGAGTGAGTGTGGCGCGTATATGTGGGTACGCTGCACGGGTGCACGACTGCGCAAGTGCGTGTGCGCGAGTGTGCACCATGTAGGTATGCAGGTGCGCCATGCAAGTAACAACGGCTCCCCCAACAGATTCCTTGTCACCGCATCCCAGATTCAGATCGTGTCAATTCTTCAATGTCAACATCATTATCAACAATAAAAAGTGAAGAAGGTTCCAAGGCCAAAAACACATCATTACCTATGACGAAGACGACTTTGAACAGGATTCGAATCTGCAACCAACAAAGGATTGCTTCGACATGGTACGCGCACATGGGGTGTAGATTGTGGTGCGCATACACGGGGCGTGGACGGGGGGCGTGCATGTGGTGCGTGCACGCGACGTGTGGACGTGTGTGCGCGCGACGTGTGGATGTGCATGTGCATGACATGTGGACGTGCGTGCACGTGACGAGTGGACATGCGTGCACGCGATGAGTGGATGTGCGTGTGCGTGACGTGTGGAGATGCGTGTGTGTGACGCGTGGAGGTGTGTGCGCGTGATGCATGGAGGTGTGTGCACGTGACGCATGGAGGTGCGCCTGCGTGGTGTGTGGATGCAGTGCATGCGCGCGTGGTGTGGATGTGGTGCATGCGCGGGGCATGGACGTAGTGCTTGGGCGTGCCGCATGGATGTGGTGCGTGCATGCGGCGCATGGATGTGGGGGCACTGCACGGGTGCGCAAGTGCGCTACATGGGTGCGCAAGTGCGAATGATGCAGACGAGGAGGATGAACTCGTGCTTACCGCCAAACAAGAAAAGCAACTGCACATGGATGCATTCCTCAATGACCCTGAGCTTTCCCTCAAGATCTTCTTCTCGAGTTTCTATAAAAATAAGGGTCTCTGGTTGTGAAGAGTGGTAGAAGTTCAGACCGTTCTATATACGAAGAAATGAGTAGAAGAGGAGGATATTGACCTATTCGGTGCAATATAAGAGAAAGTGAGAGAAAGAGCACGAGATGACGAAGGAGTCAACGAGTGATGGTTCGAGTGGAGGCCTCGACTGTTATAGTTTGAGGCCAGAAGTGTTCAGTAGTTCAGATACTGCTACTTATGTAGTAGCTGACACGTTACCCTGATCACCACTCGTAGTAGACCTAGTTTGTGTCTTACGAGTGGTGGTTCTTGGGTTAAAGTGTGTCTGAGTTCTAATTGGTGCTGAGTGCACCCACAAGTATACACAATGCTTTGAACTAATGAAATATGCGATATTCGAAGAATGTGAAAGATAGTAAAATATGAATAGAATATGTAAAATATAAATGAAATAAAAGGAGTGTTTTACCACAATGAAACTGTGGTAAAAGCATACTCCTCACACTGGTGGTCTGTGCTCAAGCTCCGCGACGGCCCCATTCTCATCCACTTCTTCCTCCAATTCTTCATCCGCAATCAGCTCGTGAATGACTATGACCGTGCCTTCAACAAGGTGCTGCTGCTTGTCGACCTGGCCCGCATAGAGCTGCCTCTGATGAGCAAGATCAGCATTCAAATCCTGGATGCGTTTAGTCGGGCGTGTGGAGCCTTGTGGGGCTTGAAGGTGCCCTCGATCTGGGACACTGGTGAGGAGTGGCTGAGTGTGCTGGAGCCGGAGAAGATGGAGACTACGAAAAGCAACGCGAAGATGGATAAGAATAAGGAGTGGGAGGCGGAGCTGGAGAGACAGGGTGCGGAGAAGATTGATCTGTTGACTATTCCGCCCCCTCCGCCCGCTGAGCCGCAGCCATCCTTGTCCTCCTTTTCGGCCACTGTGCCGCTGTGCTTTGTGCCACCCCCTCGAAACGGCACCTTTTGTTAATCTTGAGTCTGACGAATTCGAGGGCGTGCAGCATGAGTGTACAAGTGCGGTGCATGGGTGCAGTTTGAAGTGCTAGGACATACCTTACCCAGTCCTTCCAAACAATGAGGATATGAGGCCGACAGTCAAACACGAAACAGACTAAGGGACGGACTTCCAAAACTTGTGGACACATGTGGACACAGGGCCATGTCACCTCACAACGAAGCCTTCACACCGTCTTCTACTCTTAGCCTTCCCCTCTGCTGAAGCTTTGCACTGAAATAGTCAAAGATTTGCTTTCCTGACCTTTGCAACTTATGGGTTTGGTGCACACTGTTCAACAAGGTCCTTCCTCAGGGTTAAAGCTTCGCACTGAAATAGTCGAAGCTTTGCCTTTCTGACCTTCGCAACTTACAGGTTCGGTGCACACTGTTCAACAAGTGTGACTAACGGTTCAGTTCGGCTTGGATTCAGCGTGTGATGTTTTTCAACAAAGTTTCCATGGGTTCAGGTTTGGGTTTGGAAGAAGAGAGTCTGCGACGATAAATTCACTATCCCAGAAATTCAGCAGATCTTCGATTTCACCTCCACCTGGTACTCTTAGCATCTTCAATGCCTACAAAATACGCTCATTGCTTGCAGTCAAATTTGCGATTCACATCAATGTGCTTGTCACTCCCAGTCGAATTCATGAGCATCCTTCCCACACATGTCGACACACACAGACTCTTTCCTCTCCACCCCTCCACTTTACCTTTGTCGGTGGTCAACTAGCTACAAAAAAAGGTTCAATAACTCGCAGGGCAACACTTAGATCAAATCCATCTGGACACAACTATGTGACCCAACCTCAGTGCCGTATTTGGGTCCATCATCACAATTGTACTGAACTCAGTCAATTTCATGATTTTTTCTTTTTCCTTCAGACTCGCCCACCTACTTGAAGCATTACTGGACACTTTCTAGACCTGCCATGGGCTAGACCTTTTGGGAACACAGACTGCAATCTAACTGTGCACAATAATGGTTAATTTGCGAGATCTGTTAAAACAGACTGCAATCTAACTGTGCACAATAATGGTTAATTTGCGAGATCTGTTAAAACTGCCTCCACTGTCTCCAAGACCTTCTGGAACCTTCTAGAACCTTCTAGAAGCTTCCAGCATATTCCAGAGTATTCCCTGTTCATTTCCCATGACAGCTGTCAATCAGCTGTCAGTTTCCATTCAAGCTGTCAATCACCTGTCACTTCTGACAGCTGTCAACCAGCTGTCACTTTTGACAGCTGACAAGCCTACTGATGTATAACATATATAAGCTTGTAGTTAGTGACCTGAATAGTAACAATTTTCCTCAGACTTGTGTGTGTCACGTGTCACAGTAAGTCACAGGTCACATTTAACAAGATCGTGGTGGAATCACAATATCGCAAAGTGGGGGGCGGTATAGGGGGTATAGGGTATACATCCTGGCATGCTGCTAGGTCCCATAGACTAGCAGCATGGAAAGATCCTAATCCCAAGTCTTACACTATCTCGCCACAGCAAAGCATCATAAACCTCCTCCGGTATTCATTTAAGGAGGAGGAGATTCCGATGGACTCTAATGATAGCTTACCCTCCTAACCCCAAGATGCACTGCCCAACGAGTCACATGACAGTCTGTCCACCTACAGGACCTCTACTATGAGGAATGCCTCATGTCCTGGAAGGAGACAATGTGGCAGTGTTTAGAAGGCTATCAAGTAGTCCATTTGCTGTTCGAGGACTGAAGGAGTGCTCGACTAGGGACTGGAGGAAAAGAATGGATCTATTTTTTTCCCCTTCCCTTCCCTCCCTTTTTCCACATCGACATCTTCCCTTACTGCTCCTAAATCCACCAACCTCTCTTCGAATACTGGGGTCTTGGCACCTTGCGTTTTGGGGGGCTTCACACAAGACACCTGGGGGGCATCCCCGAAGCTTTCCAGAACTTCGTATAGCACATCCCTTCGAACTGGGGGGCACTGTGAGGAGTACACTTTTACCACAGTGTGAAGAGTCGATAGATTCTGACCATTCTATATACGAAGAATAGTGTTTATTCAACTACTATTAGTAGGTATTGACCGTACAGTACAATACCGTAGATTACTAGACTGGCAGTACTAGTAAGGAGACACGCTATGCGTCACAAGAGCAACTGTACAGTTGCTCTTGACGGCTAGAATGAGAGAAGGAAAGAGTTGACCTTCACGGTACAACTCGTAGCTAGATGTAAGATAGATAATCAACGAGAAGCTGAATATCTAAAGTAAAGATATAGTAGCGCGAGTCGACTATAGTGTCAACGAGCGCAAAGACCTTAGAGGGGAACTCGACCTTCACGGTTTGAGTTCAAAGTATGTTAGTATGCGAGAGAACACTACCTTTATAGGTAGTTGAGACTTTACCCTTGACACCTCTTGCTATTCGACGTCTGGGTCGTTTACGAGGTGGTGTCTGCTGGGTGAAAAGTGTCTATCATTTGGTGCCAAGAGCACCCATATGTATACACAAAGCTTCGAACTACAAAATAAGGGTATGCTCGAAATATAGAAAGAATGTAAATGAAGAAAATAAAAGGTAAATAATAAAGTACTATAATCCAACTATTATTCCTTAGTCCAATTATGTATATATGCATACCCTTCACAGTGCCCCCCAGTTCGAAGGGATGTGCTATACGAGGTGTCGAAGAGCATCTGGGACGCCGCCCCAAGCTTCCTGTGAGGATCCCCCTGCGGTCCAAAATGATGTTTCCCCATCATTCCCTTTTTATTCTGAAAGATTTGGCTATTCTCGCCCGAGCCAAATCACTAGAATTCCTATACAAGGAGTCGGCCCATCGTCTGTAGGCTTTCTCTCTGCAACAAATGACTGCACGGACACTAACCGGTGGAGCGGAAATCCGCGCGAGAAGAGGAGCATTGGGAAGGGGAAATGAAGACGCAGGTAGCGGGGCAGGAACGTGTGGCTGCATGGTGGTCTCTGTGGGAGGCGTCAGGACGAGGGCCTCGAGTAAATCTACTAAGCCAGCAATAGAGAGGACATTCGCTGAGTCTGGGGGCAGATGGTGAAGCTCCACTATGATGTGCCGGAACATAGAGAGTTTAATCTCCTGTGCTGCTCGCGCAAAGTTCTTCCCCTCTGCGAGATCCTCGAAGGAGAGATAGAAATCCTCCATTATCTCCGACAATGGAGCCAGACCGCGACAACCTTTAAGGCTCCCTTGAAGGACCGGTTGCTGAAGTACGGGCACGAGCTGTAATAGCACCCTTCTGACAGGAAACTGTTCGGAAGGGTAGTTGACAGCTACTCGCATCCAGAAAGTTGTGGATACGGGCTCAGTGGGGGGAAGTGGGCTGTCGAGGACGGGAATAGGGGATTGTTCTCGGAGAGGAGTGGTGGCCTTCTGCATCTCCTTCGCCTTTCTGCTTGCCATGGGAACGATGACGTCCGGTGTAGGAGGGTCCAAATCGACATCCATTCGCTCTGGTGGAAAGTCCTGGATAGGGCTATCTAAGAACACGCAATATGAATACGGAGAGTCGGGAGGGATACCCGGTGATGGCGGAAGTGGGGTCAGGACCGGTATAGCTTTCGGGGAGAGAGAGAGACGAGGCGCCAGAATCGGGGCTGAGGGAGTGTGTGCCGGAAGAAGGATGGGAAGGGGCCTCGACGTTGGTGAAAGGCATGGGACTGGAATCAGGGAAGGTTCATGTTGGGCTGAGGGAGTGTGTGCCAGGTGAAGGAAGGGAGGGGGCCTCGACATCCTAAGTGAGGTTGGGACCGGTACAGCTTTTGGGGAGGGAGGTAGATGAGGCGTTAGAATCGGGGCCGAGGGAGTGTGTGTAGGGTGAATGATGGGAAGGGGCCTCGACGTTGGCGAAAGATGTGGGACCGGAATCGTGGAAGGTTCGCGTTCCAGTGACTGTTGACTAGGATGGTGACCCCTCCATACTCTGGATGACGGTCTCCGTGTTTGTCTTTGATTGGGGTCGCTGGTTACGAAGCGAACTTTCAACGGGAGAAGGAACCCTTCATGGCAATCCTCTCCCAGATATCGGATGCTATACACACCATTCCTGTTCTCGTCTTCCTCCTCGTCCTCATCTGAGGAAAAATCAATTGGTCCCCTACGGTATCCCTTTTCTTGCTGGGGCAACGTTTGACCGTCCCCTTGGGTAAGAACTATTCGTTGCAACTTAATGCGTCGAAGTAGTTCCCAGTCATAAAAGATGGTACCCTCCTTCTCCTTCCAGCTCTTGGTTCCCGTCGTCCTAATGCAAGGCGTCCCACCCTCACTATCATTGGTCTCCACGAAGTCGGCCCATTTCTCTCCCGGGGGGGGAAGGATCGGTGCGGAAGCTCTGTTTCCGCATTGCTCTCTGTACTCACGCCGCTGTCGCTTGGAGGGGACTCCTTCTCTTGCTCCCCTCGCCTCCTGTTGACTTCTATACTCAGCGCACCTTTCTCTTTTGCAGGTGAGCCTCCTTGCATTGTGTTCTTCCATAAACATTTCCTGCTTCCGCATGATAGCAGCGACTTCCTCAGATGACGGTCTGACGGAGGGGCCTAACGGCTTGCTCCAATCCGTACCGGTATTTCCCCCCGGCTCATCACCAAAGGAGAAAGTCGACAGGGGGGTTGATTCTTGGGTACCCCGATTGCTCTCAACATTGTCTGTACGAGGCACGCAGGTGATGAATCCCCCACCGGTCGTGGATGTACTGGCTGTCGGGGCTTGTGGGACCTTTTTGAACTTAGGGAGGACTTGCTTGTTTTGTTGGAAAGGGAGCATTATAGCACGATAAAGTGGTGAAGTTGAAGATAGAGGGAAGGGCTGTAGATAGGTGAAGGACGTGGTATGAAAGATAAAGAAAATTTATGCGAATTTACGTGTACTTTTTTATATATATTGAATTGAAACTCCGCTCGGTTGGTCGTTAAATAAATTTCATTAATTGTGGCTGGGTTTTGGGTAAATGTGTCCGCCGCCAATTAGTGGTTGTCCCAATCGACTGGAGGGATAGAAAAATGAAAGAGAATAAAAGCCAATGAGATGGCTCGCTGAATGACTGAGATATTTCTGAAAGGAAGTTACGAAAGAGATAGAATAAATGATAGAATAGATGATTCCTTGAGCGCATATATCCCGTTAAATTTTGAACAGCACCTTGTACGCCCTCAGAAGTGCCGGAGCATTTCTGAGGTCATTGCTGCTTAACCACGAATCCTCTTCAGGTCCATAACCTTTCCAGTGCACCCTAAATAGCAGACGATTTCGCTGTTTTCTATGTCCAACAATAGCTTCGACTTCATATTCTTCATGATCTGATTTCAACTCTCTTAGGCTCTCAAGTTGGGGTCTTGGACCTAGGTTGGGAGGAGAGGGTTGATATTTCCGCAGATGATCCCGATTAATGACTGGATGCATCGGATACTCCGGGGGAATCTTAAGCCTAAATACTTGAGAGTTCAATTTCTCAAGGACCTCGAATGGTCCAATCCGTCTTTGTATTAGTTTCTTCCCCGTTCCCTTGACTTCCACCAGTTCAAGGGAGTGGGGGTTCACCAAGGAGGGTGTTTATAATTACTATAATCTCAAATATTTACTAATAAAAGTCTTATTTTTACAAAACTCCATCTTTAAATAGTGATATCTATTCTGAAACAATTATATCATCAAAAAACAACCATCAGAAATAGTTCTCCATATTACATCTTATACAACCCATAGTTATTTAACGAATTCCATTGTATATAATTTCCTTCCTTTTACAGATGCCTACTAATACTTTTATTAGTATTTTGTTTTTTAAAAGTTGTAATGAAGTTATTTCCATGTAAAATATGTAAAATATTATTGGAAATTTTTCATACCACAGTTGTCTTTATTAAGTAAAACCTCCTATATATTCTGGGTATGTTGAATCAAGTAGAAATCTGTTTAGATTGACAGATCTATTCCGAAGTAATACATATGTATTTAGAGGTGCCAATGATATACATATGGATGGAATGGACTATTTAAAGGTATCTATTTTTTAAAAGTATTAGTGTTTCAAACTACTAATTTTTTTATTGTCTAGTCGTGTCCAGAAAGATTCATTAGTTTGTAATGTATAAGAGAGTTTAAAACTTTTTGAAAGTTTTAAAAACCAAATTATGTTTGAATCACATCCCAGATGTTTAAATGACCTTTAGAGTATATTATAATTTGGTATACTTAATAGTTTTCAGATATCCTCCCAATACAAAGTCTCCCTCGGAGATATCTTTTACAGGTCTTTGCTTCTTGTTATACGCTCATGCTTGAATCTCTTGGGCTCGAGCGATTGAATCCCGCGCCATCTGCCGATGATTTTTCTAGCTCGAGGATCCATTGGTCGGCCATAGGGCTGTCTGATAGTTCTCTAGGAACTAGGGGTTCATCACCTAGAACTCAAGACATTCCTCTTGGGAGGTATCCCATTAATAAGAAGGCCGGGGCGTAGTTTGTGGAACTGTGAACAGTCGAGTTGTATGCGTGAACAACTACCTCAATCCATTGGGACCAGCTTTCCTTAGCAGAAGCACAATAGGCTCGAAGCATCTGTTCTATGGTCGCATTCATATTCTCCGTTTGCCCATCCGTTTGAGGATGATGAGCCGAAGATACCACAAGGGTGGTACCATAGATCTTACAGACTTCCCACCAAAACCTGCAGGTCCATCTCTTATCCCGGTCACAGATTATTCGAGAGGGCAGTCCGAAGGGGCTCGCCACCTGTTTGACAAATATTCGTGCGAATCCTTCAGCCGTAAGGTTCAAAAAGGTGAGAAGACCGCCTTCTTAGCGGGTTCGTCCTTCCATAGTTTTTCCTCAGTACTCTTGTCCAGAGAGGTCGAGGTGATAGCTTGCAAGTCATCTCTAATAGGGCTCACGCAGGCTGGTACCCGAGGGAGTCTGGATAGTGGGTCCACGTTGCTGTGAACTCTCCCTGCTCGATGCAAAATCTCGAGACCTGGAAATGCAGCGTATATCTGTTAGAAATGGGAAAATACAATATCTATATGTGACAGACTGTTATAAGACCCAGGCTTGCCATCAGTTATATAAACTGTTATAAGAGCACAAGTTGGCAACACAAGTCCTTATATATATGTATATATAATCCATCATATAATACTAGACTATAGGTCCAGTAGCTCAGTGGTTAAGAGCACCTGCATATAAAGCCAGGAGGTCCTTGGTTCAATCCCAGGCTGGGTCAATTCTTTTCTATGCCTTTAACAATATCGCCCCCCATGTGGCTAGTCGACAATTAGTGTTCTCGTAAGATCTAGCCCATTGCAGAGCTGCATGGTCCGTAATGAGCAGAACATGTTCACCTTCAATGAAGGGTTGGAAGTGGACTAGTCCCTCCTTTGCTGCTAACGCTTCCCGTTCAGTAGCAGAATAGTTGCGTTCAGCGCTTGTCAGTTTGTGACTCCAATATGCAATAACTCGTTCAACAGTATCTTTGGTCGCCTCAAAAGTGGGTCCCCATGAATCCAACCACTCAATCTCGGGCTGTTTGGTTTTGTACCGATGAACAAAGGATGGCACATCCTGCGCACGGTCAAAAGCTAACTTGGCTTGGGCATAGATTTTAGTGTCCACTAAGTCTCCTAAAGCCATCTTCTGGACTTGTTGGAGACAACAACCCAAGGCAAAATCCGAAGCGTCCGTATACAATCGATAGGGCATCCCACTAACTGGATGTCCCAGCACTGGAGCTGATCCTAATGTGGTTTTAACATCCTCATAAGCTCGGACATGTTCAGCGGTCCACGTCCAGGGTGTTCCCTTTTTTAGGAGCGAGAATAAAGGGGACACCATCCATGAATAGAATGGTATATACGCTGAAAAGTAAAGGACCATTCCAAGGAACCGTTGCAGTTCAGAAACCTTAGTGGGTGGGGCCAGTTCCAATATAGCACGAACCTTTTCTTGGTGGGTTGAAAAACCCAACCTGGATACTTTATGACCCAACAACAAGATCGAATTATTGTTAAATGTGACCTGTGACTTACTGTGACACGTGACACACACAAGTCTGAGGAAAGTTGTTACTATTCAGGTCACTAACTACAAGCTTATATATGTTATACATCAGTAGGCTTGTCAGCTGTCATAAGTGACAGCTGGTTGACAGCTGGTTGACAGCTGGTTGACAGCTGGTTGACAGCTGTCATAAGTGACAGCTGATTGACAGCTTGAATGGAACTGACAGCTGATTGACAGCTGGAATACAAAGTGACAGCTGATTGATAGCTGTCATGGGAAATGAACTGGGAATACCCTGGAACATGCTGGAAGGTTCTAGAAGGTTCTAGAAGGTTCCAGAAGGTTTTGGAGACAGTGGAGGCAGTTTTAACAATTATATCCGATAAAACCTTTCTTGGGAGAGAGAGTGATACCGGCCGAAGCGATAGCGCCAAGCACCTGATTCAGGTAAAGCAAATGATCATCCCAGTTCTTAGAGAATATAACTATGTCATCGATGTAGACTAAACAAAAAATCCACAAGTAGGGTGCTAAAACTGTTTGCATGACGTGCTGAAATGTGGAGGGGCCGTTTCTGAGCCTGAACGGCATCCTTTTAAATTGCCACAGCCCTCTATGGGATCTGAAGGCTGTTTTGGGCTTATTGTCCTCCAACATTTCTAATTGAGTAAACCCAGCTAGTGTTAAAGGCATAGAAAAGAATTGACCCAGCCTGGGATTGAACCAAGGACCTCCTGGCTTTATATGCAGGTGCTCTTAACCACTGAGCTACTGGACCTATAGTCTAGTATTATATGATGGATTATATATACATATATATATGGACTTATGATGCCAACTTGTGCTCTTATAACAGTTTATATAACTGATGGCAAACCTGGGTCTTATAACAGTCTGTCACATATAGATATTGTATTTTCCCATTTCTAACAGCTAGCGCATCGAAAGAAGATGTTAAAACTGCCTCCACTATCTCCAAGACCTTCTGGAACCTTCTAGAACCTTCTAGAAGCTTCCAGCATGTTCCAGAATATTCCCTGTTCATTTCCCATGACAGCTGTCAATCAGCTGTCAGTTTGTATTCCAGCTGTCAATCAGCTGTCAGTTTCCATTCAAGCTGTCAATCAGCTGTCACTTTTGACAGCTGACAAGCCTACTGTGTTAAAACTGCCTCCACTGTCTCCAAAACCTTCTGGAACCTTCTAGAACCTTCTAGAAGCTTCCAGCATGTTCCAGGGTATTGCCAGTTCATTTCCCATGACAGCTGTCAATCAGCTGTCACTTTGTATTCCAGCTGTCAATCAGCTGTCAGTTTCCCTTCAAGCTGTCAATCAGCTGTCACTTATGACAGCTGACAAGCCTACTGATGTATAACATATATAAGCTTGTAGTTAGTGACCTGAATAGTAACAACTTTCCTCAGACTTGTGTGTGTCACGTGTCACAGTAAGTCACAGGTCACTTTTAACAGGTTATGGGCCCCGCGCTCTAAGCGCTCTAGTACTGTATAACGTTTTGCAAACTCGCTTCTTTTGAGTAAGTTTCAGCCTATACTTTTATATTCCCCTGCCAGGCCCAGCCTTATTGCTGTTGCTAGTAGGGAGGAACTTGTATGCCACTAAGGCTGAGTTTCCCTCGAGACTACCGTCTGGACCTCGAGTTAAATACCTTTTTTCTGAACTTCTTTGCGAGTTTGCTCTATGTATACTACAATGTCATCTTGCATCCCCCAATTCCCTAAACTCAACTCTCATAACTACAACACCTGGTCTGGTGAGATGCAGGCTTGGCTTCGTGCCCAGGGTGTCTGGCGCATTGTTGAGGCCACCTCCATTGCACCTGCACTATCCTCATCTCCCACAGAGGCCCAGCAAACTGCATTTGATGCTTGGGCTCTCAAGTCAGACAAAGCAGCAGGTTGGATGTACTTGAGTGTTGAGGATGATCAAAAGATTCATCTTAAAGGGATTGAGGGTGATCCGGCCAAGATGTGGACCAGTCTGTGTGATGTACACTTGCAGAAGCGCCCTGGCATGCGCTTCAATGCGTATGATGATCTCTTCTCCATCAGAAAGGAAGAGAATGAGAATTTGCAAACTCTGATGAATCGGGTGGATCTAGCCATCTGTGCCATCCAGGATCTGCGCCCATTGAATTTTGATCTTGCCAAACTTGATGAGGAACTTGCATCAATGGCAATGATCAGGGCACTTCCTGAGCAGTTTGACAACTTTGCCTCTTCTCTCCTTCTGATGGACAAGCTGGACAAGGCTACTATCCAACAAGCTTTTGTCACAGAAGAGTCACAACGCCATCATCGGGCTTCACAAGCTCCTGCAGTTGCATCTGCACTTACTGTAAAGGGCAATGCATCCACTGCATTTCTCAAATGTACTTTCTGCTCTATGACCAACCATACTATGGACAAGTGTCATCGCTTCATCAAGATGTTGAAACAGTTGAATAACTCTTGACAAACACTCTGTGAGTGTGAGGAAAGTAAACACTTAATGTATTCAACTGTGAAATAACTACATACCTGTGAGTGTGAGGAAAGTAAACACTAAGGAGACTTTCCCACACCCACAGCGGAGTATACTACAGGGTGCTTACCTAAGCACCTACACATCAGTTACCTTACTAGGTAACTCACTCAATACTGCACCTACAGTGCTGGGAAAAATACTACAAATATTAGAAAAATATAGGGAACATCATAGACTATGTAAGAGCTGTAATATCATACTCTAACAAAATTTGCCTCAGAGGATCTTCACAAGTTAGTCAATTTGGGACCAGATATACCAACGGAGGACCTGCCACGTCTCAGATCAGTTTTGACTGAGAACATTAAGGCTTTCAGAGTCGACGGACGGTTAGGGCAAGTGGAATGTAGAGTCCCTGTCCCCTTGAAAGAGGGAGCCCAGCCCATATCTATACCTATGTTTCCTTCATCCCCTGCCAATAGGAGAGTTATAGACGAGCAAATGGATACCTGGTTCGAACAGGGTGTCATTGAGCCATCTAAAAGCCCATGGGGAGTGCCAGCCTTTGTAGTATATCGCAATGGTAAACCGTGGGTGGTCATCGACTATCGGAAACTTAATCATCTCACTGTTCCAGACGAATTCCCTTTACCACGTCAATCGGAGATCATGCAGGTGCTGTCGGGATCAAATGTTCTTTCTTCTGTTAAATGTGACCTGTGACTTACTGTGACACGTGACACACACAAGTCTGAGGAAAGTTGTTACTATTCAGGTCACTAACTACAAGCTTTTATATGTTATACATCAGTATGTTAAAAGTGAACTGTAACTTACTGTGACACGTGACACACACAAGTGTGAGGAAAGTTGTTACTATTCAGGTCACTAACTACAAGCTTATATATGTTATACATGTTAAAACTGCCTCCACTGTCTCCAAAACCTTCTGGAACCTTCTAGAACCTTCTAGAAGCTTCCAGCATGTTCCAGGGTATTCCCAGTTCATTTCCCATGACAGCTGTCAATCAGCTGTCACTTTGTATTCCAGCTGTCAATCAGCTGTCAGTTTCCATTCAAGCTGTCAATCAGCTGTCACTTATGACAGCTGTCAACCAGCTGTCAACCAGCTGTCACTTATGACAGCTGACAAGCCTACTGATGTATAACATATATAAGCTTGTAGTTAGTGACCTGAATAGTAACAACTTTCCTCAGACTTGTGTGTGTCACGTGTCACAGTAAGTCACAGGTCACTTTTAACAGGTTATGGGCCCCGCGCTCTAAGCGCTCTAGTACTGTATAACGTTTTGCAAACTCACTTCTTTTGAGTAAGTTTCAGCGTATACTTTATATTCCCCTGCCAGGCCCAGCCTTATTGCTGTTGCTAGTAGGGAGGAACTTGTACGCCACTAAGGCTGAGTTTCCCTCGAGACTACCGTCTGGACCTCGAGTTAAATACCTTTTTTCTCAACTTCTTTGCGAGTTTGCTGCGTCTATACTACAATGCCATCTTCCATTCCCCAATTCCCTAAAGTCAATCAGACTAAAGGGAAGAAGGCAAACAGCACTCAGGAGACAATGTCTCAGGGCAATGCACCCACTGCATTTCTCAAATGTGCTTTCTGCTCCATGACCAACCATACTATGGACAAGTGTCATCGCTTCATCAAGAAGCAGCAGGAAGTACAGGAGAGTGTCCTTACCAATCGTGCTAAAGGGAAGAAAAAGCCAAATAGGCCTCAGAAGACAATGTCTCAGAACAATGTTGAATATACTGGAAATGCACTTGCTTTCTCCTCATCCGATTCCTCCACCCTGCAGAATGGTTCTGACTATGATTGGCTTGCTGATACAGGTGCTAGTAGTCATATGACTCCTCATAGTCATTGGCTGCGTAACTACACACCATTATGTGTACCAATCAAGTTAGCAGATCATACTATTATCTACTCTGCAGAAGTTGGTTCTGTGGTATTCAACCCAGTTATAAATGGAAGGAAATTGCGATCTGTGGAGCTTACAAGAGTTTTGCATGTACCACAACTGCGTAGTAACCTATTGTCTTGTCTTTATCTCACAAGACACAAAGGACTACTCATACACATTGATCGAACAACCATGCATTTCAAACTCTCTGGCCAGACTTTGTTTACAGCCAGAGTTACTGCACAGAATGCAGGCATCCTAAATGGTGCCACTGCACCTATTATTGAGCAAGCTGGTGCTGCCTCCACTCTTCCCTTTGATATCAATCTCTGGCATCGCCGTCTTGGACATCACAGCTATGCTGATGTCCAGAAGATGATCAGAGAAGGATTGGTGGTTGGCTTAAACCTTGACTCAAAGGAACAACCTGACCCTATCTGTGAACCTTGCCTTGCTGGCAAAATGACTGCCAATCCATTTCCTACCTCACCAAGTCAATCTCAGACACCACTTGAGGTTATTCATAGTGATCTACATGGACCACTCCCTGTGCAAACAACTGAGGGTTATCACTACTGGATAACCTTCATTGATGATTGCACCAAGTTGCGAGCTGTTCTGTTCTTAAAACGGAAGAGTGATGCATTTGAAGCATTCAGGAGATACAAAGCTTATGCTGAGAATCTTCTGGGTTGCAAGGTCAAAGCTCTGCAGGATGACAAAGGGAGTGAATACATGTCAAATGCTTTCATCAAGTTTACAGATGAATGTGGAATAGCACGCCGTCATACTACTCGCAATCGCCCTCAACAGAATGGAGTTGCAGAACGAGCCAATCGTACCTTGGCTGATCATGTCACTGCCATGATGCATGAAGCGCGTATGCCTGCCTCATTCTGGAATCATGCTGTGGCATCTTATGTCTATGTATGGAATCGTCTGCCTACTGCACCATTACCTAAAACTACACCCTATGAGCAATGGTACAAGCAGAAACCAGATGTGAGCAACTTGCGAGTGTGGGGGTGTACTGCCTATGTTTACATTCAAAAGGACAAAAGGAAGTCACTTCAGTCACACATGGAGAAATGCCTCTTTCTAGGCTATCCTGTGGGATACAAAGGTTGGCAATTCTACAACCCTGTTACAAAGAAGTTTATCATCTCTGAACGGGCTGTATTTGATGAACGCCACTTTCCTGGTCTATCTACTACTGGACCAATGCCTAATATTAGGCTTTTCCCAAATATACCAAACTCTGACATTCCTTTATTTGTGCCAGAAGTAGAGGAGGATAATGATATTTCTGTCCCTCCTACTCATATTCCTGCACCTCCTGCTTATATTCCTGCACCTCCTGCTCAGATTCCTGCACTTCCTGAACCCATTCAACTACCTCCTCCACCTGCACCAGAACCACAGCTTCGTCGCTCTCAGCGTGTTCCAAAGCAACCTGGTGAATGGTGGAAGGTACAACCAGCTCCAGCTCTAGCTGAAGATGATGATGAGGACATTGATTATGAGGAAGTACAGTTTGTTGGAACAGCTTCAACTGCTGATCCACAAAACTACAAGCAGGCTATGAAAGGTGATGATGCAGATAAATGGCAAGAGGCTATAAATGCAGAGTACAATACACTGGTAGAAAACAAGACATGGGAACTTGTTGACCTCCCAGTTGGTGCAAAGGCAATTGGTTCGGGTTGGGTGTTTAAAGTCAAACACAATGCAGATGGCACCATTGAGCGTTATAAAGCTCGTCTTGTTGCCAAAGGATACTCACAACGTCCTGGTATTGACTACAATGAAGTGTTTGCACCTACTTTTAGACCTGCCACTCTGCGTTTGATTCTGGCCCTAGCTGCCATTGAAGACATGGACTTGCGCTCTGTTGACATTTCTGCTGCTTTCACCCATGGTGACCTTGATGAGACAATCTATATGAGACAACCTGAAGGCTTCCATCAAGGAGGTCCTAATAAGGTTCTCAGACTCTTGAAATCACTTTATGGTCTCAAGCAGGGATCTCGTCAATGGAACATCAAATTACATGGTGCACTTACTGAAATGGAGTTCAAACGAATTGAATCTGATACCTCTGTTTACATTTATTCAAATGGAGAGGTGAAGATCTTTGTACCCATTTACATTGATGATATTACATTTGCATCCAAGTCCACTCTTGCCATTGACAAAGCTGTCAAGCAATTGTCCCTGCATTTCAAATGCCGTGATCTTGGACCCACTGTTTATTTACTTGGTGTGGGAGTTGGCAGAGATCGCTCTAAGCGTCTCCTTACTCTTGATCAGCGACAGTTTATTCTCAACATGCTTGAGCGTTATAACATGTCTGACTGTCATCCAGTTCTCACACCTATGACACCTGGTACATCTCTTTCCAAAGAAATGAGTCCTAAGAATGCTGCAGAGGTGGATTTCATGCGTAGTGTTCCTTATCTCAGTGCTGTTGGGTCTTTACAATACCTGGCTACTATGACCCGTCCAGATATTGCTTATACTGTGTCCTACTTGGCACGTTTTAATGGCAATCCTGGACCAAAGCATTGGACAGCAGTGAAGCACTTGTTCAGATACCTAAAAAGTACACTGGATTACAAGTTGCATTACTCTGGTAAATGTGGCTCTGAATTATTCACCACATACACTGATGCTGCTCATGGTGATTGTATTGATTCTGGAAGATCCACTGGGTGTTATGTGACTATGATGGCTGGAGGTGCTATTGGCTGGAGTAGTAAACTGCAAAGTATTGTCACACTTTCTACAACTGAAGCAGAATTTGTCTCTGCTGTAGAAGCTGGGAAGGAGATTGCCTGGATGCGGCAAATCCTAGGTGAATTTGGCTACCAAGTTGATCAACCCTCTACTCTACACATTGACAACCAGTCTGCCATCAGTGTTGCTAAGAATCCTGAGCATCATGGAAGGATGAAACATCTTGACCTGCGCTACTATTGGCTTAGGGATGCTGTAAATGCCAAGTGTATTGCTCCTTCCTATATTCCTACTGCAGAACAAATTGCAGATATTCTAACCAAGCGTCTATCTACTCCCAAGGTTCAATTTTGCCGTGATGGAATGGGTATAAGGACTTAGTTTCTTGTTTTCTTTCTTACTCTCTGTAGTTTAGCAAAGTCTCTCTCTCTCTCTCTCTCTCTGTTTCTTTTTCTTTGGAGACATGTGAGATCAGGGGGGTCTGTTAAAACTGCCTCCACTGTCTCCAAAACCTTCTGGAACCTTCTGGAACCTTCTAGAAGCTTCCAGCATGTTCCAGGGTATTCCCAGTTCATTTCCCATGACAGCTGTCAATCAGCTGTCACTTTGTATTCCAGCTGTCAATCAGCTGTCAGTTTTCATTCAAGCTGTCAATCAGCTGTCACTTATGACAGCTGTCAACCAGCTGTCAACCAGCTGTCACTTATGACAGCTGACAAGCCTACTGATGTATAACATATATAAGCTTGTAGTTATGTTAGAAATGGGAAAATACAATATCTATATGTTATAAACTGTTATAAGAGCACAAGTTGGCAACATAAGTCCTTATATATATGTATATATAATCCATCATATAATACTAGACTATAGGTCCAGTAGCTCAGTGGTTAAGAGCACCTGCATATAAAGCCAGGAGGTCCTTGGTTCAATCCCAGAATGGGTCAATTCTTTTCTATGCCTTTAACAAGTTAGTGACCTGAATAGTAACAACTTTCCTCAGACTTGTGTGTGTCACGTGTCACAGTAAGTCACAGGTCACTTTTAACAATACATCAGTAGGCTTGTCAGCTGTCATAAGTGACAGCTGGTTGACAGCTGGTTGACAGCTGTCATAAGTGACAGCTGATTGACAGCTTGAAGGGAAACTGACAGCTGATTGACAGCTGGAATACAAAGTGACAGCTGATTGACAGCTGGAATATAAAGTGACAGCTGATTGACAGCTGTCATGGGAAATGAACTGGCAATACCCTGGAACATGCTGGAAGCTTCTAGAAGGTTCTAGAAGGTTCCAGAAGGTTTTGGAGACAGTGGAGGCAGTTTTAACAGACCCCCCTGATCTCACATGTCTCCAAAGAAAAAGAAACAGAGAGAGAGAGAGAGAGAGACTTTGCTAAACTACAGAGAGTAAGAAAGAAAACAAGAAACTAAGTCCTTATACCCATTCCAGCACAACAAAATTGAACTTTTGGAGTGGATAGAGGTTTCGTTAGAATATCTGCAAGTTGTTCTGCAGTAGGTGTTAGAAAACATGAGTAATGTAGAAAATGAATAGCCAGACTGGGGATTGAACCCAGGATCTCTCGATTACATAATGAAGGTGTTAACCACTACACCATCTGACCTTGGGTAGGTTTGGTCTTACACTGTACTTAAGGATATAACCCTAAGCGCCATTCCTATTAGATCATATACACACTGAACTCAGAGCTGTACACCATATGGTCCCAGTTGGAACAATGGTTGGTATTATATAATCTAACAGTAGGAACATAGGAAGGAGTAATACACTTGGCATTTACAGCATCCCTAAGC
Organism: Hysterangium stoloniferum; assembly: GCA_015178975.1. Classification (NCBI taxonomy): domain Eukaryota; kingdom Fungi; phylum Basidiomycota; class Agaricomycetes; order Hysterangiales; family Hysterangiaceae; genus Hysterangium; species Hysterangium stoloniferum. The sequence goes on along the minus strand of WHVD01000062.1, from coordinate 357,001 downwards.
CAATAGTAGCGAAGGTCAAGATGTTTCATCCTCCCATGATGCTCAGGATTCTTAGCAACACTGATAGCAGACTGGTTGTCAATGTGTAGAGTTGAAGGCTGATTAACTTGGTAGCCAAATTCACCTAGGATTTTTTGCATCCAGGCAATCTCCTTGCCAGCTTCTACAGCAGAGACAAATTCTGCTTCAGTTGTAGAAAGTGTGACAATACTTTGCAGTTTACTACTCCAGCCAATAGCACCTCCAGCCATCATAGTCACATAACCCCCAGTGGATCTTCCAGAATCAATACAATCACCATGAGCAGCATCAGTGTATGTGGTGAATAATTCAGAGCCACATTTACCAGAGTAATGCAACTTGTAATCCAGTGTACTTCAACCCCAGGAGGAGGCAAAGGTGGTTCAGGAAGTGCAGGAACATGAGCAGGAGGTATAGGAATATGAGCAGGAGGTGCAGGAATATGAGTAAGAGGAACAGAAATATCATTATCCCCCTGTACTTCTGGCACAAATGAAGAAATGTCAGAGTGTGGTGTATTTGGGACAAGCCTGATATTAGGCATTGGTCCAGTAGTAGATAGACCAGGAAAGTGGCGTTCATCAAATACAGCCCGTTCAGAGATGATAAACTTCTTTGTAACAGGGTTGTAGAATTGCCAACCTTTGTATCCCACAGGATAGCCTAGAAAGAGGCATTTCTCCATGTGTGACTGAAGTGACTTCCTTTTGTCCCTTTGAATGTAAACATAGGCAGTACATCCCCATACTCGCAAGTTGCTTACATCTGGTTTCTGCTTGTACCATTGCTCATAGGGTGTAGTTTTAGGTAATGGTGTCGTAGGCAGACGGTTCCAGACATAAACATAAGATGTCACAGCATGGTTCCAGAAAGAAGCAGGCATACGCGCCTCATGCATCATGGCAGTGACATGATCAGCCATAGTGCGATTGGCTCTTTCTGCAACTCCATTCTGTTGAGGGCGATTGCGAGTAGTATGGCGGCGTACTATTCCACATTCATCTGTAAACTTGATAAAGGCATTTGACATATACTCCCCCCCTTTGTCATCCTGCAGAGCTTTGACCTTGCAACCGAGAAGATTCTCAGCATAAGCTTTGTATCTCCTGAATGCTTTAAATGCATCACTCTTCCGTTTCAAGAACAGAACTGCTCGCAACTTGGTGCAATCATCAATGAAGGTTATCCAGTAGTGATAACCCTCAGTTGTTTGCAAAGGAAGTGGTCCATGTAGATCACTATGAATAAGTTCAAGTGGTGTCTGAGAATGACTTGGTGAGATAGGGAATGGACTAGCAGTCATTTTGCCAGCAAGGCAAGGTTCACAGATGGGATCAGGCTGTTCCTTTGAGTCAAGGTTTAAGCCAACCACCAATCCTTGCATAGCTGTGGTGTCCAAGATGGCGATGCCAGAGATTGATATCAAAGGGAAGGGTGGAGACAGCACCAGCTTGCTCAATAATAGGTGCAGTGACACCATTGAGGATACCTGCATTCTGTGCAGTAACTCTGGCTGTAAACATAGTCTGTCCAGAGCATTTGAAATGCATTGTTGTTCGATCAATGTGTATGAGTAGTCCTTTGTGCCTTGTGAGATAAAGACAAGACAGTAGGTTACTGCGCAGTTGTGGTACATGCAAAACTCTTGTAAGCTCCACAGATTGCGATTTCCTTCCATTTATAACTGGGTTGAATACCACAGAACCAACTCCTGCAGAGTAGATAACAGTATGATCTGCTAACTTGATTGGGACACATAATGGTGTGTAGTTACGCAGCCAATGACTATGAGGAGTCATATGACTACTAGCACCTGTATCAGCAAGCCAATCATAGTCAGGACCATTCTGCAGGGTGGAGGAATCAGATAAGGAGAAAGCAAGTGCATTTCCAGTATATTCAACATTGTTCTGAGACATTGTCTTCTGAGCCCTATTTGGCTTCTTCTTCCCTTTAGCACTATTGGTAAGGACACTCTCCTGTGCTTCCTGCTGCTTCTTGTGTTAGAGTATGATATTACAGCTCTTACATAGTCTATGATGTTCCCTATATTTTTCTAATATTTGTAGTATTTTTCCCAGCACTGTAGGTGCAGTATTGAGTGAGTTACCTAGTAAGGTAACTGATGTGTAGGTGCTTAGGTAAGCACCCTGTAGTATACTCCGCTGTGGGTGTGGGAAAGTCTCCTTAGTGTTTACTTTCCTCACACTCACAGGTATGTAGTTATTTCACAGTTGAATACATTAAGTGTTTACTTTCCTCACACTCACAGAGTGTTTGTCAAGAGTTATTCAACTGTTTCAACAGGTTATGGGCCCCGGCTTCTAAACCGGTACATCCAGTTGTCATCTGCACAATCCATCACTTTGCACATCTTTTCTGACAACTTCTACTTGTCCAAAACACTCTACATTGCGTTTGGATTTTATTTTGGTTATATCTCCTTGGATTTTGGCCTGATTTGGTCGCTTTTTGGACTCACATCTCACACCTGTGATTGTGCGCATTTTTCGCCCATTTAGGCGCCCGTGTCCATAAAAGGAAATATATTCCCACGCTCCAAATCGCTTGTCGTCGCTCAATTTCCCTTTTTTGGGCAACTTCATTTTTATCACTCTTGTGACTCACCCTGTCACACCCTGTCACCTCTCTCTCCAGTCACACTCTTCCCTCACACCTCAAGCACTTCACAGTATCATCTGGGTCTGTGCCACGTGTTAAAACTGCCTCCACTGTCTCCAAAACCTTCTGGAACCTTCTAGAACCTTCTAGAAGCTTCCAGCATGTTCCAGGGTATTCCCAGTTCATTTCCCATGACAGCTGTCAATCAGCTGTCACTTTGTATTCCAGCTGTCAATCAGCTGTCAGTTTCCATTCAAGCTGTCAATCAGCTGTCACTTATGACAGCTGTCAACCAGCTGTCAACCAGCTGTCACTTATGACAGCTGACAAGCCTACTGATGTATAACATATATAAGCTTGTAGTTAGTGACCTGAATAGTAACAACTTTCCTCAGACTTGTGTGTGTCACGTGTCACAGTAAGTCACAGGTCACATTTAACACCACGTCATTTTCCCTTTTTAACACGGTCTTTTAGATACATTGAACTTGAACTGTTGGCATTGTGCTCTTCAGTGGGCCTTTGTTTTTACCTTCCTTGCAATATCACGGTAACCCTGTTGAGCAAGGCGGTGTTACAACTGCGAGTCCAATTACTTAGTTCTTTTTAAGTTAAATTCTTGGTGGATATTGACGTGTCATGGCATCCAGTGATACTTACAAACGTAGTGTCATATTGGGAGAGAATAATTATGAGGATTGGAGACATGACGTAATTGGTCTTTTGCGTATGGAGAACTGTCTCTCTATTGCCACTGGCAAAGAAAAACAACCTAGTGAGACTAGTTTACAGTCTGCCTGGTTGGAGCGCTCCAATAAAGCAGCTGGTATCATATGGCGCTCTCTTGGACCTACACAGCGCACCCATGTTGACATTGATGATGGTCCTGATGATATGTGGTCTAAAATTGACAAGGCACATAATAAACAACTCCCTGCAGTTCGTTTTAGTGCCTACAATGACCTCTTTAATATTCGGAAGGAACCTGATGAATCTCTAACTTCATTAATGAGTCGTGTTGACAAGGTTTGTGCACGTGTCCAGAACTTGCGTCCAAAGGGGTATACTCTTGCCATGCTGGATGATGAGCTTGCTGCTCTCACTTTACTTCGTTCTCTGCCTGAATCTGACTCTGTGTGGACTTCATCTTTAATGATGAATACTGCTATCACATTCTCTGATGTCAAAACTCACTTTGCATCACAAGAGAGTTTGCAGTCTACCAGAAGTTTAGAGACGGCGAACAAAATTGTGTTAAAGACTTCCAACACTTCTGGTAAAGTTCCTTGCACATTCTGCAATGGTTCCACCCACACCCAAGACAATTGTTACGAGTATGCAAATGCACAGAAACAGGCAAAGGCCAAAGTTGAGCAGAAGAAAAAGGAGTATAAAGAAAGAAAGACTGCTAAGGCTGACAAAGCTAATGCGTCTGACAAGGTATCAGAGGAGAAGAAACCAGAGAGTGCTGGAAATGCAAGTGTTTCTATCCCTGACTCTACCGATCCATCTTGTGCTCTCCTTGTCAATGCTAGTTCTGACTGGACTGCTGACACAGGTGCTTCTTCGCACATGACTCCCCATCGTCATTGGTTTTCAAGTTATACCCCGTTTCAAACACCTATCCAAGTTGCAAATGGACAAATAGTTATGTCTGCAGGGATAGGAGCAGTGCGGTTTAAGCCTAAAGGGAATGGAAATGTAATAATAGAGTTTGAAAGGGTTCTCCATGTTCCCCATCTCACAAGTAACCTCCTCTCCGTCTTGTATTTGACAAAGAGAAAGAATTTCCGTGTCTCTATCTTTCATTCCACCATGTCTTTCTATTTGAGAAAGGTCTTGCGTTTCACTGCCACAGTCAATGAACATAACCAGGCCTATTTGGATGGAATGACGGTACCTATGACGGATTATGCAGGTCTTGTTACAACCTGTCCCTTGGACTCCACACTTTGGCATCGTCGCTTTAATCATCTCAATCATGCCGATATCCAGAAGCTCCTCAAAGGTGATTTGGTTGGTGGGATAAATATTGACTCTCACACGTCTCCTGATCCTATCTGTGAACCTTGTTTGGCTGGAAAACAGAACAGAGTGATTAATAAAATAGCAACAACACGCTATACTAAACCACTTGCATGTTAAAGGCATAGAAAAGAATTGACCCAGCCTGGGATTGAACCAAGGACCTCCTGGCTTTATATGCAGGTGCTCTTAACCACTGAGCTACTGGACCTATAGTCTAATATTATATGATGGATTATATATACATATATATAAGGACTTATGTTGCCAACTTGTGCTCTTATAACAGTTTATATAACTGATGGCAAACCTGGATCTTATAACAGTCTGTCACATATAGATATTGTATTTTCCCATTTCTAACATTGCACTCATTCACAGTGATGTTCATGGTCCCTTGCCTACACAAACTGTGGAAGGGTTTCGCTACTGGATCACTTTCATTGATGATGCCTCACGCTATGCTTCGATTGCATTACTCAAAAATAAGAGTGATGCCTTTCAGGCATTTAAGCAATATAAGGCTAAAGTGGAGAACTTGCTTGGTCAGAAGATCAAGATATTCAGAGATGACAAGGGTGGAGAATATATGTCTAAGGAGTTTGATACCTTCCTTTCTACTGCTGGCATCAGCCGGCAGCATACTGTGCGGAATGAACCACATTCTGACAGAATGGGGTTGCTGAACGCTTCAACAGAACATTGGAAGAAGGGGCTACTTCAATTATGGCTGAATCCCACCTCCCTCCCTCATTCTGGGGACATGCTGTCATTGCCATTACTCATGTGCGCAACTGCTCACCTACCACTGCTCTTAAGCATTCTGTGCCTTATACTGTTTGGCATAGTAGGAAACCAGAAGTATCACATCTTAGGGTATTTGGCTGTACTGCTTATGTGCATGTACAGAAGGATCAACGTATTGGACTTGGCTCTCATACACAGAAATGTGTCTTTATTGGATATCCTCCAGATTATAAGGGTTGGATGTTTTACAATCCCTTGACTAAGAAGACTATTATCAGTAATAATGCTGTCTTTGATGAGAGAGTCTTACCAGGCTTGTCTAAACCTGCCATACCTTCTACTCCTACTGCTCCTGATGTTCTTCCTGATACTCCACAATTTATTGATTTGTTTATTCCTGGACCCTCTAGGTCTATTCAGGTGGGAGCCCAGCCTAATCAGATGGGAGCTCCACAGGAACCAAATCCAGTGGGAGATGGTCAGAATAATGCTTTGCCTCCTGGTCCTAGTTCCAACTCTGATTCTAATTCTGAACATTCTGAACGTTCACCGAGTCCTCCTCCTCAACTACGTCGCAATCCACCCAGAAACAGAGTTCCTCCTAAGCGTTTCTGGCAAGTTGACCCTGCTCACATCCACAACTATAGAGAATCTACTCCTGTAGTTGAGTCCAGTGATGAGGCAGAGGATTCTCCACTACATTCTCCTCCTCCAGTTGAGTCTGAGGAAGAAGCCCTAGCTGCCAGTGAGGGAGATCTTTACATTGGTGTGGATGAAGCCTTTGAGTTTGCCTACAAGGCCAGTGCTCATGATGATGCACCGAGAACTCTCAAAGAGGCCTTACAAAGTCCTGATGCTGACAAGTGGTATGACGCTGCATATGCAGAAATGCAATCCCTGCTTGAAAATGGCACTTTTCGCCTTGCTAAACTACCTGAGGGTCGTAAAGCTATTGGCTCTCGTTGGGTGTTGGTGATCAAGCGTAAGAAGGATGGGTCAATTGACAAGTTCAAAGCTCGTCTTGTTGCAAAAGGCTATGCACAACGACCAGGGTTTGACTTCACTGATACCTTTGCTCCTACTGCCAAATGGGCCACTTTGCGTGCTGTCCTAGCATTGGCTGCACTGGAGGACATGGAACTTGAGAGTGTAGATATCTCCTCTGCATTCTTGAATGGTGAACTTGAAGAGGAAGTATACTTGCAGCAGCCTGAAGGTTTTCACCAAGGTGCTCGTGATGAGTTCTTACTTCTTCTGAAAGGACTATATGGTTTACGCCAGTCACCTCGTATCTGGCACAAGAAGTTGAATGCTGTCCTGCTCAGTTTGGGTTTCAAACAAGTGCTATGCGATCATAGCATTTGGGTCTTCCAAAAGGGTGATGTCAAAGTCATTATACCAGTATTTGTAGATGACATGACTATTGCATCTAAATCCAAGGAGGCTATCAAAAAGCTCAAAGATGATATAAAGAGCCACTTCAAATTGCATGATCTTGGTCCTACTTCTTACTTGTTAGGTGTTGGCATTGAAAGAGACAGGACAAAGCGTACTATTACTCTATCACAGCGTCAATACATCTTGGACATGTACACTGGATTACAAGTTGCATTACTCTGGTAAATGTGGCTCTGAATTATTCACCACATACACTGATGCTGCTCATGGTGATTGCATTGATTCTGGAAGATCCACTGGTGGTTATGTAACTATGATGGCTGGAGGTGCTATTGGCTGGAGTAGTAAACTGCAAAGTATTGTCACACTTTCTACAACTGAAGCAGAATTTGTCTCTGCTGTAGAAGCTGGCAAGGAGATTGCCTGGATGCGGCAAATCCTAGGTGAATTTGGCTACCAAGTTGATCAACCCTCCACTCTACACATTGACAACCAGTCTGCCATCAGTGTTGCTAAGAACCCTGAGCATCATGGAAGGATGAAACATCTTGACCTGCGCTACTATTGGCTTAGGGATGCTGTAAATGCCAAGTGTATTGCTCCTTCCTATATTCCTACTGCAGAACAAATTGCAGATATTCTAACCAAGCGTCTATCTACTCCCAAGGTTCAATTTTGCCGTGATGGAATGGGTATAAGGACTTAGTTTCTTGTTTTCCTTTCTTACTCTCTGTAGTTTAGCAAAGTCTCTCTCTCTGTCTCTCTCTCTGTTTCTTTTTCTTTGGAGACATGTGAGATCAGGGGGGTCTGTTAAAACTGCCTCCACTGTCTCCAAAACCTTCTGGAACCTTCTAGAACTTTCTAGAAGCTTCCAGCATGTTCCAGGGTATTCCCAGTTCATTTCCCATGACAGCTGTCAATCAGCTGTCACTTTGTATTCCAGCTGTCAATCAGCTGTCAGTTTCCATTCAAGCTGTCAATCAGCTGTCACTTATGACAGCTGTCAACCAGCTGTCAACCAACTGTCACTTATGACAGCTGACAAGCCTACTGATGTATAACATATATAAGCTTGTAGTTAGTGACCTGAATGAATAGTAACAACTTTCCTCAGACTTGTGTGTGTCACATGTCACAGTAAGTCACAGGTCACTTTTAACAGAGTCGATAGATTCTGACCATTCTATATATGAAGAATAGTGTTTATTCAACTACTATTAGTAGGTATTGACCGTACAGTACAATACCGTAGATTACTAGACTGGCAGTACTAGTAAGGAGACACGCTATGCATCACAAGAGCAACTGTACAGTTGCTCTTGACGGCTAGAATGAGAGAAGGAAAGAGTTGACCTTCATGGTACAACTCGTAGCTAGACGTAAGATATATAATCAACGAGAAGCTGAATATCTAAAGTAAAGATATAGTAGCACGAGTCGACTATAGTGTCGACGAGCGCAAAGACCTTAGAGGGGAACTCGACCTTCGCAGTTCGAGTTCAAAGTACTTTAGTATGCGAGAGAATACTACCTTTATAGGTAGTTGAGACTTTACCCTTGACACCTCTCGCTATTCGACGTCTGGGTCGTTTATAAGGTGGTGTCTGCTGGGTGAAAAGGGTCTATCGTTTGGCGCCGAGAGCGCCCATACGTATACACAAAGCTTCGAACTACAAAATAAGGGTATGCTCAAAATATAGAAAGAATGTAAATGAAGAAAATAAAAGGTAAATAATAAAGTACTATAATCCAACTATTATTCCTTAGTCCAATTATGCATATATACATACCCTTCACACACAGTTTCATTGTGGTAAAACACTCCTTTTATTTTATTTATATTTTACATATTCTATTCATATTTTACTATCTTTCATATTCTTCGAATATTGCATATTTCATTAGTTCAAAGCATTGTGTATACTTGTGGGTGCACTCAGCACCAATTAGAACTCAGACACACTTTAACCCAAGAACCACCACTCGTAAGACACAAACTAGGTCTACTATGAGCGGTGATCAGGGTAACGTGTCAGCTACTACATAGGTAGCATTATCTGAACTACTGAATACTTCTGGCCTCGAACTATAACAGTCGAGGCCTCCACTCGCATCGCACTTGTTGACTCCTTCATCATCTCGTGCTCTTTCTCTCACTTTCTCTTATATTGCACTGAATAGGTCAATATCTTTCCTTTCTACTCATTTCTTCATATATAGAATGGTCTGAACTTCTACCACTCTTCACACTACCACAGGAAAAGCAACGTCGAATGGACAACAACCTTTGCTTGTTGTGCGCAGATCCTGGACACCGAGTCACCACATGCCCAAAAGCCACCAAAGCCCGATCGGCCAATACAGCCATGACCTCACAACTGGCTAAGCTGGCTGCCGAGTCGAAAAAAGATTAAGCAACTCTCTGGATTCCGTGTGGTTGGAGAGTTGCATTGAATCTCCTCACACACTGGAAAATTGTCATCTTAACACATCTACCCTGTATGATCCCAATTCCTTGTTCATAAATCTTACTTCAGAACCCCTTGGGAGTCTCACTTTTCAAGCTCTCATAGATTCAGGTTCAACCCATTGTTTTATAGATACAAGTTTTTCCCGAAAAAATCAGTTAAAAACCTATTCAATAGATCCGATTCCCCTCTGACTTTTTGATGGTACCTCAAACTCTGTAATCTCGCAAGCCTGTGAACTCTGACTTCGGCTCCCATGTGGAACCTTTCAGACAGTTACGTTTTTTGTAACACAGTTGGACCCGAGCTGCTCCGTGGTTCTAGGACATAACTGGCTCACCCACTGCAATCCGTTGATTGATTGGGTATTGGGCAGTATCCATTTCCGAACCCCATCAGCACCCAATACGACTGGTCTGTTCCTGCCTGTTTTGGCAAATATGGCCTCTACGGCACCTCTGGCCCCTGTGGCAAATCCGAGCTCTCCACTGCCCGTCTCTCTAATAAACGCCGCAGCCTTTATGAGAGCCATCAAGTTGGACGGCTTCCGAGCATTTACAGTCAATCTTAAAGTTGATGAAGTCACCAGTCACTTTGCAACCCCAGTGACCGAACCAATCGCAGATTTGGAAGGTGTTCCAGAAAAATACCATGAATTTGCAGATGTCTTCAGTAAACAAAAAGCTGATTGATTGGCTCCTCACAGGCCTTATGATTTGAAAATTGATATTGAAGAAGGTTCACATCCACCCCTAGGCCCAGTTTATTGTTAAATGTGACCTGTGACTTACTGTGACATGTGACACACACAAGTCTGAGGAAAGTTGTTACTATTCAGGTCACTAACTACAAGCTTATATATGTTATACATCAGTAGGCTTGTCAGCTGTCAAAAGTGACAGCTGGTTGACAGCTGTCAGAAGTGACAGCTGATTGACAGCTTGAATGGAAACTGACAGCTGATTGACAGCTGGAATACAAACTGACAGCTGATTGACAGCTGTCATGGGAAATGAACTGGGAATACTCTGGAACATGCTGGAAGCTTCTAGAAGGTTCCAGAAGGTCTTGGAGACAGTGGAGGCAGTTTTAACATTTATCCTCTCTCGCAGTCTGAACTATTGGCTATCCAAGATTTCTTGGACGAACATTTGGCTATAGGTTTTATCCGACCCTCAAAGTCTCCTTATGGAGCCCCTGTCCTATTCGTTTGGAAAAAAGATGGTTCCCTTCGGTTTTGCATTGACTTTCGAGGACTAAATGCGATCACTTGAAAAGATAAGTACCTGTTACCACTAATCTCCAATTTACTCGATACCCCTCTACAGGCCCGAATCTATACAAAGATAGACCTCAAGTATGCCTATCATTTGGTTCGGATCACCGAAGGTGACAAATGGAAAATGGCTTTTCACACTTGCTATGGCTCCTTCGAATGGTTAGTGATGCCTTTCGGCCTCACCAATGCTCCGTCGGTCTTTCAACGTTTTATCAATGAAGTCTTTTCCGACCTCCTTGACGTCTTCGTCATCGTGTACTTAGACGACATCCTCATATTCTCCGAAGATCCTACACTTCATGATGAACATGTCTGTGAAGTTCTCTAAAGACTCCAAAAACATGGTCTTTTTGTGAATGGTAAAAAATGTTCTTTTGATGTCAACACAGTTGAATACTTAGGTTTTATGATGGGACCTGACGGTCTCCGCATGGACGACTCTAAAATTCAAGTCATTCAAGATTGGCTGGAACCCCAAAAGGTTAAGGACATTCAGTCCTTTTTAGGCTTCACCAATTTTTATCATCATTTCATTCACAACTACTCAAAAATTACTGTTCTGCTCACTCGTCTTACTCGTAAAGACGCCCCGTGGAATTTCTCCAAAGAATGCCGAACAGCATTCAAAGAATTGAAAAGTGTGTTTACATCTGCCCCTATTTTGTCGCACTGGAAGCCTGACGTTCAACTCATTTGTTAAGTACCGTGTCGGGAACTTATTCTGGAACTATCGGAAAGTCACCGGGAAGTCGGGAACTATTGGATAGGGTCAGGACGTCAGCTTCAGCTTATGTGCTGCACCTCTACGCAAACGCTCAAAGTCCTTAATTTCAGAAGTGAGACTTACGATGGAAGATATGGATATTCAGAGTTCCGAAGAGTTCCAAATATCGAGTGTACAGAAAGACGGGAGAAGGAATAAGAAACTAAGTCGATATCAGATCTAAGGTAAAGTACAAATTCGTGGAAACTAATATAAGTCTACTCGTTATTGTACTACAAACTAAGACCATAATAAGATAGAAATGGAAGTGTTCTTAAAACGGAAATACAATAAGACATATTAGGGAGACAATATTCCAAAACGGGAATATAACAAACAAACGAGTGAATACTTGTCAACGGACAAATTACCAAATGCAGAACAAGGGAAGAATGCAGATGATACGGCAACTATGATGTTCCATAGTTGGAGATCGGAAGTCGGATATTGAAACATCCGGAAAAGGGTCGTAACATCATTGTGGAAACTGATGCCTTGGATTATGCGCTTGCTGCGATATTGTCCATTATGGACACCAATGGTGAAGTACACCCAGTAGCTTTTTGTCTCGCACGTTTTCGGCACCTGAACTCAACTATGAGAAGCTTTCAAGACATGGCGACATTATTTGGAAGGATCGGCCCACCTGATAGATGTTATTATCGACCACAAAAATTTAGTTTACTTTTCAACCACAAAACTTCTCACCCGTCGGCAAGCCTGATGGTCCAAATACCTCTCCACTTTCAATATGGTAATCCACTTCCGTCCCGGCCGCCTTGGTGGAAAACCCGACGCTATGACTAGACGATGGGATGTCTATCCTAAGGAGGGGAGTAGTGACTACACCACAGTTAATCCGCATAATTTCAAGCCTATGTTTTCATCGGAACAACTGTCTGCATCTATCCGAGCCACTTACCTCATTCATCCAGTCTTGCGAAGTGTTATCCTTATGGATACCGAAAAGTTACATCAAGACATACTATCGGCAATTCCATTAGACCCAGTCACCAAAGCACACCTCGATAACCTGTCCAACCCCGATGGTCATTAGACTCACAAGGTTTAATTAGATTTGACAATTGCATCTATGTACTAGATTCCGATACCCTTCAGCTGCAAATCCTACAACATAAGCACGATCACCCGATCTCGGGACATTTCGGCCTCAATAAGACTCTTTCACTCATTAGAAGAGAATATACATGGCCCGGCATCCAAAACTTTGTTAAGCACTATTGCAAATCTTGTACAATGTGTCTACACTCTAAATCACAGCGACACAAACCATATGGCCTACTCAAACAATTACCGATACCGGAAAAACCCTGGAACTCAATTTCTATGGATTTCATCAAGCATCTACTGGCATCCGAAGGTCACACAGCAATCCTAGTTGTTGTGGATCGGCTCACAAAGCAAAGTATTTTCATTCCCACATATGACACGATAACATCTGTACAGTTAGCCGAATTATTCGTCACCCACGTATTTTCTAAGCATGGTGTTCCGTCGCATGTCACATCCGATCGTGGATCTGAGTTTGTCTCTCACTTTTTTAGGTCACTCGGAAAAGCACTAGACATGAAGCTACATTTCACTTCGGGGTATCACCCGGAAGGCGACGGCCAAACCGAACACATGAATCAAATCTTGGAACAGTACATCCATGTCTATTGTAACTATCAACAAGACAATTGGAAATCACTACTACCGCTAGCTGAATTCGCATATAACAACACACCGAATGCCATTACTGGCATTTCACCTTTCTTCGCAAACAAAGGCTACAATCCCAATATTGCAATCCACCTGGAACGTGATCTCGCATCCACCCATGCTCAAGACTTCATTCCTTGACGAGCTACATCAAGAACTTCATAAAACTATCGCAATGGCCCAAGAACAATACCAACAGTCTGCAGATAAGAATAGACTTCCACCTCCTGATTTCAAGATCGGAGACCAAGTATTCGTTAAAGCCGAGTTTTTCAGAACTACTAGACCCTCTAAGAAGCTCTCTGAAAAATATTTAGGTCCTTTTGAAGTTATAGCACAAGCCGGCACGCTTTCATGGACACTTCGGCTTCCCGACAATATGTGTGCAGTGCACCCAGTATTTCATGTATCTATGTTAGAACCTTGTGTTGCTAACAGTATACTGGATCACATACAACCACCACCTCCACCCGTGATCATTGATGGAGAACCCGAATTCGAGATATCAGAAATCCTAGACTCAAAAATCGACAATCACCGATGCTCATGCAAATTACTTTATTTGGTTAAATGTGCTGGCTATGAAGGGACAGATGAAGAAACTTCATGGATCCTAGCTACAGAGCTCGGCAATGCCTCGGAAATTGTTTTAGGTTTTCATCAAGCTTATCCGAATAAACCCGGTCCTCTAAATTCTTTATAAGTCTATCATTCAGTATCTGACCCCTTTCCGACTATGTCTTATGTTTTTTCATATTATGTTTTGTTTTGTTTTAAAACCATTATATTTTTACTATCTAAAGGTTTCTTCTACAACCTCCCCTTCCTCTCCGGCTTCCGAACCTCCTCCCTCACCAACAGCCACCGATACCGCTCCACCGACCTTTTCCGATACCACAACTCCCAGCCCAACTCCATCGCAACTCGAGACTTCCAAATACTGCTCTAATTGTTCTCTGAGGGACTCTATGGTGCTGGTCTGTTTTTCCAGCCCGACACCCAATAGTTGCAATTGTTCGGTGATCAAGCCTTGTTGTCGCAGTGTCTCGAATCAGAACCTTGTTGTCTCCGAGAAATAGGTCTGCATAAGGTGGTTTTGCTCTTCTAGAGCATCAGCCTGTCACTCTTGGTACGACCCATTGGCCTCTGGGAATACACATCCGAGCTTTTGATCGGTGCACTCTTGACAAGTGCAGCCCCGACCATTTGCCCGAGGGTGGCAAGTCCAACCCCGTTTAGTGCACCAGTTGCACTTAGGGTCATTTTCAGGCCCCACCTTGGGGGCCTGCTTTTGTTTCTATAAGAAAAAATTGTTAGAAAAGGTTTTTTTAGGAAGCCGAGCCTACCTTGGGGCTTGACAGCCCTGGTACATCCTCTTCGTCTTCTCCTCCTCCTCATCGGACTCCAAAGGCATCGTGGCCTTGTGCTGAAAAAAAATATATAAGCCAAGTTCACAAGAGATATGGGAACCGACTTACCTTTCCCTCTCGTTTCTTTTTCGCCACCTCCTCTTGTGCCTGATCAGCCTCCCACTACTTCTTCTTCGCAAGCACTGCATCCCAGTGCTTGCATGCAGCCTCTTCTGCCACCAGCTTCTTCTCCCCGGCCTCGATGGCCACCAGCTCCTCCTTCTCCTTCCGCTCCTCCTCTTCACGCACCTTCCATTTCTCATCGAGTAGATGACAGCGCTCTTGCGCGCTGGATGGTCCACCTGGAACCGACATGGGAGCGACTGTTACCGAACAGGGAACTGCTTTGACCCCAAACTGATGGTCATGGTGGTCGAGGGAAGAGAAGTGAAGAATCAAGCACCGCCCCCCTTCAAAATTTTATATGGAAATTTTTGCCAAGTCACATGATGTTTTGACACACCAAACCGTACCCGACGAGTTTTATGTATGGGATCTAGATTTTCGGCCTCCTTGGGATTTTGGCCAAATGGGGAGATACTATTATGACTGTGTCACAACCCTATCGGTCCCCAAAGTTATCACCACCTATTGACAATTCAAGTTACTGTTCAAGTCACCACATCGGAAACCATCGGCCTCCCGAAGCTGACATATGCTTTCGCGGTGATCAAACTCCATTTACGCCCACATCAAAATATACTCGTACTATCTGGTTAAACTTTGATACATCCCTTTTTATTATGATGATCCGTTTTATCCTATATTTCACATATGTCTATATATACTTGTAACCCTCGAACTATTTCCTTTTACCATAATTCCGCTCTCAGTTATCTCACGGCCTCCGAACTAATCATAAACTTCCCGTTCCTAGTCAAGCTTATTGTTAATACTGTTTTCCACCCTTCTCCTAGTTAGTATTTTCTAGATGTTTGATACTTGTATGTAAACCCGCTGTAGTTGTAGTTACTAGGCGGCAATCAGAATATTGACTCAGAACACCCTCTTACGTCTATAGTAATCTCATACTAAGAATTCCACTATCTGCCTTCACGTGCGCTCGTCCCCTTTTGGTCCCCGACCCCTTGGCCCGACACTTGACTTATCCCTCAATTCCAATCAGTAGTTTTCACCGAGAGGTGTTCATTGGGACTAGTCTTCACCTGCCTGAAATTTAAGGATACCCAATGGATAATTGCGAGGGCGCAGCACATAAGCTGAAGCCAAGTCCTTCCAATCGGTCCCTGTCGGCCAACTGACTTTAGTCAGTTTTCAGTTCTTAACATTGTACTTGATTAATTCACTAACTTAGGTATGGGCCTTGAATAATCTAAGTGTTGGCAGGGATTTCAGTAAGGATACTTATTAGATTTACTATGTATTTAATAAGCCTAAAGGATAGCTGTGAGGCTGGGAGAACTTAGATGATTAGCTACGTTCAAGAGTGCTGACAAAGAGTTCTGGATTCTGCAAGTGTAGGTACTTGCAGTTAGTATATCAGACTAAGGCTATTATTGTCTTTAGGATAATGAGATAAGCTTCTGAGCTGTGCAGTAAAATATGTGAGATAAGATGATTTATTGTGGATTTCTGGCCCTCCTTATATACATTTTGATAACTAATTATTTGACTATTTAATTATTTTATGATATCATGTCTAACTATTTATTACCTCTTTTTGATCCTATGACTCCCCAGTCTGAGACAAGGGCTTCAATCTAAGCCTGAACTCAAAGGTTCAGAGGCCAAGATCCAGGTCAGAATCAAATGCCAATGACTCGAAGTTGACTTAAGTAATAGATCACATGACTCCAAAAATGTGCACATAGGAACAAGCAATATGCTGAGAAGCAATAACTAAGTAAATAAAATATAAATAATTAGTTAAAAATTATAATTAATTAATTAAGATATAATAGCATTATATGAGCTCATATATGCTATTATTATCCAAAGTTAAAAGGAACTAGGCCTTATATTTCACAATAAAAATATAATAAAAATACAATAAATTCAAAAAAATACTAATTAATTTCAAAGAAAATTAAGAGAATTTTATAAGATAATACTGATACCTCACAAGTCCCATTCACTTGCCTTGTGAGGAACTAATGGAAGTTGATGTTCCCAATGAGGATCTGACTAAGGAACCTGCCCAAATGAGTAAGAAAGTGAAAGGGAAGATGAAAGCTGTGACTCACTGTGTCAGGGCTCATACATTTTATTTTATTTTATTTTATTTTATTTTTGTTTTGTTTATTTGTCACATGTCACATATCACAAAGTGTGTGTGATGAGTCACAGTATGCATGCATCACAAGTGTGCATGCATCACAAGTCACAGTGTGCATGCATCACAAGTCACAGTGTGCATGCATCACAAGTCACAGTGTGCATGCATCACAAGTCACAGTGTGCATGCATCACAAGTCACAGTGTGCATGCATCACAAGTCACAGTGTGCATGCATCACAAGTCACAGTGTGCATGCATCACAAGTCACAGTGTGCATGCATCACAAGTCACAGTGTGCATGCATCACAAGTCACAGTGTGCATGCATCACAAGTCACAGTGTGCATGCATCACAAGTCACAGTGTGCATGCATCACAAGTCACAGTGTGCATGCATCACAAGTCACAGTGTGCATGCATTACAAGTCACAGTGTGCATGCATCACAAGTCACAGTGTGCATGCATCACAAGTCACAGTGTGCATGCATCACAAGTCACAGTGTGCATGCATCACAAGTCACAGTGTACATGCATCGTCACAGTGTGCATGCATCGTCACAGTGTGCATGCATCGTCACAGTGTGCATGCATCGTCACAGTGTGCATGCATCGTCACAGTGTGCATGCATCGTCACAGTGTGCATGCATCGTCACAGTGTGCATGCATCGTCACAGTGTGCATGCATCGTCACAGTGTGCATGCATCGTCACAGTGTGCATGCATCGTCACAGTGTGCATGCATCGTCACAGTGTGCATGCATCGTCACAGTGTGCATGCATCGTCACAGTGTGCATGCATCGTCACAGTGTGCATGCATCGTCACAGTGTGCATGCATCGTCACAGTGTGCATGCATCGTCACAGTGTGCATGCATCGTCACAGTGTGCATGCATCGTCACAGTGTGCATGCATCGTCACAGTGTGCATGCATCGTCACAGTGTGCATGCATCGTCACAGTGTGCATGCATCGTCACAGTGTGCATGCATCGTCACAGTGTGCATGCATCGTCACAGTGTGCATGCATCGTCACAGTGTGCATGCATCGTCACAGTGTGCATGCATCGTCACAGTGTGCATGCATCGTCACAGTGTGCATGCATCGTCACAGTGTGCATGCATCGTCACAGTGTGCATGCATCGTCACAGTGTGCATGCATCGTCACAGTGTGCATGCATCGTGTGTGCCACGTGATGTCACACAAATATGAAATGGCTTGAAACATTGTTTTGCGGCCACACAATGTCAATCACATGACAATACATGTGTCAAATGTAAACTTTATTTTAATTTCCTTCAAGATTTGAACCTTCAATAAGAACTTTATTTAGTTTTCCCTTTAGTATGTATAAATACCCTAAGATGTACTTACTGTATATACATACAGTAGTTAGACCCCAGTTTCAATCTCTTAGGATTTCCACTAAATACAAGTGTGATATTCTCAAGTCATTAGAACTTCCATTCTCCTATTCCTTATCTTGCACACACTCTCTTGTTTCTTTTTGTGTTTTGGTAGCCTTGTTAGTATTATCCTAATACTGTGACTCCATAAACCCAGCCACCCGCTATAGATCCTCCCCCTACCATTCAAATCATGTTCTCCAGAAAGGGGTACCTCTCACACATATATGTATAATCAATAAGGTTATGTATTACAGCTGTTCTGAGTACCTAAGGTGGAGTTCAGAATTTAAAAAAAATCCCACCACAGACAAATTGTGCCATATCTCCAGAATGAGTGGCAATTAAGACATAATAACATGCTATGTATATGATATTGTATAAATATATATATATATATTTGGCCTTATGAGAGAGGCTATTTAATATTCAGTGAAATATCATTGCAATGGTTTCCCTTCATTCAATTCTTTCTATATTTGCATATAAGCTGGTGGAATTAATACTATGTATTGTATCTAAATATCATCTGAATTGTGAGGCCTTACTCACTATCAAGTGTGCATACAGTAAGTGGCACAACTTGTTTGAAGGGTGTACACACTTGTTAAGTTCCCGAACAAAGCTCCACGAATAGTCCCGCAGAGGTTTCCGGTAACTATTCCGAACACACACTTGCTTCCGGGAAATAGTCCCACGGAGTCCCCGGGCAATAGGTCCCAGGAAAGTTCCGGGGATTATTAGTACAAGGAACGGTGATATCAGAATAATTACCAGAAAGATGTGAACGACTGAGATGGACTTGGCTTCAGCTTATAGGCTGCGCCCTCGTACACTCATTCAGGTGTCCATATTTCGAGCTGACAGAATGCATACAGGAAGATATAGATTCCGGAGTTCCCGTGGGAGTTCCGGGAATCGAGTGTGCAGACAGACAAGAGGACTAGAGACTGTTCAAGGATCAAACTTGTTTGGGGGAAAACTAGTTTGAGATTGAAACTGGATTCTAAGTACATGAACATAGCAGACTTATATAGACTGTGAAATGTAATAATACCAAATCCGGTATTAATGAGAGGCAGAACTATTAAACATAAAACAAAACAGGTAAATACTAAACTGGGAATTAGGGACGGAACGGAACGGGAGCGGGGAACGAATCATGACAGATCATTTAACCATAACTGGAGCGGGGCTCAGTTAGAGGGGTTCCGGAAGTCCGGTCAGAGTCCGGTGACTTGGTGCACAAGATAATGTCGGGTATAGACAGGCTTGATGTGCAGGAGGTCCGGTGGAGTCCGGTGGGTTTTCCAATGACTGGTGTGTGAGACGCAGAGACAGATAACAGGAGTGGGGTTCTATGCTCTGTTAGAGGGGTTCCAGGAGTCCGGTCGGAGTCTGGTGACTGGTACATATGACACAGAGTGTCGGGTGTACATAGAGTGGAGTCCGGAGTCCGGGGAGTCTGAGGACTGGTGTATGAGACATAGAGGGTTAGGTGCAGACAGGTGGGGTGCGTACAGAGAGTCAGGCATAAACGAGTTGATGTACAGGGTCCCGTGGGAACTCCGGTTGTTACTATACAATATAGAGGGTCGGGAGCATGTAGGATGGGGTCCAGGGGCCCGGAGGCCGGCGGGTTTTCCAGTTCCTGACAACACTCCAAATTGGTTTGTCTTAATTGGGTCCCTTTCCTGAGATACAGCACAATTTGTCTGTGGGTTGAAAGTAGAATTTTTTTTTTAAACTTTGAACTCTGCCTTAGTGTGAAGGGTATGCTTTTACCACAGTTTCATTGTGGTAAAACACTCCTTTTATTTTTTTTATATTTTACACATTTTATTCATATTTTTCTATCCTTTATATTCTTTGAATATTGCACCATTTCATTAGTTCAAAGCTCTGTGTATACTTGTGGGTGCACTCAGCACCAAACAAAGAGACACACTTTTTACCCAAGCACCACCACTCGTAAGACACAAACTAGGTTCTACAGCAAGCGGTGATCAGGGTAACGTGTCAGCTACCATATATGTACAGTGGGTCAAAAAACTGCCCCAATGTTTGTGCATTTTAGAAAGATTGATATTGTGTGAAGGAATGACATCAGCAAAAATTCTGAAAAAGTCACATGATATACTAGAACATGTTGGCTATCTACCAACTTCAGAAATAATGTGATTCCAATCAAAACTCATTGCTCAATAAATCAAACAAAATAATCACTCATTGGGGCAGTTTTTTGACCCTCTATTATTTTCTCTGATTTTCAATGTTACACACCAGTATAAGGTAGGAGTGGGTCATGTGAATCATCAACATGTCATGTGACCTTATTTGTATCAATTTGGCATGTTGAACTTTGTTCATTCATCTCCTTGACTCCTTACCACTACTATGAAATCCATCTCTGCTGAAAAGTGTTCTTCTGTTGTTTCTCTCCTCAATGAGGGATATTCCCATTGTCAAATTCAAGCTAGGACTGGCCTGGGGAAGGGTACTATTGGCAGGATCAGTAAGGAGGTAGAGGGGGATAAGGAAAATCATCCTGGTGGCCATCCTTCCAAGCTTTCCCTTATGATAAACAGTCAATTATCTGTCAAATCAGCTCTGGGAAGCTTGACAATGCTGTCCAAGCCACCCAATTCATAAATTCCATCATATCTACCTCTGTCACTCCTCAGACTGTTAGGAATGTGTTGAAAGAAGCTGGCTTTAGGTCAGCAACAAAGAAGAAAGTCCCTATGCTCAAGGGGTCTCATTGTCAGCAACATCTAAAGTTTGCCCAATACCATGAAAATTGGACTATGGAGGACTGGAAGAGGGTGTTGTGGACTGATGAGACAAAAATCAATAGGATTGGGTCAGATGGGAAGGTATATGTTTGGAAGCAACAAGGGGAACCAGTATCAGACAGGACCACCACACCAACTGTCAAACATGGAGGGGGGAATAACTTGATGATTTGGGGGTGTATGGGCTGGAATGGGGTGGGGAAGCTGATAGAGATGCAGGGGAACATGGATGCAGTGCAGTATTGTGAGATTTTGGAGGAGGGAGTGGAGGAGAGCATTGAAAGTTTGGAGATGGCTGAGGATAAGTGGTACTTCCAACAGGACAATGATCCAAAACATACCTCAAAAAAGGCAGACCAGTGGTTTTCTGACAATAACATCATTCCCATGAAGTGACCTGCTCAATCCCCTGATCTAAATCCCATTGAACACCTCTGGCAACACCTCAAGGCCAAACTCCAACAATATGACATACCACCCAAAGGAGTACATGAATTATGGGACAGGGTGGCAAAGGAGTGGACTGAAATACCACCAGAGTCATCTCAGAAGCTAATAGAAAGCATGCCTAAGAGGATACAAGTAGTTTTAAAGGCAAAGGGGGGTCATACAAAGTATTAGATTGTAAAATAATAGAGGGTCAAAAAACTGCCCCAATGAGTGATTATTTTGTTTGATTTATTGAGCAATGAGCTTTGATTGGAATTACATGATTTCTTAAGTTGGTAGATAGCCAACATGCTCTAGTATATTATGTGAATTTGTCAGAATTTTTGCTGATGTAATTCCTTCACACAATATCAATCTTTCTAAAATGCACAAACATTGGGGCAGTTTTTTGACCCACTGTATGTAGGTAGTATTATCTGAACTATCTAACACTTCAGGCCTTGAACTGTATTAGTCAGGGCCTTCACTCGAATCATTCTTCCTCCCCTTCTACTCATTTCTTCATATATAGAATGGTCAGAACTTCCACCACTCTTCACACTCAGGTACTTGTAATCATGTGACCAGGACAAAATCCTTCCAATGTGTTTTTATTAGTCTTTTATAGTGTAGGAAATACTGATACTTATGTCATAGAATTTTGAGGGTAAATAGATAACATATAGATCTAACCACCCACCAGAATTTAGGTCTGTAGCTGCAGTGGTTCTTGAGTTATTCAAGAATCTTTGCATACCTAAAAATCATTGGAAGGATTTTGTCACTCACTGTATGTTACAGATTTTCTTACCAACTACTCTTGCTCCTTTCAGTGCCCTTTCAATGTTAATCAATGACTATTATATGACATAAGAAGAATGAAATCATGAATGATGTCAATCTGAGAAGTTGAATTGGAAATCAAGTCAAATATTGTCAAAGGAAAGTCAGTCAAAGGAAAGTCAAGTTGAAGTATTGTCAGAATTGATCTTGTACACTCATGACAGTGTAAGCCCAGATCTACCCAAGGTCAAGTGGTGTAGTGGTAACACCCTTGCTATATATGCAGAAGACCCTGGATTCAATTCCCAGCCTAGCCATTCACTTTCTACATTTTAACAACATAGTGTAGCAGTTTATGGCTGGGCAATTATACAGTTGTGTGTCAGTGCAATTCACATTGTATTCATCATTTTTAATCATCATTTTTTCATGAACCTTGGAAAAAATTACAAGTTCAATAAAATCAATGACAATATGATAAACAGGCCCAAAGAGGCAAGGCGCCGGGCCGCGACTTGATTATTTAAAGTAGTTCCCTTTCCTTCTCTCCTGCATCCTATCTATCCGCTGTCTCTCCACACTTACGGTAATAGAAAAAAAAGTTTGTCGTTGATAAAGAGGACGCGAGAAGGACACAAGTGCTTCCAGTTTAACTATTCATGATGGGATTGAACAGGAATGGAGCGCAGCAAAAAAAAGTAAATCTACAACTCCAAACTAGTCGTAGATTCACACTTCTATTGGACAGTCTAGAAATCAGATATCACGCCCCGGAGTGCTCTTTAAGCTCTTCTTCTTCAGCCAATAACCTCTCAGCTTCCAGTGCTGCCATACAGCCGCTCCCAGCAGATGTGATTGCCTGCCTGTAACGCTTGTCCTGCACGTCACCAGCCGCGAAGACACCTTTGACATTCGTCTCCGTCGTGCCGGGAACGGTAATGATGTAACCATCAGGATCCGTGGCTATTTGATTACGGACAAGGGCTGTTGCAGGCTGGTGTCCTAAACACAAATCTCGTAAGATATTGGTGACAGGTGCAACTACATATTTCGTTCACCAATGGCATAAAAGAGTCCACTGATGGGAAGCACTTTCTCGTCGCCTGTCTTGACATCCTTGATCCGGAGCCCATTGAGAAGATCTCCGTCACCTAGGCATTCTGTCGCAACGGTATTCCACAAGATAGTCTATTATACATGAGTTAAATACCACTTAAAGATAAATGACCATACTGGACGCACAACTTTAGGGTTCGACTTCAGACGCTTCGCCATAATCACTGATGCACGCAACTCATCCCTTCGTACAAGGACGTAGATATGAGACCCGTACTTTGTCAGATCTACATTCAAATCAATATTATCATCAGGAAGACATAACCGAATGAATGACTGACAAGTTGCTTCTTCTGCGGCTGAATCACCACCTCCAATGACAGCCAGTGGTTTATTCCTGCAAGTATTGTTTATATTTTAGCGACGCTACATTAGTCCATATTCACCTGAAAATAGGAACTGCGCCGTCACATACTGCGCAAGCGGAGATTCCACTTTGCCAATATGTCTCCTCTCCCTTGAGACCCAGACGCTTTGCACTTGCTCCAGTTGCGATAATGAGTGTGTCCGTCGTCTCAGGCTCGCCGTCTTCTTGACCTTCTCGCCAGTATCTGAAGGGCCGCTGAGAAAGATCGATCTTCGAGATTGTTTCTGTGATAATCTTTGTGCCAAATCGGATGGACTGTGCACGGAACTTGTCCATCATTTCAGGACCACGGACGCCATCAGGAAATCCAGGAAAGTTTTCAACTACGTGGTTTCTTGAGTAAGAATTAAAATGGAAGACAAAATATCTACAGACCATCGGTCGTTGTGGTTAGTTGGCCACCTGCAGCGAAACCATTGGCCATGAAACCCTCGAACATGACAGGTGATAAGTTTGCACGAGCTAGATATATGGCAGCGGTGTGTCCAGCAGGCCCCGACCCAATGATGACCTAAATGGTCTAAGACAGACATTATTGAGTACTTTCTTTTGAAACCCACATACCACTTTTGAATGCATCTTTGAACTCTTCATTCCACTCATTGGCGCCATCTTTGAAGTTAAGTTAAAATCGCGATGATAGTACGGTTTTTGAGATATGGAGCTGTTCTGCGAAGTAATCACAGTTAATGAATAGACGATGGACCGAAAGAGAGAGCGAAACTGAGCCAGCTGGGTATTTATCGAATGAAAGTCAGCGAACCAAACTGGTCGCATTGATCATCAGATTTGTCAGCGTCCCATATATTGTCCAATCGTTGATTCACGGGCGCACGGCGGACGCCCTTGTTTCTTCCCTGCGTCTACGATGTCTGAAAATGCTGGTCATGAAAGGTATCATCGGACAGCCTACGGTAGTGATAGCAATAGTAGGGAGCTTTATCCCGTTGGCTCAGTTTTTTCGGACGATGAAGAGTCAGATTCACAAACGGACGAGGAGGAGGTCACTCAGGAAGAAGACGATTCTGAGGACGATATACCCCTTGCACAACGCATACCTGGTGCTCTTAAGGCCCAAAAGTCTATTCGTATCAAGGAGAAGGTCGATAGGGATCGCAAACGAAAGGAACGGCTCGCCTTTGGTCGACAAGTTCGGTCTGTGAGTAACCTTAGCCCATCTTTCTTTGCAATGGTATCGATGAAACATGGCCGTAGTCTCGTCCAGATCCTGTCCCCGGCCAGGATTTGACCCACACGCTTTTGCAGCATTCATCCAGTTCATCAAAGCCTGGATCCGTAACCTCTGTATCATCTTCTCTGTGCTCACCTTCGACTTTTCGCCGTCCTGATCCGCGACAGATGTCTCTTCCTTTGCCTCGTCATGCATGCCAACACCCAGGGTCCAGCCAAATTGCTCCGAGTAGCATTTCATCTGCGAGACCGCGGAACAAGTCCATCAGCCATGCCCAAAGACCGATGTCTCCACGTCAAGGCGTGTATCCTAGTGCATCGCAGATAGTCACTCGTATGATGTCACAGCGTCCAGTCGAAGATACCCAATCGGCGACAACATTGCGACAACCGGATGTAGCCTCCCGCCAAGGAGAGCTTCCAAAACGAGTTGCAACAGAGTCCCATTTGAATGATAAACCTGATCAGCATGAGTCTAAACTCGTGCGTTCGCGTACGATATCTCTCAGTGGGGCTGCCTCCCATCGAGTACTCCACAGAGCCCGTACGTCAGCCGGAAACAACGCCGTGCCTCCCCTTCCGGCCTTATCACCCACTCTTCCAGATACCAAGCAACATGTTTTAGACACAGATGCGATTCAGCAGCGAGTGTTTGTGGGCGATATGCAACGTTTCAACACCGTGGAGATTCGACCTCAGACTCGCGCAGGTGATATATTGGACGCTGTCGCCAGGCAAGGTGAATTGAAGGACGAAGCGTTGAGTGAAGCAGGTGGATGGATGCTATGGGAAATAGCTCAAGAATTCGGCATGGGTATAGTTCACGCGCATCTATTGCAATATTTTTCACTAATGTATCTTTCAAGAACGACCGTTACGTAATTATGAGCTGCCCAACGAGGTGTACGCTTCTTGGAACAGTAACACCAGGATGAATGCGTTTATGATTAAGCGAACGCCCCTAGCGGCCGTACTAGCACGCAATGCCATACCAGCAAGTTCTCCTACTTTTGGTGGCTATATCCAGTGGGAGAGCAAGCGTGGCAAATGGACCAAACGCTGGATGGAATTGAGAGAACACAGTTTGTGGCTGTGTAAAAACAACACAGTACGTTGTTGTGATGTGATATGTTGCAAGTATCTTAAACCAAAGACAGGGAAAAGACTCAACATTTCTATGTTCTTTGTCTAATTTTGACTGTTATTATGTCTCGCGTCTACATAAGGCGCCTAAGCCATTCGTTTTTGCCGTGAAGTCGACGGACAACCTAACTTTATTCGAAAATCCTGCGGATTATCTCCATATCTTTGCCTGCGACCAGAATGATGGCTCATGTTGGATGGAACGAATTTTACTCGCTAGAGTAAGTTTAATGTACTTCAACATATGAAGCTAGACTGAGGACTATTCATTTTCATCAGTCTTATGTACTTCACAAAGAGCGAACAGTTTTATTCAGTATACCCGGAACCACTCCATCCTTAGTGAATGATACTTCTGTTGCGCTGCAAATTCCTGAGAAGAGCTTAAATTCAGCCCGGACTGCACCGTTCGTCAAAGTAAGTACGACCAGACCGAGTATTACAAAGAATCGCTTTCAGTCAGGGTCCTTGCTGGCAAAGGTGACTGACCAGGGCTCTTTCAACACTTATTGATACCCCCCCTCCTTGCTTATAATTTCTGAAACAAAGTTATAAAGTAAATTACATTTTTTCTCAAATATTGTAGTTTTGTTCCTGTGTTTAATGTAACTAGCAGCATCCCTTTATCAAATCGAAGTCCTTGGCCGGCTATCTTTTATGAACCAGTGTCGCAATCGAGTATACTTTTATTAAGCTAGAGTGATTTTCGCATTCACATCATTTTTCGCATGACGTTTTGAGTATTTATAAAAAGTTGAAGGCCTGCCCATGACAATCAAGACACTCAAAAAATATTCATTTATTTACGAGGAGACAACAGTGATATTAATGATTATCCCTCAAAGGTGAAGCTAGCGCCAACCTTTTAAAAGTTTAACTGTAGTAGGCTGACACGGGTAAGAAACACTTGCCTTGTGGGCAGGTCCAACAGGAGACGACGCGTCGTTGAGCTTCTGCGTGTCGAGTGCAAGGCCGAACGATGCCTTGACGCCAGGCCTACAAAGGATGTCAGGGAAGTATAATAACATACCATAGGATAGCCCATACCTTAGACCCTGGGTGTCTATTTACACATGATGTAAGCTTGATCTATTTGAACGGACGATACTCAAAACGTACAGCCAAGGGAAAGAATTCCACCAGAGTTAATCTGAATGAATAAATTAGTTTAACATGGAGTATCTGCAATGCGTAAGAGAATTACCTTAGCCTTGATGAAAGCTGCAGAGTCAAGATAGCTAGAATATCATAAGTCAAAACGGTTTACTCAGATCCTGGCTTTCACCATGAACATCACATTACGTACGCCTTGGCACCAACTTCCAAGTGAACGTTGCTGGTGGTGGCCTTGGTGTCATACACGGCTTTGGCACCGGCCTCCACGTCTCGGCTGACTAAATGATAGTAGCTGGCGGCGAACGTGGTAAGGTTGCTGAGACTGTGTAAAGTAACGGCATATTCGGGGGCGCTGAAGCCGGCGGCGGCAGCGTAGCGTGTAATTTTTCCCTCGGTAACGTTATAAGATGCTTCGGCACCTAGAAGAAAACCGTCGCGGCCCAAAACGGTGTCAGCAGTGAAGGTTGGGCCCTAAAAGCAGCATTGAGGTTCCACAGTTTAAATGTGAGTGCACAGGATGGTATGTTGCATTTACCTTGAAGATGTCGAGAAAGGCTCTTGAATGAAGGCCGGGCTGCTTGTAGACAGCATTGAGGATGGCATGTTTGGAACTTTTATCAGGGATGAGAGAGGTCTCGAGGTCGAGTTTGAGACCCTTGGCGATCTGATTCTCAAGCTCTACTTTGGTGCGGAGAATATTGTGGGTGGTCCAGATTTGGGTGAAAGTGAGTCCATTCTTGCCATCGACATACTTAGCCTCAACGTCACCAGTAATGCCTGTGGTCTTTGAGTCACGAGAACCAGCGACCTTCAGGCGTAGCGATGTGAGCCTTAGCCGGAAGAAGAAATAGTAGACAAATAACCTTGAAAGTGACGTTGGAAGGCGTCTTGGTCTTTACTTCAAGAGCAGTTCCGTGAATGGGGAAATCTTTGCCCAACAAGTCATTTGAGCTTTTGCCCAAGTCCTGAAGGAATTTAAATTCCAAGTCTTCTATACTTAAAAACGAACGAACGAACCTTCCAGGATGGGGGAACTGGCTGGGGAAGAGACATAGTCAAATTTCAGTGTGCAACTCGGGCGACAGAAGGGGACAAGGGGAATAAGCGTCTATTTTTTTAAACTATCCAGTCCGGCTACTTCCGAAGGTCACGGTTCCCAGCTGTGGCTCATTCGTCTTGTTCTTGCGCAATGCCCTTTGAAGACGCTGCTACTAACGCAGAGGAAGACCCTTCCATTTTAGGCAAGCGTTTGAGACACGATGAAAAAATCGATAATGACAATAGCAAGACTTATCTCGACAACGACGACGAGGACGACGATGATATTGGTCCAATGCCCATGCCAGACACCGCTGTTATCAGAAAGAGACGGAAAGGTAAACCCGTTTTACACCTGTCTCTACCATTTATCTGACGTTGTCTAGTTCTCCCTCACGAGCGGCTTTTCTTAGATCATCTTCCAAGTGCAGATCGTTACTCCAAAAGTTTCATGCATAGAGATGTGCTCAACTTCGTTACCGTGACCAAGTGTGTTGTTTTCCAATTTCTGTATTTTCCGCCTCTATCTTATATATAGTTACGCAGGACAGAGTTCATTATTACCACCTCAGTTGATGGCCATGTAAAACTCTGGAAAAAGCGAGAAACCGGCATTGAGTTTGTGAAACACTATCGTGCACATCTCACGCCAATTGTCGCTGTTTCAGCCAGTGCAGACGGCACTCTTTTCGCAAGTATTGCAGAAGATGGCACAGCTAAAGTGTTCGATGTTCTCAATTTCGGTAAGGCTTATTCGTATCGCATTGTTCTCCATGTCACGGAATCCGTTCTGTTAAGACATGATCAACATGATAAATTTGGATTTCAGGCCACTGACATGCTGTTGGGTCCATCGTAAAGGTCAAGCTCAGGGACTTCTTGCCATGTAAGTAGGATAACACTTGTTGCAGATCCCATATCTAAGCCCGCCAACAGCTCCGATACTGCCACAGGGTGTATCCGAATATATGATGGAAGAGGTGAAGGTAAGGTCCTCCAACTCGTTGAGAACCTGCATAGATATCCTGTGCATATAATGGCTGTCAGTTTTTGAATTTTATGAATTTCCCACCGCATGAATAAAAACTGATATTCTGTGTCTTCTAGTATGCAGACCGTTATGACACAGTAGTGTCAGCGGATGAGTCTGGCTTTATAGAGTACTGGAAACCTCAAGAACCATGGGAAACCCCTCGATATATTCATGGGTTATGGGAGCTCAAAAGCTCAACTGATCTGTATGAGTTCAAAAAGGTAGAGGGACCTACAATCGAGCGTGTCCTTGAAGCAGATTGTTGAACTTAATCAATCATAGACAAAAAGCACGCCAACCTCCCTGACCTTCTCTCCCAACTGCTCTCACTTTGTCACGCTCTCCATGTTTGATCGTCAGATTCGCATCTTCAACTTCCTCACTGGAAAAATGACCCGTAAATACGATGAATCTCTAACCGCAATTCAGGAAATGCAACAGGCTGGTACTGCTGTACACAAGATGGACGACATGGAGTTTGGTAGGAGGCTTGCCGTTGAGCGTGATTTGGAAAAAGAAGGGGAAGGGAAGAAGGCAGCTGCAACTATGAATGTGGTATGGGATGAGAGTGGCAATTTTATCCTCTACCCCACTTTGCTTGGCATTAAGGGTGAGTAAACAACGCCATGACTCCATGGTTCTGAGTACTATTTTAACCACATCGGTAGTTGTCAATACATTGACTAACCGTGTAACCCGGCTATTAGGAAAAGATGAAACTGGCAGATGGTTAAATTTGAGCCTTTATCAAGGTGCACCCGCCAAGCTAGGGTTCAAAACCGCTGTTTGTCTTTCTATACTATTTAGTTTGTCCAGTTCATAACGATAGTTCCAGGCAATGGCAGCATCTACGAATCCGATCCTTGCTGATCGTGAGGCACGGGATCCGACTCTTTTTTGCACTGCTTACAAACGACAACGGTTCTACATGTTTACCCGCACTGAACCCGAGTATGTTTACGCTTTTTGCAGCTATGCCAATATAATTAGATTGACTGTCCTTTCTAAGAGATAACAAGGGTCAAGGTGATCGTGATGTTTTCAATGAACGACCCACCCGTGAAGAGCAAACGGTGGCATCCTCCCAGCCCGTTCAAGGCACTGTACTATCCCCTGTTGCCTCGTCAGCAGTCATTCATACAACAGAGGGTGACATGCATCTTCGCCTCTTTCCTGATAAAGCTCCGAAAGCCGTCGAAAATTTTGTTGGTCACGCACGGTCTGGATATTTTGAAGGTGTTATTTTCCATCGTGTCATACCCAAATTTGTGAGCAGCACACTGGGATTAAATTCATCCGCTTCCTGATCCTTTCTTTGTATTAGATGATTCAAACCGGTGACCCACTTGGGGACGGCACAGGCGGCACATCTATATGGGGGCGAGAGTTCGAGGACGAATTCAGTGATGATTTGAGACATGATCGGTGAGCTTTCCTCCCATTTTGGCCATATCCTTGTTCCTGATGCAGAACTAGGCCTTACACTGTGAGCATGGCGAATGCAGGCCCAGGTACCAATGGCTCGCAATTTTTTATCACTACAACTGCAACACCTTGGTTAGATAAAAAGCACACCATATTCGGACGGGTTATGCAAGGCCTCGAGGTTGTGCACACAATTGAGAATGTCCGCACTAATAAAGCGGACAAACCCTACGAAGACATCAAAGTCATTAATGTCGATGTGATTTAGTGCTCTGGACCGAAACTGTCTGTATTTCCATTTTGTGATTATACAGACAGTACCAGCGATAAAGTGGTGAAGTAGTTGGAATGAAATTGTGGCTCATTCAGCACTTCATCCCACTGTCAGACAAATGATACAGATTATTCGATGTATTACCGAACTAACTCGTTGTCTCTACATTGGATGATAAGATTTGATGAAACAACAAAGAAAGTAAGAACGATGAGACACAAAAGTGGTAGGGGCTCTCAGTGTCCGCGAGATACTTTGTCGAGAACTACACACAAGATTAGTAGAGGCCAGCGAAATAGGACCTTACAACACACCAGATTCATACTCAACCTCATCCGTATCCGTGCCTTGGATTTCAATGGAAATACCGAGGGCGTTGCGAAGGGCATCCTTCGAGGACGCGTACACCATCTTGGTCTTTACTTTGGCACCATCGGGTGACCTAAAGAAGGCGGTAAATATTTGTACTTAAAGGCAATAACTGACAAACCAAGAGAAAAAGCACATCTTGCTCCGTTGGCCCTCACCTGTCTTTTCGAAATGGAAATCATAGACTGCCCATCTGCAGTCATCCGATGGAAGTTCCAAGAGGAAGTCATCATACGAGGATGAATCGGATGCATTCATAACGACAATCTTCTTATTATCACCGCTGATTGCATAGATGATATACTTGAGCTTTTTCCCCCGCTTGAGCTCCTGAAACTTTTCCACACATCCATCACTAAGTTCTACCCCAGAGAGTGGCTAAGTTGGTTCACAGAATAATCAATGAACCAATAGATATGAAGGAAACAAGTACTCACCATGATGCGATAGAGGAAGTATAAATGGTTGGGGAGTAGACGTTGGTGGAGATGACTGATTTATAGAGATATGGTTGGGCGGCTGTGCTCACAGTAACCCCTGAGTCACAGGTTCCCACGCTGCGTATCTCATCGATTGCTGGCGACCAGGCTCAAAAATGACGAATTTGCAGATATGATATCCATAGCGATGATTAGGAATGTGCTTTAACATCTAAATACTATGCAAATACTTGGTCTAGCCACGATTCATAGTCCAATTCCTCGCCTGCCCTAGGCATCGCCTCCCGCAGATATTCAATCGATCCCGCAGGTAACAGTGCAAGCCGCAGGTCTAATTCTGTCACGAACGGCTAAGAAAAGATATAAGTAATAAGCGTAGCCAATAACCAGGCCTCGCACCTTGTCATTAGCAATGCCCCGGAATGCGTCACGCAACTGTTCCGGCGACGTTTGATCTTCCATGATATCCACCTGAAAATCTTCAGATAGATTCTGAGGAAGTGTACGTATGAGATAAGCTTACCAGCAGATTAATGAAAGCTTCGTAAGTCACCGCCCCGTAATCATCTAACAGTTGGGAATATATTGTATCTAAATCTCCGTCCTATGTCCCAAGTAAGCAAGCGGAAAGCACAAATTTCAAGCAGGGATCATACAGAATACACTATGCCCAAACTGGCAAGGGCGGCCGCCATCTCATCGACATCCAAAGTATTGGTTTTTTCACGATCAAAGTACCTGAATGTGCTTTCGAATTGTTCCAGCTGCGCTGGTGTGAGATTCGACATATTTCGCGACACAATCTGTGGTAGCAACTGTCAAGTGATCCAAACTTACTAGATGTATAAGACCCACCTGGTTGTCGATGAATGTGATCTTCTTGCTGATAGCCTGAACGACAAGCTCAAGTTCAAACGCCAAATCCTGGTAAGTAAATACTGTGTAGTCATTTTCTTCAACATTCGCTGCTCTGCATTCGTCTTCGACACTTAAAAGATCCGCGAGACCATCTTCGAGGGGTTTCAGCCTTTTCTGAATGTCCTGAACCTGCTGTTGCTGAACCTATGGGATGCAAGGTCGCAAAACTTGTCAGACACCGACATACTAGATTTATAGCGAAAAAGCAACCTCCAAAGGTCCATCTAAGGCTGATATTTCGGAAGAAATAGACTGTAGATGCCGTTCAAATGAATTAGCCAGATCTGAAAATTTATGCCGTAATGATTCCTTGATGCTGACCCGGCATACGTTAGTAAAATCACCGTGCTGAAGACGTAAGCGGATTTTACTTTCGTATTTGAGCATTTATGGACCGTGATTTGCGCGCTTCTGATACTAAGAGTTCCTTCCACGCCAATTCAAGATCCTGAGAGACATGTCAGACCATACATACACGGCGCGACATTTGAAGCATGACGCCAGAACCAACCGCAACATCAAGTCCCCGCTGTGGTTTCCACTCTCTTAACCCATATGTCTTAAGCTTTGTCTGGACATTCCCAAAAAGTGTAACTAAATCTTGACGTTCGGTAACCCATTGGCGCTTTTTGCTCGATTTATATTCTTGAAAAGCAGCGGAATGACTTTTAGCATCAGCATAAGAGCCCGTAAAACTAGATGCCGCCCACTGGGACTGCGTGGATGAAAGGGCTGCAAGTAGCTAGAGTGATGACATGAAAGTAACCCAGCTGCATAAAAGACAGGACTTACTGCCTGAGCACGCTGTTCGTAGTCATTTTGACTTGTCCAGACGGATTGCATGAGCTCGGCAAATTTGACAACACGGCGCGATACGGTCTCGGCCTGATCTAAAGCGTCGATAACTGGGGTGAACGAGATAAAGAAACAATATACTCGAGGTTACCTTGAGAAGAGAATGCGTGAAAGAATGACGCAACATATGTCATAACACTACGTTCATCAGGCTTGACAGCATCACAGAGATCCTCTACCTCTAGAAGTTGCTGAAAGCGGGGTTGTAGGTATGGATACGATAGTGATATACACCACCAAGATTCACTCACTGGGATTCCGAGATGCTTCTCAGCGACGGAAAAGGCCAATTGGGTATTCGCATACTTATTCGACTACCCGAAAATAGGATGAAGATATGAGGTATTTCATACACGCCAGATCTCACCTTGTCTAGGGAAATAAAGTCAATGAGGTCGGGCCGATGAGCATGAATGAGTGCACATCTGTAAGATATATTTTAACAACGAACATGTATCAGGAAGATGTCACATACAGTGCTAAACCGTCGCTCCAACTATAAGAGAAGTCTTGCACATCGACTTCATCGTAAAGCTCTGTTTTGCGCTGACACCACAGAAGGAGACCTTCTTTTGCAGAAAGACCCTCTTCGCTAGTGATAAATGAACACTAGCATCTGACAGTGAGGATAGTGCCGCATACTTGATATCGGCAATAGTAAAACGAAGAATAAGGGTCCATATCATGCCCAGGATGAGCTTAAGGTTCCCATCTATTATGTCTGACAATTGCGCATAGAGCATCACTGTTCAGGGTCAGGCGAAATGCTCACCCTCGGGACCTATGTTAGTCAGTTTAACACCTCGACTGGCAATAAAATCCAGAGCCATAGTGACATTCTCCGCCTTCTGCACACGGATTCTAGGATTCTTATTATAGCGTCCCAAAGAGACGTCACCTAAGTATAACCTAGTTTAACACCCATTAGCGGAAAACAGACAAGACCGCACCCATAATTTCCTAGCAAGAACTATCACATTAACGGTCAAGGATAAAAATAAAAAACGGTACCATAAGTTGTATTAAGCGTACGCCATCTGAAAGATCTTTAACTAGGGATGTCATTGGGGGATAATTATGCATCTCTAATTTGGTATTAAGCCTTCGAATGAAGCCATCAGCATACCAAGGTATCTCCTCAACAGACAACGAACCATTTACAGAAAGTACGCTCTTGGACGTCCCTCGAACGCGTTTCCAATGTATCCATTGTCGTCGATCACACTCGTCCAAGTGAAGCCTCTACGATAGGTATGCAATGCAAAAGCCACAGTGTAGCGCCCATGGCTCAAGTAAGATATTAATTAGGAAAGCTCATGACACACGAAGGCAAATAACACCCGCAGTTAGGCGCAGAACACTAGCGCTGCTCGCCTTATAAGGTAGGCGTCACTTTAATTCAGCACCTTATGTAATCATATTACTAAGCACCAAGAGCGGCCAAATTTGCGAATCAAATTTTTGAAAAATTTATTATGAAGTCAAAAAATGAATTGGAGTCACTATAATGGTACAGGCATATTAATTTGAGCTTGCCGTACTTGTGCAAGCATGATTGGAGGTAATGTACAATGGCCATGGTATCTTTTCATCTGGGACATCCTTGATTGTCACTGAGGGCTTTTGTTGTGCCTTGGATCCAAGGTTTTTGATGCGAGATTGTGCAGCTTTAGACTTCTTAGGCATGGTAGTAGAACTGTGCAACCACCCATTTGCCACTGTGCTGCTTATGTAATATGGCCTGTGATCAAGTGCACAGCTTACTGCACAAGTACATGTGCAGCTATACCCTCTTTTTGTGAAGAGTCGATAGATTCTGACCGTTCAATATACAAAGAATAGTGTTTATTCAACTACTATTAGCAGGTATTGACCGTACAGTACAATACCGTAGATTACTAGACAAGCAGTACTAGTAAGAAGACACGCTATGCGTCACAAAAGCAACTGTACAGTTGCTCTTGACGGCTAGAATGAAAGAATGAAAGAGTTGACCTTCACAGTACAACTTGTAGCTAGATGTAAATAGATAATCAACACGAAGCTGAATATCTAGAGTAAAGAGATGATAGCGGGAGTCGACTATAATGTCGACTAGCGCAAAGACCTTAGAGTGGAACTCAACCTTCGCGGTTCGAGTCCAAAGTACGTTAGTATGCGAGAGAATACTACCTTTATAGGTAGTTGAGACGTTACCCTTGACACCTCTCGCTATTCGACGTCTGGGTCGTTTACGAGGTGGTGTCTGCTGGGTAAAAAGTGTCTCTCGTTTTGGCACCAAGAGTGCCCATACGTATACACAAAGCTTCGAACTACAAAATAAAGGTATGCTCGAAATATAGAAAGAATGTAAAGAAAGAAAATAAAAGATAAATAATAAAGTACTATAATCCAACTATTATTCCTTAGTCCAATTATGTATATATGCATACCCTTTACACTTTTTCTTAGGAGAATTTTTATGTAAGTAAGATTAAGTACATATATTTGAATTTAATACAGTTTTCTTTCCCAATTTTAGGCCCTTAAAACAAGGCTGCCCAATATATCACGTGATGATTATGTAAGCAGCCAATACTGACACTTGCGAAATTTTGAAAATCTCAGAATCACATGGAAATGAGTTTTTAAGCATTCAGAGACTCAAAAAAAAAGTTAAAATTTGTAAGTCCTACTACTTGGCAAGGGTGAATTATTTTTCAAGTTTTAAACCTGAGAACTGGAGGAATAGATCCCAACTCCACTTCCCTGGGCTTTAATTACAGATTATCTATGTTGTGGAAGCACAGAAAGGAGTGCGAGTAGGTCACTTTTTTGCTTACATAAACAGGTGCTGAACTAAAGTGACGCCTACCTTAGTTAGATAGGATAGCCGTTGTCTCCCTCTCCCGGAAATAATACCGTTTTATAATTCTGTCTTGAATAAAAAAAAAAATTTTTCCCTCGTGTATTCCTATGGACTCACAAAGCTATTATCACTGCTGCGGTGAACCCCTTTTGGAGCACTGCAAAATCCTTCCCAAGGAGATGAACTTTAATAAATGAATTTTATTGTGCACTAAATCTTACTTAAAATAGATATTTTGGGTCACACAAGAGTGGAACTAAAGGTGACTATTAGGTTGGATTTAGTTTGTAAGTAAATATCACATCTAGTGTTAATATTGAGCATGTGTTAGGATACACACACAGGGCGGGTTTCTGGAGAAACCCATGGGTTATCTGGTAGGACTTGGCTTCAGCTTATAGGCTGGGCCCTCGCTAGATCGTGTTGTCCAATTTCGAACAGGCGGACAGGGATCCCGGGGAGTCCGGGTGTGAAGAGTGGCGGAAGTTCTGACTGTTCTATATATGAAGAAATGAGTAGAAAGGAAGGATATTGACCTATTCGGTGCAATATAAGAGAAAGTGAGAAAAAGAGCACAAGATGACGAAGGAGTCAATGAGTGCGATGGTTTGAGTGGAGGCCTCGACTGTTATAGTTTGAGGCCAGAAGTGTTAGATAGTTCAGATATTGCTACCTATGTAGTAGCTGACACGTTACCCTGATCACTGCTCGTAGTAGACCTA
Source organism: Hysterangium stoloniferum (assembly GCA_015178975.1). Classification (NCBI taxonomy): domain Eukaryota; kingdom Fungi; phylum Basidiomycota; class Agaricomycetes; order Hysterangiales; family Hysterangiaceae; genus Hysterangium; species Hysterangium stoloniferum. Next base: position 320,041 of record WHVD01000062.1, on the reverse strand, counting down.
GTTTATGTCTTACGAGTGGTGGTTCTTGGGTTAAAGTGTGTCTAAGTTCTAATTGGTGCTGAGTGCACCCACAAGTATACACAATGCTTCGAACTAATGAAATATGCAATATTCGAAGAATATGAAAGATAGAAAAATATGAATAGAATATGTAAAATATAAATAAAATAAAAGGAGTGTTTTACCACAATGAAACTGTGGTAAAAGCATACTCCTCACAGTGCCCCCCAGTTCAAAGGGATGTGCTATACGAAGTTCTGGAAAGCTTCGGGGATGCCCCCCAGGTGTCTTGTGTGGAGCCCCCCAAAACGCAAGGTGCCAAGACCCAAGTATTCGAGGAGAGGTTGGTGAGTTTAGGAGCGGTGAGAGAAAATATTGATGTGGAAATGGGGAAAAAAATGGATCCATTCTTTTCCTTCCAGGACCTAGTCGAGCACTCCTTCAGTCCTCAAACAGCAAATGGACTACTTGATAGCCTTCTAGACACTGCCACATTGTCTCCTTTCAGGACACGAGGCATTCCTCATAGTAGATGTCCTGTAGGCAGACAGACTGTCATATAACTCGTTGGGCAGTGCATCTTGGGGTTAGGAGGGTAAGCTATCATTAGAGTCCATCAGAATCTCCTCCTTAAATGAGTATCGGAGGAGGTTTATGATGCTTTGCTGTGGCGAGATAGTGTAAGACTCGGGATTAGGATCTTTCCATGCTGCTAGTCTATGGGACCTAGCAGCATGCCAGGATGTATACCCTATACCCCCTATACCGCCCCCCACTTTGCGATATTGTGATTCCACCACAATCTCGCAAATTAACCATTATCGTGCACAGTTAGGTTGCAGTCTGTGTTCCCGAAAGGTCTAGCCCATGGTAGGTCTAGAAAGTGTCCAGAAATGCTGCGAGTAGGTGGGCAAGTCCAGAGGAAAAAGAAAAAATCACGAAATCAACTGAGTTCAGTACGATTGTAATAATGAACCCGATGTTAAAACTGCCTCCACTGTCTCCAAGACCTTCTGGAACCTTCTAGAACCTTCTAGAAGCTTCCAGCATGTTGCAGAGTATTTCCAGTTCATTTCCCATGACAGCTGTCAATCAGCTGTCACTTTGTATTCCAGCTGTCAATCAGCTGTCAGTTTCCATTCAAGCTGTCAATCAGCTGTCACTTCTGACAGCTGTCAACCAGCTGTCACTTTTGACAGCTGACAAGCCTACTGATGTATAACATATATAAGCTTGTAGTTAGTGACCTGAATAGCAACAACTTTCCTCAGACTTGTGTGTGTCACGTGTCACAGTAAGTCACAGGTCACTTTTAACAGGTTATGGGCCCCGCGCTCTAAGCGCTCTAGTACAGTATAACGTTTTGCAAACTCGCTTCTTTTGAGTAAGTTTCAGCCTATACTTTTATATTCCCCTGCCAGGCCCAGCCTTATTGCTGTTGCTAGTAGGGAGGAACTTGTACGCCACTAAGGCTGAGTTTCCCTCGAGACTACTGTCTGGACCTCGAGTTAAATACCTTTTTTCTGAACTTCTTTGCGAGTTTGCTCTGTGTATACTACAATGTCATCTTCCATCCCCCAATTCCCTAAACTCAACTCTCATAACTACAACACTTGGTCTGGTGAGATGCAGGCTTGGCTTCGTGCCCAGGGTGTCTGGCGCATTGTTGAGGCCACCTCCATTGCACCTGCACTATCCTCATCTCCCACAGAGGCTCAGCAAACTGCATTTGATGCTTGGGCTCTCAAGTTAGACAAAGCAGCAGGTTGGATGTACTTGAGTGTTGAGGATGATCAAAAGATTCATCTTAAAGGGATTGAGGGTGATCCGGTCAAGATGTGGACCAGTCTGTGTGATGTACACTTGCAGAAGCGCCCTGGCATGCGTTTCAATGCGTATGATGATCTCTTCTCCATCAGAAAGGAAGAGAATGAGAATTTGCAAACTCTGATGAATCGGGTGGATCTAGCCATCTGTGCCATCCAGGATCTGCGCCCATTGAATTTTGATCTTGCCAAACTTGATGAGGAACTTGCATCAATGGCAATGATCAGGGCACTTCCTGAGCAGTTTGACAACTTTGCCTCTTCTCTCCTTCTGATGGACAAGCTGTTAAAGGCATAGAAAAGAATTGACCCAGCCTGGGATTGAACCAAGGACCTCCTGGCTTTATATGCAGGTGCTCTTAACCACTGAGCTACTGGACCTATAGTCTAGTATTATATGATGGATTATATATACATATATATAAGGACTTATGTTGCCAACTTGTGCTCTTATAACAGTTTATATAACTGATGGCAAACCTGGGTCTTATAACAGTCTGTCACATATAGATATTGTATTTTCCCATTTCTAACACTTCCCCTGAAATCAATATCTAGTCTATACCCTATGCAGCGCACCAAGCTCACGGGGCCCATAACCTGTTAAAGGCATAGAAAAGAATTGACCCAGCCTGGGATTGAACCAAGGACCTCCTGGCTTTATATGCAGGTGCTCTTAACCACTGAGCTACTGGACCTATAGTCTAGTATTATATGATGGATTATATATACATATATATAAGGACTTATGTTGCCAACTTGTGCTCTTATAACAGTTTATATAACTGATGGCAAACCTGGGTCTTATAACAGTCTGTCACATATAGATATTGTATTTTCCCATTTCTAACACTCTACTAGTGTATTATACTCTGCATTTATAGCTTCTTGCCATTTATCTGCATCATCACCTTTCATAGCCTGCTTGTAGTTTTGTGGATCAGCAGTTGAAGCTGTTCCAACAAACTGTACTTCCTCATAATCAATGTCCTCATCATCATCCTCAGCTAGAGCTGGAGCTGGTTGTACCTTCCACCATTCACCCGGTTGCTTTGAAACACGCTGAGAGCGACGAAGTGGTGGTTCTGGTGCAGGTGGAGGAGGCAGTTGAATGGGTTCTTCAACCCCAAGAGGAGGCAAAGGTGGTTCAGGAAGTGCAGGAACATGAGCAGGAGGTATAGGAATATGAGCAGGAGGTGCAGGAATATGAGTAAGAGGAACAGAAATATCATTATCCCCCTGTACTTCTGGCACAAATGAAGAAATGTTAGAGTGTGGTGTATTTGGGACAAGCCTGATATTAGGCATTGGTCCAGTAGTAGATAGACCAGGAAAGTGGCGTTCATCAAATACAGCCCGTTCAGAGATGATAAACTTCTTTGTAACAGGGTTGTAGAATTGCCAACCTTTGTATCCCACAGGATAGCCTAGAAAGAGGCATTTCTCCATGTGTGACTGAAGTGACTTCCTTTTGTCCCTTTGAATGTAAACATAGGCAGTACATCCCCATACTCGCAAGTTGCTTACATCTGGTTTCTGCTTGTACCATTGCTCATAGGGTGTAGTTTTAGGTAATGGTGCAGTAGGCAGACGGTTCCAGACATAAACATAAGATGTCACAGCATGGTTCCAGAAAGAAGCAGGCATACGCGCCTCATGCATCATGGCAGTGACATGATCAGCCATAGTGCGATTGGCTCTTTCTGCAACTCCATTCTGTTGAGGGCGATTGCGAGTAGTATGGCGGCGTACTATTCCACATTCATCTGTAAACTTGATAAAGGCATTTGACATATACTCCCCCCCTTTGTCATCCTGCAGAGCTTTGACCTTGCAACCAAGAAGATTCTCAGCATAAGCTTTGTATCTCCTGAATGCTTCAAATGCATCACTCTTCCGTTTCAAGAACAGAACAGCTCGCAACTTGGTGCAATCATCAATAAAGGTTATCCAGTAGTGATAACCCTCAGTTGTTTGCACAGGAAGTGGTCCATGTAGATCACTATGAATAAGTTCAAGTGGTGTCTGAGAATGACTTGGTGAGATAGGGAATGGACTAGCAGTCATTTTGCCAGCAAGGCAAGGTTCACAGATGGGATCAGGCTGTTCCTTTGAGTCAAGGTTTAAGCCAACCACCAATCCTTCTCTGATCATCTTCTGGACATCAGCATAGCTGTGGTGTCCAAGACGGCGATGCCAGAGATTGATATCAAAGGGAAGGGTGGAGACAGCACCAGCTTGCTCAATAATAGGTGCAGTGACACCATTGAGGATACCTGCATTCTGTGCAGTAACTCTGGCTGTAAACATAGTCTGTCCAGAGCGTTTGAAACGCATGGTTGTTTGGTCAATCTCAATGAGTAGACCTTTACACTTGTTAGAAATGGGAAAATACAATATCTATATGTGACAGACTGTTATAAGACCCAGGTTTGCCATCAGTTATATAAGCTGTTATAAGAGCACAAGTTGGCATCACAAGTCCTTATATATATGTATATATAATCCATCATATAATACTAGACTATAGGTCCAGTAGCTCAGTGGTTAAGAGCACCTGCATATAAAGCCAGGAGGTCCTTGGTTCAATCCCAGGCTGGGTCAATTCTTTTTTATGCCTTTAACAGGTTATGGGCCCCGTGAGCTTGGTGTGCTGCATAGGGTATAGATTAGATATTGATTTCAGGGGAAGTGTTAGAAATGGGAAAATACAATATCTATATGTGACAGACTGTTATAAGACCCAGGTTTGCCATCAGTTATATAAACTGTTATAAGAGCACAAGTTGGCAACATAAGTCCTTATATATGTGTATATATAATCCATCATATAATACTAGACTATAGGTCCAGTAGCTCAGTGGTTAAGAGCACCTGCATATAAAGCCAGGAGGTCCTTGGTTCAATCCCAGGCTGGGTCAATTCTTTTCTATGCCTTTAACAACACTTTGTAAGGTAAAGACAAGATAGTAGATTACTACGCAATTGTGGTACATGCAAGACTCTTGTAAACTCAACAGATCGCAATTCCTTTCCATTTACAACTGGGTTAAAAACCAGTGATCCAACTCCTGCAGAGTAAATAATACTATGATCCGCTAACTTGATTGGTACGCATAATGCTGTGTAGTTACGCAGCCAGTGACAATGGGGAGTCATATGACTGCTGGCCCCTGTGTCTGCAAGCCAATCAAAGTCAGAATCATTCTGCAGGGTGGGAGAATTGGATGAGAAGAAAGGACGTGCATTTCCAGCAGATTCAACATTGTCCTGAGACATTGTCTCCTGAGTCCTGTTTGCCTTCTTTCCTTTGGTACGATTGGTACGGACACTCTCCTGTGCTTCCTGCTGCATCTTGATGAAGCGATGACACTTGTCCATAGTATGGTTGGTCATAGAGCAGAAAGTACATTTGAGAAATGCAGTGGATGCATTGCCCTTTACAGTAAGTGCAGATGCAACTGCAGGAGCTTGTGAAGCCCGATGACGGCGTTGTGACTCTTCTGTGACAAAAGCTTGTTGGATAGTAGCCTTGTCCAGCTTGTCCATCAGAAGGAGAGAAGAGGCAAAGTTGTCAAACTGCTCAGGAAGTGCCCTAATCATTGCCATTGATGCAAGTTCCTCATCAAGTTTGGCAAGATCAAAATTCAATGGGCGCAGATCCTGGATGGCACGGATGGCTAGATCCACCCGATTCATCAGAGTTTGCAAATTCTCATTCTCTTCCTTTCTGATGGAGAAAAGATCATCATACGCATTGAAGCGCATGCCAGGGCGCTTCTGCAAGTGTACATCACACAGACTGGTCCACATCTTGACCGGATCACCCTCAATCCCTTTAAGATGAATCTTTTGATCATCCTCAACACTCAAGTACATCCAACCTGCTGCTTTGTCTGACTTGAGAGCCCAAGCATCAAATGCAGTTTGCTGGGCCTCTGTGGGAGATGAGGATAGTGCAGGTGCAATGGAGGTGGCCTCAACAATGCGCCAGACACCCTGGGCACGAAGCCAAGCCTGCATCTCACCAGACCAGGTGTTGTAGTTATGAGAGTTGAGTTTAGGGAATTGGGGGATGGAAGATGACATTGTAGTATACACAGAGCAAACTCGCAAAGAAGTTGAGAAAAAAGGTATTTAACTCGAGGTCCAGACGGTAGTCTCGAGGGAAACTCAGCCTTAGTGGCGTACAAGTTCCTCCCTACTAGCAACAGCAATAAGGCTGGGCCTGGCAGGGGAATATAAAAGTATAGGCTGAAACTTACTCAAAAGAAGCGAGTTTGCAAAACGTTATACTGTACTAGAGCGCTTAGAGCGCGGGGCCCATAACCTGTTAAAAGTGACCTGTGACTTACTGTGACACGTGACACACACAAGTCTGAGGAAAGTTGTTGCTATTCAGGTCACTAACTACAAGCTTATATATGTTATACATCAGTAGGCTTGTCAGCTGTCATAAGTGACAGCTGGTTGACAGCTGTCAGAAGTGACAGCTGATTGACAGCTTGAATGGAAATTGACAGCTGATTGACAGCTGGAATACAAAGTGACAGCTGATTGACAGCTGTCATGGGAAATGAACTGGGAATACCCTGGAACATGCTGGAAGCTTCTAGAAGGTTCTAGAAGGTTCCAGAAGGTTTTGGAGACAGTGGAGGCAGTTTTAACAGTGTATTACTCCTTCCTATGTTCCTACTGCAGAACAACTTGCAGATATTCTAACGAAACCTCTATCCACTCCAAAAGTTCAATTTTGTTGTGCTGGAATGGGTATAAGGACTTAGTTTCTTGTTTTCTTTCTTACTCTCTGTAGTTTAGCAAAGTCTCTCTCTCTCTCTCTCTCTCTCTGTTTCTTTTTCTTTGGAGACATGTGAGATCAGGGGGGTCTGTTAAAACTGCCTCCACTGTCTCCAAAACCTTCTGGAACCTTCTAGAACCTTCTAGAAGCTTCCAGCATGTTCCAGGGTATTCCCAGTTCATTTCCCATGACAGCTGTCAATCAGCTGTCACTTTGTATTCCAGCTGTCAATCAGCTGTCAGTTTTCATTCAAGCTGTCAATCAGCTGTCACTTATGACAGCTGTCAACCAGCTGTCAACCAGCTGTCACTTATGACAGCTGACAAGCCTACTGATGTATAACATATATAAGCTTGTAGTTAGTGACCTGAATAGTAACAACTTTCCTCAGACTTGTGTGTGTCACGTGTCACAGTAAGTCACAGGTCACTTTTAACACAAGGAATAGTGCGGCAGTACCTTTAGCCAATCCATCGCTAACCCCTAAGACTATCCGACGAGGGGAGACAATAGGGATAATTCATGACCCCGCGTGTTGGGCTCACAAGCCCAGGTCACTCGAGGAGAAAGGTTTAATGGTAGCAGGCGCGATCAAGATCGCACACCTTATCGAAAGTCTCTCTCAACTTGAGGAGGACCGTCAAGTCGCCTCAGAAAGGCCTAAGCCATCTGTTGAACCAGAGATTGCAGACGATTTCGAACCGCCTGGTCCTAAGACGGCTGCAGTGGCTGATAATGAGAAATTCGCCTCAGAGGATCTTCACAAGTTAGTCAATTTGGGACCAGATATACCAACGGAGGTCCTGCCACGTCTCAGATCAGTTTTGACTGAGAACGTTAAGGCTTTCGGAGTCGACGGACGGTTAGGGCAAGTGGAATGTAGAGTCCCTGTCCCCTTGAAAGAGGGAGCCCAGCCCATATCCATGCCTATGTTCCCTTCGTCCCCTGCCAATAGGAGTGTTATAGACGAGCAAATGGATACCTGGTTCGAACAGGGTGTCATTGAACCATCTAAAAGCCCCTGGGGAGTGCCAGCCTTTGTAGTATATCGCAATGGTAAACCGCGGTGTTAGAAATGGGAAAATACAATATCTATATGTGACAGACTGTTATAAGACCCAGGCTTGCCATCAGTTATATAAACTGTTATAAGAGCACAAGTTGGCATCATAAGTCCTTATATATATGTATATATAATCCATCATATAATACTAGACTATAGGTCCAGTAGCTCAGTGGTTAAGAGCATCTGCATATAAAGCCAGGAGGTCCTTGGTTCAATCCCAGGCTGGGTCAATTCTTTTCTATGCCTTTAATAAATATCTCTCAAACATCTACTATATTTCTAAAAATAACCTCCTTCAATTTTGTGTAGCCCAATATGATCTGGAATCCTTTTATCTTTCCTGTAATTGGACAGAGCATGATCCAATTCAAAACCCACGAAACTGCTGAATGTGGTTCACATAGAACATGTGCCTGATCAATCAATTTAAAATCCCATTCACATTCTTGAATTTGCTGGAATTAAAAAATGACACAGATGAGCTGTGATTATTAAGTTAAACTCTCCTGTTCCACTGCTCACCATATACTATACAGAGTCCCTCTGTTCTCAACTGCTCAAAGGAGAATAAATCACATACACCAAAACAATCCCCAGAACTACAAACTCAGAGGATCTTTAGTGGAGTCTTTTAAGAGTTAAGCTCATGATAAACTCCTACCACAACCCTTTGTCAATTTTGAATGTATTAGTTGCAAATACTCTTTATTACAGCTATTTGCACTACAGTATGTAAGGCAAAGTGCCCAAATCACAGATTAGAAATTGTCCAACAATATTTTGCTCAATTTTAAGTGTATCATGCTGAAATTTTGTATATACATATAATATTATGATATGTAGCAAGCTTACATGGCTGTAATATATAAGAAAATATATCTATTTTAATTTCCCCCATTAATTACCCCATCTGAAGACTGTGTGCAATGTAGGATACCATATACTTCATGTAATGTCCTGAAGACTTGTGAAGGGGGAGCCATGGTACTGTATCATCAGCCTCCAACTTAAGTTTCACCAACTTCTACTGTCATTTCATCCACAACTATTCAGACATTTTAGTCCCCCATACTCATCTCGCTCACAAGGAGGCCCTGTGGAATTTTACAGATCAATACAGAATGGCTTTTCAACAACTCAAAGATGCATTCATATTGGCACCTGTCCTTACACACTGGCAACTGGACCACCAAATAATTGTTGAAACCAATATATCTGATTATATGCCACCTAAATGGCAAACCCAACACCATTACTAGATGATAGGTCATCTACCTTAAAGAGGGACCAATGACTATACAGTGGTCAACCCACACAATTTTAAGCCTATCTTTACCACTGAACAACTAATGGCATCCCTTCAAGCTTCCTCTCTAGTTGCACGAATACTTTGCAGTGTCACTATTATAGATATCACAAAGTTTTAAAGATATCCTATTGGACCTCTGAAATAACCCAATTACTAGTTCCCATCTTGACAACCCTAATGACCTGTCAGCCCCTGAGAAGGGTATGCTTTTACCACAGTTTCATTGTGGTAAAACACTCCTTTTATTTTATTTATATTTTGCACATTTTATTCATATTTTTCTATCCTTTATATTCTTCAAATATTGCACCATTTTATTAGTTCAAAGCTCTGTGTATACTTGTGGGTGCACTTGGCACCAAACAAAGAGACACACTTTTACCCAAGCACCACCACTCGTAAGACATAAACTAGGTCTACAGCGAAAGGTGATCAGGGTGTGAGAGGTACTGTGAAATATACTCCGAAATATAGTCCAGATGGACCCACACTATATTTCCATTATTATTTCTATTTTTCTCTCTATTTTATCATACGCATATATTTAGTTCGACAGCCTATGCATTCAGTACATTGACTCTTGTAGGTGCATACATGCCAGACTTATGTATTTTAGCACTGGTAGTGTGAGAGGTATGGTGAAATATACTCAGGAAATATAGTCTGGATGAGATCATACTATATTTCCATTATTATTTCTATTTCTCTCTATTTTATTATACACTTATAATTAGTTTGACAACCTATATTTGTGGTACATCAACTCTTGTGGGCACATACACACCAAGCTTATGTATTCTAGCACCTGTAGTTAGAACTCAGACACATTTTACCCCACAACCACGACTTATCCAGACACCGATTAGTGTCCTGTAAGTTGTGATTGGGGTATCGTCTTGACCGTCACAGATGGGCTTTGACTATCGACGCAATCAGAGTTTTGAACTACAGTAAGTAAAAAAAGTGTTGCAATGTTCAGTAAACCTTAACTCAAATGCTTATAACTCCAGAAATAAATTAGCTAAAATTAGGGAAAAATATAAGTTAGAAAGCCCTATTTCTGAACTTTAACATAATAAGCAAGTTTGTTCAAAAATACTCACTCATTGTTGAGAGATTAAATATTTTGTACAGGAGTATCATTGCAACCCTTTTTTTGCTTTCATTTTATAAACATAAAGCTATACATTCTAGTACTTGGTATGACCTCCTTAAGCCTTGACCACTGCTACAACCCTCCTAGGCATACTTTGAATCAATTCTGGCACACCTCTGGTATTATTTTATCCCACTCTACTTGTACCCTCTCCCACAGCTCCAATATCCCTTCTAGGGCCCTCTCATACTCTCCCAGCTTCTTTTTCAGATGATCCCAGAGATGTTCAATAGGATTGAGGTCAGGGGACTGTGCTGGCCAAGGAAGGACCTTATATCCATGATCTTCAAACCAAGTTGTAGCTTTCTTGGACTTGTGCTTGGGATCATTATCCTGCTGGAAGATGATAGTGGAGGGATTCTTGCCATAGAAGGCAAGGCTTTCATGGAGTTCATCTTGCAAAATCTTGGTATATAACTCTCCATCCATCCCCCCATCAATCTTGCATGCATACCCAACTCCCTCCCACAGCATGCAGCCCCACATCATCAGAGATCCACCTCCAAACTTTACGGTCTCCTTCACAAGTCTATCACTCAGACCCTCCCCTGTCTTCTTCCAAGCCCACCTCTTCCTATCTGACCCCAGCCTATTGATTTTTGTCTCATCAGACCATACAACAGTCTTCCAGTCCTCTATAGTCCAATCCAAAGAGCAAAATCCATCCTCTCCTTCCTATGCCTCTTGGTAAGAAGAGGCTTTTTGGCCTTTACCACAGCTTTCATACCAGCTAACTTCAGGTGGTTATGAGTTGTCTGGGATGTGAGAGACTGGTTGATAGTGTTCTGAAGGATCTGGGTGATCTGAGAGGCATTTTCAGCCTTCCCTGAGGTGATGAGATACTGGGCATAGCAACTATCAGCCCTCAGAAAGCTTGGAAGGATGTCCACCAGTGGGCTTCTGCAGGGAAGGATGGTGTTTTCTGCAAAGTCTAGAGATGGTGCTGATATATAGACCAGTGGATGATGAGATCTTGTGGGCAAAATGACCAGAATCCAAGAGGGAGAGGATGTGTTTGCATTGGGAAGTAGAAAGAGGCTGCATGTTGGAATCAACAAGACTATTGTGGTCTGTTTGTCATGTGTTGAATGTTTTGAACATGTCACATGATCACACAATCAAATACAACCTAACAATGGATCAGAAACACCAGTACAACCTGCCCTTTCATCTACAGAATGAAAGCAAAAAAAGGGTTGCAATGATACTCCTGTACAAAGTATTTAATATCTCAACAATAAGTGAATATTTTTAAACAAACTTGCTTATTATGTTAAAGTTCAGAAACAGGGCTTTCTAACTTATGTTTTTTCCTAATTTTAGCTAATTTATTTCTGGAGTTATAAGCATTTTGAGTTACAATCTACTGAACATTGCAACCCTTTTTTTGCTTACTGTATGCTAACAATCTACAAGAGGCTCTGATTAATGCTTGGGTCCAAACACATCGAGAGCATTATCAGTTTCAGAAGCCCAGAGTCATGATCGCCAAACAGGAAGAGTCGGCTGTTAGGATCTGCAAGCCTGGGGGATCACAGTGCGATGACTCTCGGCACTTGGAGCGAATGCCACTAAGGACTGAGCGGGTAGAAGTAAACCGGTGATATAGCTAGGTTTCCAGATGAGGTCCTACTCTCATCTGGATGTAACTATATACTAAGCTACATGGTCTGTGCACTTGGTTTGGAACTAAGGGAACACTAAACTAAATATAGCTAATCACATGTGAACCAGATCGGAAAAATACATTCACAATACGAGGTATGATTTAATACTAATCGTAATCATCATACTCTAACATCGGCTCCCTGGCATGAGGAAGAACATTCTAGAAGAATCGACCCTACGAATCGAGGCCATGTTCTTCTCAGCGAAGCTGAGGATAAAACTGTCCCTAGGAGATCTAATGTGAAACAGGGTAAGAAACACGGCAAGTTCTTTTTCGAACGAAGTGACAAGAAAAGTGTCACTAAACCCCCAAAGGAGTGCTGGATTTGTGGGAGTTTAGAGCATTTTAAGATCAACTGCCCTCATGTGGGTAGGATGTCGCATTATGTCTCTATTAACAAATGCTCCACGCAGAACCCAACCAAGGAGGTGGAGGATCAGAGGGCTTATGAAATGGTCTATAGATTAAGCATACAGGAACAAGTGCATAACATTGATGAGGAATCGATTTTCATTTCTGTCTACCTTCCTCAATCAGAGGATGATGTTGTTTTAGATGTGAGTTCACCTTCAAATGAGAACGAAGTATCGCAAGTCTATGTTTCTATATCAGACTGTGATTTCCTCGAGAAAGGAGACTGGCTGAATGCTCATCGTCAGAACCGGAAAGATCTGACTGAGACGGAAGCCTTATTGCGATCTGAACCTCCTACCATTGAGGAAATTGTTGACAAGGAAGTATTTGTGAACCAATCTAAGGGGATAAGTCAGACCTACATTATAGAGGACCTCTCTGAGTTAGAGGGACCAGAGGAGGAGAGCTTCCCCTTCAACCCAGCCCAGGACAGTTACCTAACCTAATTCCTTGTGAGGAGTCAGACTCTGAAGTGGATGATTACATTCTGAACGCTACATTCAAAGTACCTAATGGTAGACATGTCAGAAGGAACATCAAACTGGTCACAAGAAAGGAAAGCAAAAGACCCAGGGTCCAATACCCTCGATCCAGTCAGCTTATAAAAGAGAATTTGACCATCATTTACCACAGAAGGGATCCCCCGGGTGGATACTCCAGTATTGGGATCTCAGCATTACACGTCTACAGATGCATAGAGAACTCAGAAACCTTTAATCCTATTAAAATCAGGCTGGATGCTGGAGCCGACCTCTCCTTAATTTCAGAGGACTTCTATAAGGAACTAGAGGATCATCCCAAGCTCAAGCAAGGACTCAAGTTGTGCCTTGTACAGCTTACCGGTAATACTAAGGTCTTAGGATACATCAATGTCCCCATTTACCTCGAAGACGACACCAGTATTGTGAAGGGTATGCATATATCATGATTGGACTGTGGAATAATACATATATTATAGTATTTTATTATTTAGTTCTTACTCTTTTTCCCTAACTCTCTATATCTTTCGAGCATACCCGTATTTCTTAGTTCTAAGTCTTGTGTATATCTATGGGTGCTCTCGGCGCTAAATCTTAGACATCTTTTACCCAGCAGACACCACCTCGTAAATGACCCAGACGTCGAATAGCGAGAGGTGTCAAGGGTAACATCTAAGCTACCTATAAGGGTAGCATTCTCTAGTCTCCTGACATACTTTGGACTCGAACCGTGAAGGTCGAGTTCCACTCTAAGGTCTTTGCGCTCGTCGACGCTATAGTCGACTCGTGCTATTATCTCTTTACTTCAGATATTCGGCTTCTCGTTGATTATCTATTTACATTTAGCTACGAGTAGCACCGTAAAGGTCAACTCTTCGTTCTCTCATTCTAGCCGTCAAGAGCAACTGTACAGTTGCTCTTGTGACATGTAGCGTGTCTCCTTGCTAGTACTGTCAGTCTAGCAATCTACAGTATTGTACTGAACGGTCAATACTTTCTAATAGTAGTTGAATAAACACTATTCTTCGTATATTGAGCAGTAGGAATCTAACGACTCTTCACAAGTATACTCCTTAAATTTACCACCGAAATGTACATTGTCCAAGGCATGACCATCCCGATTCTTCTCAGAGAGGACTTTCACATGAACTATGAGATTGGGACACTATGAGACCAGCCGTTGGGCTCTAGATTGATTCTACCAGGGAGGGCGGGGTTGTAATGTATTCAGGGGTTTCTCTTAGATAGCTCAATATATGCTATAGTGTCACAGAGCTTCAACAATAAAACAAGTAAAGGTCCAGTAATTTAAATACTGATAGATTAATGAGCTGCACTATTAAGCTTAAACAACTCAAATCAATGCTTATTTTTATTATTGAAAGGTTCAATAGAACTGTGTATGACTCTTTTAGCAAATAAAAGAACTATTTCTTGAGAATAGGGGCTAGAAGCTGAATATATACGCAGTAACTTAGCAGAGACTTGATATAAAGCTTCGGATTCTTGTATGCTTATTTGTAACTATTAATAGTTATTTAACAAGGTGTTAAATAATTTATTAATAGAGAAAGTAATGTGTGTTGGATTATTTGAGTGCTTGTACTTGATTAATTCAATAAACTTAGGGCTGGGCCTTGAATAATCTATTATTGGCAGGGAATTTCAGTAAGGATACTTAGATACTTATTAGGTTTATTATGTAATTAATAAGCCTAAAGGGTAGCTGTGAGGCTAGGGGGAACTTAGATAATTAGCTAAGTTCAAGAGTTGCTGACAAAGATTCAAGATTCTGCAAGTGTAGGTGCTTGCAGTTAGTGTATCAGACTAAGTGTGAAGAGTCGATAGATTCTGACCGTTCTATATATGAAGAATAGTGTTTATTCAACTACTATTAGTAGGTATTGACTGTACAGTACAATACCGTAGATTACTAGACTGGCAGTACTAGTAAGGAGACACACTATGCGTCACAAGAGCAACTGTACAGTTGCTCTTGACGGCTAGAATAAGAGAAGGAAAGAGTTGACCTTCACGGTACAACTCGTAGCTAGAAGTAAAATAGATAATCAACGAGAAGCTGAATATCTAAAGTAAAGATATAGTAGCGCGAGTCGACTATAGTGTCGACGAGCGCAAAGACCTTAGAGGGGAACTCGACCTTTGCGGTTCGAGTTCAAAGTACTTTAGTATGCGAGAGAATACTACCTTTATAGGTAGTTGAGACTTTACCCTTGACACCTCTCGCTATTCGACGTCTGGGTCGTTTACGAGGTGGTGTCTGCTGGGTGAAAAGTGTCTGTCATTTGGCGCCGAGAGCGCCCATACGTATACACAAAGCTTCGAACTACAAAATAAGGGTATGCTTGAAATATAGAAAGAATGTAAATAAAGAAAATAAAAAGTAAATAATAAAATACTATAATCCAACTATTATTCCTTAGTCCAATTATGCATATATGCATACCCTTCACACTAAGGCTATTATTGTCCTTAGGATGATTAGATAAGCTTCTGAGCTGTGCAGTAAAATATAGGTGTGATAAGATGATTTTATTGGAAACTTGGCCCTCCTTATATACATTTTGATAACTAAATATTTAACCATTTATTTATTTTATGAGGTCATTATTTAGGTCATAATGACCTCATATTCTACTCATTTTTTACCCTTTATTTCCATGTGATTCCCCTCTCTGAGACAAGGGTTCCAACCTTTGGCTTGAACATGAAGGTTCAAGGCCGCGGTCCTGGGATGGAAGCATTTGATGAGTCGGTGGAATCAAATTATGACTTGAGTAAGTCGTTACAGTCACATTCATGACTTGTGTGATATCCCAACACTGGAGGCTTATCTAATAAGTCACGTGACTCCAAAAATGCACTGACAAGCCTGCAGCAAGGTGCCGAAAAGTAATAATTAAGTAAATAAAATATAAATAATTAGTTAAAAATTATAATAAAATGAATAAGATATAATAGCATTATATGAAGCTGATATATGCTATTATTATGTGAAGTTAAAAGGAATTAGGCCTTATATTTCACAATAAAAATATAATAAAAATACAATAAATTCGAAAAAATATTAAATAATCCACAGAAAATTAAGAGAATATTATAAGATGATGCTGATACCTCACAGGGGTCTATCTGTTAAGTGCCATGTCGGGAACCTATTCCAGAACTATTGGAAAGTCACCAGGAAGTCGGAAACTATCGGATAGGGTCAGGACATTGGCTTCAGCTTATGTGCTACGCCTCTACCCAAACGCTCAAAGTCCTTAATTTCAAAGGTGAGACTTATGATGGAAGATATGGATATTCAGAGTTCCGAAGAATTCTGAATATCAAGTGTACAGAAAGACGGAAGAGGGAATAAAAAACTAAGTTGATATCAGATCTAAAGTAAAGTACAAATTCACAGAAACTAATATAAGTCTTCTTGTTATTGTTCTACAAACTAAGACAATAATAAGATGGAAATAGGAGTATTCTAAAATGGGAATACAATAAGACATATCAGGGAGACAATATTCTGAAACGGGAATATAATAGACAAATGAGTGAATACTTGTCAACGGACAAATTACCAAATGCAGAACAAGGGAAGAATGCGGAAGATACGGTAACTATGATGTTCCATAGTCGGAGGTCGGAAGTTGGATATTGAAACATCCGGGAATGGGTCATAATACTATCCCAGCCAGTTCCTCCAAGGAGCCGCAGCCTTTAGCCTTTGTGAAGAGTCGATAGATTCTGACCGCTCGATGTACGAAGAATAGTATTTATTCAACTACTATTATTAAGTATTGACTGTCCTGTACAATACTGTAGATTACTAGACTGATAGTACAAGTAAAGAGACGCACTACACGTCACAAGAGCAACTGTACAGTTGCTCGTGATGATGAGGACCGGAGAAGAGAAGAGTTGACCTTTATGGTACAACTTGTAGCTAGAAGTAAGAAAGATAGTCAGCGAAAGACTGAATATCAGAGGTAGAGATATAGCAGCATGAATTGACTAGAGTGTCGATGAGTGTAAAGACTTGAGAGTGGGACTCGACCTTCGTGGTTCGAGTCCAAAGATTATTAGTATGCAAGAAGTCACTACCTTTATAAGTAGCTGAGATGTTACCCTTGACACCTCTCGCTATTCGACGTCTGGGTCATTATGAGGTGGTGTCTGCTGGGTAAAAAGGTGTCTGTCTTTTGGTGCCGAGAGCACCCATAGGTATACACAAGACTTCGAACTAAGAAATACGGGTATGCTCGAAAGATATAGAGAATTAAGGAAAAGGAATAGAAACTAGATAATAAAGTACTATAATATGTATACTATTCCACGGTCCAATCATGCATATATGCATACCCTTCACAGCTTTCTTGTAAAGGATAGGTCACATAGGAGGCGCGACTAAAGGCTTTAAGCCTTAGACCTTAAGCTGCTTTATAATGCCATTATTTCCTTTCTGTTTTATATTTTTTATTCTCTCTTTATCACTCATAAATACACTTTTTATTAGTTCGAGAGTCCATGTATGCTTGTGGGCGCTCTCGCCCACAAGAAGTATGCGTATGTCACAGTAGTAGTCACACGATCCAAACTCAGACACCTTTCAACCCCGACAACCATCACCTGCACACGCAAGTACTGGTTCGGGGTCTTGTCTAAAACAAACCTCTACTCTATTTCTCTTCATAGAATTACAGTAACTACACTTTGCACTGAAACAGTCGAAGTCAGTTACTATTATTCGACTCGACTTCAAGCTCTTGCTTAGCATGGTAAGAATATCCATTATAACTCACTTTCTTAGGATATTCTATCTCTTTCGTGCAATATATACTTTCTCTTATCTACTCGGTAATCAGCCCAGCTGTTACGACCGGACAATCCCGCCGGACTCCGGGCACTAACCCGTACATCCCTACATGCTACAAGCACCAATTGTCTGTTTATAGGATTTCCTGCCCGGACTCCGTTACATCAAGACTAGTTACGTTCGACCTCAATCTGACACATATCAGTCACTGGACTTCCCCTGGACTCCGTCTCTGTCTATGTCTGTCTTTGTCCCACGCATCAGTCACCAGATCCCGCTCAGAATCCCGTCACTGCTCTAATTGAGCCCCGTTCCCGTTTTAGTCAAATGACCTGTCACAATTTAGGACTCCACTCCCGCTCCATTTCCCATTATGGGTTATGCTTTGTCACGATTTGGACTCCGCTCCATTCCGTCCCGTTCCTAACACCAATTTCGTGTTTACTATTCCCGTTTTATGTTTTGTTAGTTTCATTTCATTATTACTGGATTTGGTATGTCATTCACTCCATGGTCTATATAAACTGGCAGATGTTGTACATACAATCCAGTCAGAAAATTAGCTTAGATTGTGTTAAAACTGTCTCCACTGTCTCCAAAACCTTCTGGAACCTTCTAGAAGCTTCCAGCATGTTCCAGAGTATTCCCAGTTCATTTCCCATGACAGCGTCAATCAGCTGTCAGTTTCCATTCAAGCTGTCAATCAGCTGTCACTTCTGACAACTGTCAACTAGTGTGAGGAGTATGCTTTTACCACAGTTTCATTGTGGTAAAACACTCCTTTTATTTTATTTATATTTTACATATTCTATTCATATTTTTCTATCTTTCATATTCTTCGAATATTGCATATTTCATTAGTTCAAAGCATTGTGTATACTTGTGGGTGCACTCAGCACCAATTAGAACTCAGACACTTTTTACACCACAACCACAACTTACCCAGACACCCGTTAGTGTCCTGTAAGTTGTGATTGGTGTATCGTCTCGACCGTCACAGACGGGCTTTAGCTACTCATTTAAACTGAGTTTCGAACTGTATCAGTCGAAACTCAATCCCTATCTCAACTCGCGTGGACTACATCCACACTACTCTATTATTCGACTCTCTAACTACTCTACTTGCACTCGAGCAGTTATCCAGAATCGCACTTAACCAGTCGATTCTGCTTATTCATTCTAGCTATCTACCTTACTTTAGATAGCTATTTCTCTCTACCGTATTGAACTACATAGTCAATATGTGTTCGGTCTGTATTAGACTTAGACAGTCAATACATAGTGGTATCGTACTTCAACGGTCGATATTCTTCGTATATAGAACGGTTAGAACTTCTACCACTCTTCATAACTAGCTATCACTTTTGACAGCTGACAAGCCTACTGATGTATAACATATATAAGCTTGTAGTTAGTGACCTGAATAGTAACAACTTTCCTCAGACTTGTGTGTGTCACGTGTCACAGAAAGTCACAGGTCACATTTAACAAACACCCAACCCGAACCAATTGCCTTTGCACCAACTGGGAGGTCAACAAGTTCCCACATCTTGTTTTCTACCAGTGTATTGTACTCTGCATTTATAGCCTCTTGCCATTTATCTGCATCATCACCTTTCATAGCCTGCTTGTAGTTTTGTGGATCAGCAGTTGAAGCTGTTCCAACAAACTGTACTTCCTCATAATCCATGTCCTCATCATCATCTTCAGCTAGAGCTGGAGCTGGTTGTACCTTCCACCATTCACCAGGTTGCTTTGGAACACACTGAGAGTGACGAAGCTGTGGTTCTGGTGCAGGTGGAGGAGGTAGTTGAATGGGTTCAGGAAGTGCAGGAATCTGAACAGGAGGTGCAGGAATATAAGCAGGAGGTGCAGGAATATGAGCAGGAGGTGTATGAATATGAGTAGGAGGGACAGAAATATCATTATCCCCCTCTACTTCTGGCACAAATAAAGGAATGTCAGAGTTTGGTGTATTTGGGAAAAGCCTAATATTAGGCATTGGTCCAGTAGTAGATAGACCAGGAAAGTGGCATTCATCAAATACAGCCCATTCAGAGATGATAAACTTCTTTGTAACAGGGTTGTAGAATTGCCAACCTTTGTATCCCACAGGATAGCCTAGAAAGAGGCATTTCTCCATGTGTGACTGAAGTGACTTCCTTTTGTCCTTTTGAATGTAAACATGGGCAGTACTGTTAAAGGCATAGAAAAGAATTGACCCAGCCTGGGATTGAACCAAGGACCTCCTTGCTTTATATGCAGGTGCTCTTAACCACTGAGCTACTGGACCTATAGTCTAGTATTATATGATGGATTATATATACATATATATAAGGACTTATGATGCCAACTTGTGCTCTTATAACAGCTTATATAACTGATGGCAAACCTGGGTCTTATAACAGTCTGTCACATATAGATATTGTATTTTCCCATTTCTAACACTTCCCCTGAAATCAATATCTAGTCTATACCCTACGCAGCAGATGAAGCTGAATGGGGCCCATAACCTGTTAAATGTGACCTGTGACTTTCTGTGACACGTGACACACACAAGTCTGAGGAAAGTTGTTACTATTCAGGTCACTAACTACAAGCTTATATATGTTATACATCAGTAGGCTTGTCAGCTGTCAAAAGTTGTCACGAGAGCTGGTTGACAGCTGTCAGAAGTGACAGCTGATTGACAGCTTGAATGGAAACTGACAGCTGATTGACAGCTGTCATGGGAAATGAACAGGGAATACTCTGGAACATGCTGGAAGCTTCTAGAAGGTTCTAGAAGGTTCCAGAAGGTCTTGGAGACAGTGGAGGCAGTTTTAACAGTGTTTAAAGTCAAACACAATGCAGATGGCACCATTGAGCGTTATAAAGCTCGTCTTGTTGCCAAAGGATACTCACAACGTCCTGGCATTGATTACAATGAAGTGTTTGCACCTACTTTTAGACCTGCAACTCTGCGTTTGATTCTGGCCCTAGCTGCCATTGAAGACATGGACTTGCGCTCTGTTGACATTTCTGCTGCTTTCACCCATGGTGACCTTGATGAGACAATCTATATGAGACAACCTGAAGGCTTCCATCAAGGAGGTCCTAATAAGGTTCTCAGACTCTTGAAATCACTTTATGGTCTCAAGCAGGGATCTCGTCAATGGAACATCAAGTTACATGGTGCACTTACTGAAATGGAGTTCAAACGAATTGAATCTGATACCTCTGTTTACATTTATTCAAATGGAGAGGTGAAGATCTTTGTACCCATTTACATTGATGATATAACATTTGCATCCAAGTCTACTCTTGCCATTGACAAAGCTGTCAAGCAATTATCCCTGCATTTCAAATGCCGTGATCTTGGACCCACTGTTTATTTACTTGGTGTGGGAGTTGGCAGAGATCGCTCTAAGCGACTCCTTACTCTTGATCAACGACAGTTTACCCTCAACATGCTTGAGCATTATAACATGTCTGACTGTCACCCAGTTCTCACACCTATGACACCTGGTACATCCCTTTCCAAAGAAATGGGTCCTGAGAATGCTGCAGAGGTGGACTTCATGCGTAGTGTTCCTTATCTCAGTGCTGTTGGGTCTTTACAATACCTGGCTACTATGACCCGTCCAGATATTGCTTATACTGTGTCCTACTTGGCACGTTTTAATAGCAATCCTGGACCAAAGCATTGGACAGCAGTGAAGCACTTGTTCAGATACCTAAAAGGTACACTGTAATACAAGTTGCATTACTCTGGTAAATGTGGCTCTGAGCTATTCACCACATATACTGATGCTGCTCATGGTGATTGTATTGATTCTGGAAGATCCACTGGGGATTATGTGACTATGATGGCTGGAGGTGCTATTGGCTGGAATAGTAAACTGCAAAGTATTGTCACACTTTCTACAACTGAAGCAGAATTTGTCTCTGCTGTAGAAGCTGGCAAGGAGATTGCCTGGATGCAGCAAATCCTAGGTGAATTTGGCTACCAAGTTGATCAACCCTCCACTCTACACATTGACAACCAGTCTGCCATCAGTGTGGCTAAGAACCCTGAGCATCATGGAAGGATGAAACATCTTGACCTGTGCTACTATTGGCTTAGGGATGCTGTAAATGCCAAGTGTATTGCTCCTTCCTATATTCCTACTGCAGAACAAATTGCAGATATTCTAACCAAGCCTCTATCTACTCCCAAGGTTCAATTTTGCCGTGATGGAATGGGTATAAGGACTTAGTTTCTTGTTTTCTTTCTTACTCTCTGTAGTTTAGCAAAGTCTCTCTGTCTGTCTGTCTGTCTGTTTCTTTTTCTTTGGAGACATGTGAGATCAGGGGGGTCTGTTAAAACTGCCTCCACTGTCTCCAAGACCTTCTGGAACCTTCTAGAACCTTCTAGAAGCTTCCAGCATGTTCCAGAGTATTTCCAGTTCATTTCCCATGACAGCTGTCAATCAGCTGTCAGTTTCCATTCAAGCTGTCAATCAGCTGTCACTTATGACAGCTGTCAACCAGCTGACAAGCCTACTGATGTATAACATATATAAGCTTGTAGTTAGTGACCTGAATAGTAACAACTTTCCTCAGACTTGTGTGTGTCACATGTCACAGTAAGTCACAGGTCACATTTAACAGGAAGAAGCCTGTATTGAAGAAGTCCTGGAAAACCAGGATGGATCTGAGCATGAGGATGAATCCGTGGCCCCTGACAAGGGCAAAGGTGTCGAAAATCCTCCATCTATTGAATGACCGCACTTGGGGGACCCTACTTCTGAAATTTTAGCAGGTACTATAGATAAATTTATGACACACCTGCTTGAAGAACAAAAGAAAAAGGAACAAGAACCTCCACAGTCAAAAGTCAATGTTCCAGAACCCTTCATGGGTTCTAACCCAAACAAACTCTCTACTTTCCTCATGCAATGTCGCTTCAATTTCCACGATTGATCCACCGTATTCTCCATGGACTCCCGAAAAGTCAACTACGCACTTTCATACTTGTCAGGATCCATGTTGAAATGGTTCAAACCAGCTTTTAGTGGAATTTCCGAGGAAGAGCTGCTTTGGCTCGAAGATTGGGATGCTTTTATTGAGGAGCTTGAAACCAACTTTGGCCCATATGACCCGACAGGAGAAGCCAAGAACAGCCTCACAAATCTTCATATAAAGGACATGCAGCATATCACAAACTATATTGTCTAATTCAATAATCTT
This sequence comes from Hysterangium stoloniferum, assembly GCA_015178975.1. Lineage (NCBI taxonomy): Eukaryota > Fungi > Basidiomycota > Agaricomycetes > Hysterangiales > Hysterangiaceae > Hysterangium > Hysterangium stoloniferum. Next base: position 297,285 of record WHVD01000062.1, on the reverse strand, counting down.
GCAGCTCGGTGTCAGTGGGGCAATCCCACTCTCTGCCACCAATTCTATGCTGGTATGCCATCCCACCTTAAAGACGAAGTCTCAAAAAGAGAAGATGGCAAGCCAAAAACCCTGTCCTGTATGTGCCTCAAAGCTCAAAACGTGGATGCATGTTATTGGGAACGTCACGTGGAAGTTGCCCTGTGGACAAAGTAAACAAGTCCATGGCCAATAAAAACAACAACAACAATTCATCAACCAGCAACCAAAACTCCACGCAATCCAACAAAAAGAACGATAAAAAGTCTTCTAACAACAACAACAATAAGGACAATAACAAGGGTCAACAGTCCGGCAAGCAAGCCAGAAAACCCGACCTGTCAGGCAAACTTGGACCCGATGGCAATTGACCTCACAGGAAAGACAACGTCACATGGACAATAACCTCTGTCTCTTGTGCGGGAAACCCAGTCATTGAGTCCTGGAATGTCCACTGGCAAAAGCAAACTCTGCAAAGGGTCGAACAGCCAAGACCTCCATGGAAATCCCATTGAAGGACAAACTGGCTTCCGACTCGAAAAAAGAGTAGTAAGCAATCCTGTGGACTCCATGCAGGTTGGGGGTTGCATTGCCTCTCCGCGCATTCAAGAGTTTACCCATCTCAATGCATCCACTCTTTCACATTCTGATTTATTTTTCATTAAACTTATGTCTAATATGATTGCGAAATTCGTTTTTCAGCTTTTATAGATTCCGGCTCGACTCATTGTTTTTTTAGATACAAAATTCATGCAAAACAATTTGTTGTCAACTTACCCAATAAATCCTGTCAGTCTCCACCTCTTCAATGGCACAAGTAATTCAGTTGTTACCCAAGCTTGTGATTTATCCATCTGTTTCCCATGTGGAACATCTCAATTGGTCACTTTCTATGTGACCCAGTTAGACTCAAGTTGCTTGGTGGTCCTTGGATACAATTGGCTTACCCGCTACAATCCGTTGATTGACTGGATAGCTAACAGTATAATATTCCAGACTCCCATGGCAGCTGAGAAAACTGCACCTGACCTGGCCTCCACGGCACTTATGGCCTTCCTGGCACCTGCAGTCTTGAGGACTCCTGTGATCCGTACGGCACCCATGGCTTCCCTGGAACCCACAGCACCTCTGTCTATTTCTCTGATTAATGCTGCAGCTTTTATTAGGGCTTCAAAAATGGACGGGTCCCAGATGTTTACTATCAACTTAAAAATTGATGAAGCAACTGGACATTTTTCAACCCTGGTATCAGAATCTGAGCAAGCCACTGACCTAGAAGAAATATCATGACTTTGTGGATGTTTTTAGCAAGCAGAAAGCTGACTGGCTTCTGTCCCACAGAGAATATGACTTAAAAATCGATCTCGAAGATGGCACCCAGCCATCCCTAGGACATATTTACCCACTCTTGTCCACAGAACTTTCCGCAATCCACGATTTCCTGGATGAACATTTGTCTATAGGTTTTATCAGACCCTCAAAGTCTCCTTTTGGAGCAACTGTTCTGTTTGTCAGAAAAAAGGATGGATCCCTTAGACTATGTGTTGATTTTAGAGGACTTAATGCTGTCACCAAAAGGATAAGTATCCACTCCCACTTATATCTGATCTGCTCAATGCTCCACAGAATGCCTGGATTTACATCAAAATAGATCTCAAACATGCCTATCATTTGGTCTGGATTTCCATGGGTGATGAATGGAAAACCACTTTTAGAATCCGTTATGGGGCCTTCGAGTGGTTCAACCGGTGATGCCCTTTGGACTCACCAATGCTCTATCTGTTTTTCAGTGTTTTATCAATGACAGTTTCTCCAACCTGCTTGATGTATGCATTATTGTTTACTTGGACGACATTCTTATCTACTCTGAGAATCCCGTGGAACACGACAAACAAGTCCGTGAAGTTCTCCGGAGACTCAGACAACATGGTTTATTTGCGAATGGTAAAAAATGTACTTTTGACACGGACTCTGTGGAATACTTAGGTTTCATCATGGGACCTGACAGACTCCACATGGATGAAACTAAAGTGTAAGTCATCAAAGATTGGCCTGAACCCTGAAAAGTTAAAGATATACAATCCTTTCTCGGCTTTGCCAATTTTTACAGACTGTTTATCCATGGATATTCTGACGTCACGGTTCCCCTTACCCGTCTTATGTGTAAGGATACTCCATGGAATTTTAACGATAAGTGTCAAAAAGCTTTCAATCTTTTAAAAAATTCTTTTTCTTCAGCTCCTATTCTGTTGCATTAGAAACCGGACTTCCCACTCATCGTTGAAATGGACACCTCGGACTATGCGCTTGGAGCCATTCTGTCTATCCAGGACTCTGACAGAGAAGTCCACCCCATGGCTTTTCTGTCCCAGACTTTTACCAGAGCAGAGCTCAACTATGACTGTGAAGGGTATGCATATATGCATGATTGGACAGTGGAATAATATGCATATTATAGTACTTTATTATCTAGTTTCTATTCCTTTTCTTTAATTCTCTATATCCTTCGAGCATACCCGTATTTCTTAGTTCGAAGTCTTGTGTATACCTATGGGTGCTCTCGGCACCAAAAGACAGACACCTTTTTACCCAGCAGACACCACCTCGTAATGACCCAGATGTCGAATAGCGAGAGGTGTCAAGGGTAACGTCTCAGCTACTTATAAAAGTAGCAACTTCTTGCGTACTAATAATCGTTGGACTCGAACCGCGAAGGTCGAGTCCCACTCTCAAGTCTTTGCGCTCGTTGACACTCTAGTCAATTCGCACTGCTATATCTCTACCTTTGATAATCAGTCTTTCACTGATTATCTTTCTTACTTCTAGCTACAAGTTGTACCGTAAAGGTCAACTCTTCTTTTCTCCGGTCCTTATCGTCACGAGCAACTGTACAGTTGCTCTTGTGACATGTAGTGCGTCTTTTACTAGTACTATCAGTCTAGTAAGCTACAGTATTGTACAGAACGGTCAATACTTAATATAGTAGTTGAATAAATACTATTCTTCGTACATTGAGCGGTCAGAATCTACTGACTCTTCACAATGATGTTCATGATAAGGAACTCCTGGCACTTTTTTCAGCTTTCAAAGCATGGCGACACTATTTGGAAGGCTCAGGAACTCTGATTGACATTGTGTGAGAGGTATGGCAAAATACACTCAGGAAATATAGTCAGATGAGCTCTTACTATATCTCCTTTATTATTTCTATTTTTTCTCTTTTATCATATCTATAATTAGTTCGACGACCTATGTATGCGGTACATTGACTCTTGTGGGTGCACACACGCCAGACTTATATATTCTAGTGCCCATAGTTTAGAACTCAGACACTTTTACACCACAACCACGACTTACTCAGACACCTGTTAGTGTCCTGTAAGTTGTGATTGGTGTATCGTCTCGACCATCACAGACGGGCTTTAGCTACTCATTCAATCTGAGTTTTGAACTGTACCAGTTGAAACTCAATCCTTATCTCAACCCGTGTGGACTACATCCACGCTACTCTATTATTTGACTCTCTAACTACTCTACTTGCACTCAAGCAGTCATCCAGAATCGCACTTAACAGTCAATTCTACTTATTCACTCTAGCTATCTATCTTACTTTAGATAGCTACTTCTCTCTACCGTATTGAACTAAGTAGTCAATACGCGTTCGGTCTGTATTAGACTTAGACAGTCAATACATCATGGTATCGTACCTAAACAGTCGATATTCTTCGTATATAGAACGGTTAGAACTTCTACCACTCTTCACACATTGTAACAGATCACAAAAACCTGGAATACTTTTCTACCACAAATATTTTGACCCATCAGCAGGCCCACTGGTCTGAATATCTATCTGCTTTCAATATGATTATCCGCTTTCGACATCTCAGTGGCAAACCCGACGCTTTAACTAGATGATGGGACATCTATCCTAAAGAGGGGAGCAACGACTATTCCACAGTAAACCCACACAACCTGAAACCTATTTTCACAAATCAACAACTTACCGCATTGGTCCGCACAACTTTCCTCATCAATCCCATTGTCCGTGGAATTATCATTATGGATATTGAGAAGTTACATCAAGATATTCTATCGGCAATTCCGCTAGACCTGATAACTAAAGCTCACCTTGACAATCCCGTGGACCCCGATCAACCCCAGTGGTCTCTTGATCAGCATGGTTTCATTAGACTTGATGATCGAATCTATATACTGGACTCCGACGGCCTCTGCCTCAGGATCCTTCAATACAAACATGATCATCCACTCTCAGGACATTTTGGGGACAACAAAACTCTATCATTAATAAGAAGAGAATACACTTGGCCCGGACTCCGTGGATTCGTTAAGCACTATTGTAAATCTTGCACTACTTGTCTCCACTTGAAATCTCAGCAATACAAGCTATACGGCCTTTTGAAACAACTCCTGGTACCAGAACATCTGTGGAATTCTATCTCTATAGATTTCATTGAACACCTACCAGATTCTGAAGGCTTTTCTGCCATTCTAGTCATTGTTGACAGATTCTCAAAACAAGGTATATTCATCCCTACATATGATACAATTATGTCCGTGCAGTTAGCAAAACTTTTTATTATCCATGTATTTTCCAAGCATGGGATTCCGTCCCACATAACTTCCAATCGAGGATCAGAGTTCGTATCTCACTTCTTTAGATCCCTTGGGAAATCCTTGGACATGAAATTACATTTCATGTCCAGACATCGCCTGGAAGGTGATGGACAAACCGAGCGCATCAATCAGACATTGGAACAATATCTCCGCATATATTGCAATTACCAATAGGACAATTGGAAATCCTTGTTACCACTTGCAGAGTTTGCTTACAACAATGCACCTTCAGCCATTACTGGTGTTTCCCCATTCTTTGCAAATAAAGGATATTGTGAAGAGTCGATAGATTCTGACCGTTCGATATACGAAGAATAGTGTTTATTCAACTACTATTAGCAGGTATTGACCGTACAGTACAATACCGTAGATTACTAGACAAGCAGTACTAGTAAGAAGACACGCTATGCGTCACAAGAGCAACTGTACAGTTGCTCTTGATGGCTAGAATGAAAGAATGAAAGAGTTGACCTTCACGGTACAACTCGTAGCTAGATGTAAAATAGATAATCAACACGAAGCTGAATATCTAGAGTAAAGAGATGATAGCGCGAGTCGACTATAATGTCGACTAGCGCAAAGACCTTAGAGTGGAACTCGACCTTCACGGTTCGAGTCCAAAGTATGTTAGTATGCGAGAGAATACTACCTTTATAGGTAGTTGAGACGTTACCCTTGACACCTCTCGCTATTCGACGTCTGGGTCGTTTACGAGGTGGTGTCTGCTGGGTAAAAAGTGTCTCTCGTTTTGGTGCCGAGAGTGTGTTAAATGTGACCTGTGACTTACTGTGACACGTGACACACACAAGTCTGAGGAAAGTTGTTACTATTCAGGTCACTAACTACAAGCTTATATATGTTATACATCAGTAGGCTTGTCAGCTGTCAAAAGTGACAGCTGATTGACAGCTTGAATGGAAACTGACAGCTGATTGACAGCTGGAATACAAACTGACAGCTGTCATGGGAAATGAACAGGGAATACTCTGGAACATGCTGGAAGGTTCTAGAAGGTTCTAGAAGGTGCCAGAAGGTCTTGGAGACAGTGGAGGCAGTTTTAACAGAGCGCCCATACGTATACACAAAGCTTCGAACTACAAAATAAAGGTATGCTCGAAATATAGAAAGAATGTAAAGAAAGAAAATAAAAGATAAATAATAAAGTACTATAATCCAACTATTATTCCTTAGTCCAATTATGCATATATGCATACCCTTTACAGATATAATCCAAATATTACAGTACATCCAGAACAAAATCTTGCTCTGCTCGCACTCAAGAGTTCACCGCGGACCTCCATGAGCTTCATGAGGAACTCTGGACTGCAATAAAGTCTTCCCAAGAGCAATACCAACATTCAGCGGACAAACACCGGATCCCACCACCCAACTTCAAGATTGGCAATCGTGTTTTTGTCAAAGCTCAATTCTTCCGGACTACCCGTCCATCAAAAAAGCTTGCTGAAAAATATTTAGGTCCTTTTGAAATTATTACACAAGTAGGTTCAGTCTCTTGGACCCTACGGCTTCCGGATAGCATGCACATGGTACACCTGGTATTTCATGTTTCTATGTTAGAACCTTGTACTGCTAACACTATCCCAGATCACATGCAATCTCCGCCTCCTCCAGTCATTATTGATGGAGAACCCGAGTTTGAAATCTCACAAATTTTAGATTCAAAAATTGACAAGCATCGATGCACTTGTAAACTGCTTTACTTGGTCAAGTGGGTGGGTTACGAGGGCACCGATGAAGAAACTTCATGGATTTTGGCCATGGAACTCGGTAATGCCACAGAAATCATTACTGACTTTCATACAGCTTACCCACTCAAACCTGGACTACTATCGTCTCTCTGACCACACTCCACAGATCCCGTGTTACATTTGGACTCATTTTCATTATTCCCTGTCATCCTATGTCTCTCTTTGCTTTTACAGGTTCTGATATGTTTTTTCAAGTTCTTAAGCAGATTTCCCACAGACTTTGATCTTATGTTTTTTACGCTTTACTTTCATTTTCAAAATTATTAAACTTTTATATTACTTCAATCTACATTTATGGGGCTATACTTCTGCCCAACCTCAGCCATCTCCTGAGGAAGCTCCACTACCTCTGTGGGCACCCCATCCTCATCCGACCCGGCATCCTCAGAACTCCCGGCTTGTGGCTCCTCATATATATATATCCACCAAACTCCACTAGGAACTTCCAAAATTCCGAGCGGAGCCCACGGAGCTTATTCACCACCACAACTTGGACCTTGTTGCTTTTTTGGAGCAACTCATTCTGGGCCTCGATGCCCTCAGTGATCCAGCCCAACACGTCGTCCAACCCAGACAACCCATCTGTCCCGCTAACGTCCTGTGCCCCAGATCCCATGGGTTGCTCGTGGACGAGCGAGCACCTTGCCTTGAGGTGTGTGCATTGGTAGCATCCCGGTCCCCACCCGAACTTTCAAGTACACCTCCCTGTTCCGGTCATTGCAACCAGAACACTGCAGATCGTTCTGCGTCAGTAAACAGACTGGTGCTGCCTTCTTTGCCTTCTGTTGATATGGTTAGTTCTACAGACATCCCACGGACCCGAGGCTTACCTTTTGGGGGCTCTCCGGCTCCCCCTTGGACTCGGACTCGACCTCTGTCACCTTGCACTGAAAATGACAAGTCAGTGAAAAGAAAAACGACAAGTTAAAAAAATTTGGGACTTACTTTTCCTGCAACAACTGCAGCCCTGTCCACAGCCACCCATGCAGCCTCCTCCTCTTCTCGTTTCTTCTGCCTCGTGGCCTCTTCCTCCATGGCCAATGCCACCTCATACTCCCTGTCCAAGGCCTCCTCGGCCTCCCTGGCCTCCTTCTCTGCTTCTTCATGAAGTCAGCACTGCTCTTCTCGCCGTGCCAAAAGTTGGGCTGCACTGAAAGGTGCCCGATATGGAGTGCCCGTGGAGGGCCTGGCGGTCGGCATAACACGTGTTTTGGTCCCATTATGGTGAGATGGGGGTAATAAAGAAGAAGAAATTTCTATTTGTTCAAATTTATATATAGGCTCATCATGTTTGAACCTTACCTTCTAGATCACATGACTCCTTGACACATACATGTAACTGACAAGAACCTTATCGAGGTCTAGAGCTTCTTTGGGACTTCAGCATAAAGGGAGGGTACTGTTACGACTGGAAATCCTGCCAGACTCTGGGCACTAACTTATATGCACCTGCACCCTATACACACCTATTATCAGTTTACCAGAATTCCCGCCGGACTCTGTATGTCAGTGTGAAGGGTATGCATATATGCATAATTGGACAGTGGATTATTATGCACATTATAGCACTATATTATCTAGTTTCTATTTCTTTTCTTTAATTCTCTATATCCTTCGAGCATACCCATATTTCTTAGTTCGAAGTCTTGTGTATACCTATGGGCGCTCTTGGCGCCAAACGACAGACACTTTTTACCCAGCAGACACCACCTCGTAAATGACCCAGATGTCGAATAGCGAGAGGTGTCAAGGGTAACGTCTCAACTACCTATAAAGGTAGTGTTCTCTCGCATACTGACAGACTTTGGACTTGAACCGCGAAGGTCGAGTTCCACTCTAAGGTCCTTGCGCTTGTCGACATTATAGTCGACTCGCGCTACTATCTCTTTACTTTAGATACTCAGCTTCTCGTTGATTATCTATCTTACTTCTAGCTACGAGTTGTACTTCAACTCTTTCATCTTTTCATTCTAGCCATCAAGAGCAACTGTACAGTTGCTCTTGTGATGTGTTGCATGTCTCCCTGCTAGTACTGCTAGTCTAGTAATCTATGGTATTGTACTGAATGGTCAATACCTGCCAATAGTAGTTGAATAAACGCTATACTTCATATATTGAACGGTCAGAATCTATCGACTCTTCACAGTCAGACTTGTCTACATTTGACTTCGTTACATTGTGTTTCAGTCACTGGAAAACCCACTGGACTCCGTCCCTGTCTATGTCTGACCTCGTCCCATGCATCAGTCACCGGACCCCGCTCATAAAACCCGTCATCCCTCTAACAGAGCCCCATTCTCATTTTAGTCAAATGACCTGTCACGATTCGGACTCTGCTCCCGCTCCATTTCCCATTATGGTTTATGATTTTTCACTATTCGGACTCCACTCCATTCTGTCTTGTTCCTAACACCAATTTGGTGTTTACTATTCCTATTTTATGTTTTGCTCGTTTCGTTTCATCATTACTGGCTTTGGTATGTCATTCACTCCACAGTCTATTTAAACTGGCAGATGTTGTACATACAATCCAGTCAGAAAATTGGCTTAGATTCCCCCCAGTAATCTAATAAATTTTCTGCTCTAAACTCCTACTTGAATTACACTGCTCACACTAGTCAGAGCCCATGGGCTCCGGTGTATCTATCTCTCTTACCTACCTCGACTCATGACCTCACGACCCACGACCTACGACCTATGATCCCTCGACCCACGACCCCCACCTGGACTCCCCGGGATTCCTGTCTGCCTGTCTGAAATTGGACAACATGATCTCACAAGGGCCCAGCCTATAAGCTGAAGCCAAGTCCTACCGGATATTCTGCAGGTTTCTCTGGAGACCCGCCATGTACGTACCCTAACAATGGACCTCATAACAGGACTACCAACTTCCAGAAGTGAATCTTACTCTGCAATCTTTGTGGTGGTCGAGAAACTAACACAATTTGTAATCTGTAAACCCACCTCTTCAAATCTGTCCATGAAGGATTTGCACATATATTTTCGTAAACTGAGTAGCAGCATCCTTTGGATTACCATCTAGAATTATTTGTGATAGAGACAAAAGATGGACTTGTAGGTTTTGGAGGGAAGTTTGTAGGATTTACAGAACCACTCTCACCATCTCCTCTTCACACCACCCTCAAATAGATGGACAAACTGAAAATATGAATGCTACCCTCAAACAAATGTTAAGAGCTTACTGCTCATCATCCAAGGAGGAATAGTCAAAATGGATTTCATTAGTGATCCACACTTACAATTCTACCATCCACTGCTCAACTAACTACATGCCAGCCTTCCTCTTGAAGGGGTACTTACCCAGAGGGATGTCCAGAGTTCTAGGGGGGGGGGTGATCCTGTGATCCCTCAGGAACTGTTGGAAAGCCCAATGGCAGACTCATAGATTTTAGAATTGGAAAATCACCAACAGATGGTGAGGGATTCAATCACTCAAGCACAGGAAATGCAAGCATGATCTTATAACAAGCATCGAAAACTGTGGAAGAGATCTCTGAAGGGGACCTAGTGTTAGTCAATCCCCACTCCTTAGAATTCATGGAGATCAAAGGAAGTGGGAGAAAGCTAATTCAAAGACAAATCGGGCCATTCAAAGTTATGGAGAAGATTAACTCTCAAGTTTTCTGACTCAAAATTCTCCCAGAGTACCAAATACACCCTGTTATTAATCAGAGCCATCTCAAGAAGTATCATTCTTCTTCTAAGGAATTTGGTCAAAGAGAATTGCTTAAGAACCCTAGAAAACTGAATGTGAATGAGGAAGAATACAAAGTTGAAGCCATTACTGGCCACAAGAAACTTTGAAATCATCTGCTTTTCTGAATCAGATGGAAAGGTTATGGACCAAAAGAGGATTCCTGGCTGAAGGTATTAGAAATGGGAAAATACAATATCTATATGTGACAGACTGTTATAAGACCCAGGTTTGCCATCAGTTATATAAACTGTTATAAGAGCACAAGTTGGCATCATAAGTCCTTATATATATGTATATATAAGCCATCATATAATACTAGACCATAGGTCCAGTAGCTCAGTGGTTAAGAGCATCTGCATATAAAGCCAGGAGGTCCTTGGTTCAATCCCAGGCTGGGTCAATTCTTTTCTATGCCTTTAACAGAAGGATGCTGACCTCTGAAATGCTCCCACTCTACTCAGAACATACAAGGAAGGATTATACCAGATCTAAATGATGGATGTACATATGCAGTCCCACCAAGGACCAGGAATTCCTCCCTTTCCAGGAACCTCAAGTCACAGTTATTTAATTCTATATTATATTATTTTAATTTTCCTTTCTCTTTTCTTTCCTTTGGATCTAGATCTAGCTACCTTGTTCTAATCTTATGACCACCAATCCTTGACCCATTACCTCACTGCCTCATTCTAGTAACCGAGCAGAGTACAAATCCCTAAAGATACAAAACATAAAATCACTTAAAGAAAAATTTTCCTAACCTCTTCCCATTCTTCAACTATCACCACCACATATCATTCATACATTTGTAACATGTCACAACCACCCAACATGAGACCCAACTTCAAGAGAATCCTGTGAGTACCTGCCATTGAGCCTCCAGTAGATACTGCCTCCACTTCTCAAGGGCCACCTTGCACTGAAAAGGTTGAGTGTGTTGTCTCTTATAGTGAGGCCCCTTTCTCTGTTAAAGGCATAGAAAAGAATTGACCCAGCCTGGGATTGAACCAAGGACCTCCTGGCTTTATATGCAGGTGCTCTTAACCACTGTGAAGAGTCGATAGATTCTGACCGCTCGATGTACGAAGAATAGTATTTATTCAACTACTATTATTAAGTATTGACCGTCCTGTACAATACTGTAGATTACTAGACTGATAGTACTAGTAAAGAGATGCACTACACATCACAAGAGCAACTGTACAGTTGCTCGTGACGATAAGGACCAGAGGAAAGAAGAGTTGACCTTTACGGTACAACTTGTAACTAGAAGTAAGAAAGATAGTCAGCAAAAGACTGAATATCAGAGATAGAGATATAGCAGTGTGAATCGACTAGAGTGTCGATGAGCGCAAAGACTTGAGAATGGGACTTGACCTTCACGGTTCGAGTCCAAAGATTACTATTACGCAAGAAGTTGCTACCTTTATAAGTAGCTGAGACTTCACCCTTGACACCTCTCACTATTCAACGTCGGGGTCGTTATGAGGTGGTGTCTGCTGGATAAAAAAGTGTCTGTCTTTTGGTGCCGAGAGCACCCATAGGTATACACAAGACTTCGAACTAAGAAATACGGGTATACTCGAAAGATATAGAGAATTAAAGAAAAGGAATAGAAACTAGATAATAAAGTACTATAATATGCATATTATTCCACTGTCCAATAATGCATATATGCATACCCTTCACAACCACTGAGCTACTAGACCTATAGTCTAGTATTATATGATGGATTATATATACATATATATAAGGACTTGTGATGCCAACTTGTGCTCTTATAACAGTTTATATAATTGATGGCAAACCTGGGTCTTATAACAGTCTGTCACATATAGATATTGTATTTTCCCATTTCTAACATTTTCTAACCCTGGTCTCCTTCTCTGAGACCTAGGGAGTCAGAGAGTGGCTTATGGCTCTTGAGAGTTATCTCACACCAAAAGGGTCAAGTCCACTGCCCCTCATCGTAAAACTTCCCTCCCAGACTCCTGGTATCCTTCTTCAAAATCTTGGGGTTTGATGGAAGTTACCTGGAAAGGATCTCTCGATCAAGTCTTCCCAACTCCCTCCCCTGAAGAAGAAGCTCAGAAGTGTCACCAAAATAAGGAACACAATGCTCAATGTCAACAGGGGCAGAAGAAATGTAAAAGAGAAAGGAGGGAGAAATTTCTATGAGACCATGAAACAAGAGGATCACGAGTGGGTGTACTCTCAAGGGCACAAAGAAGGGAGGAAAGAATCTGAGAAGGTCACATCCTGATTGCAAATATTTTCCCTTTCCCTAGAGAAAAATGGGTGGACTTCGCAGAAATGGCAGAGAGTGATAACAGGACACCATGCATATGTGCAGTAGGAGCCAAACGTCAGAAGGAGAGGGATGGCACCATGTTCTATGATTGGAAGTTGAACAGGCAAATCAAACTCAGGAGTATCCAGCTAACTCAAGGAGATGGAAGGGAGTTACCCCCCAAAGCTACCCTCCAGAGTGTGAAGAGTGGTGGAAGTTCTAACTGTTCTAGATATAAAGAATATCGACCGTTTGGGTACAACACAACAATGTATTGACTATCTAAGTCTAATACAGGCCAAACACGTATTGACTATTTAGTTTAATATGGTTAAGAGGATTAGCTGTCCTAAGTAGAATAAATAGCTAAGATGAATAAAGAGAATCAACTTTGAAGTTCAATTATGAATGACTACTTGTGAAGGGTATGCATATATGCATAATTGGACTAAGGAATAATAGTTGGATTATAGTATTTTATTATTTACTTTTTATTTTCTTCATTTACATTCTTTCTATATTTCGAGCATACCCTTATTTTGTAGTTCGAAGCTTTGTGTATACGTATGGGCACTCTCGGCGCCAAACGATAGACACTTTTCACCCAGCAGATACCACCTCGTAAACGACCCAGACGTTGAATAGCGAGAGGTGTCAAGGGTAAAGTCTCAACTACCTATAAAGGTAGTATTCTCTCGCATACTAAAGTACTTTGAACTCGAACCGCGAAGGTCGAGTTCCCCTCTAAGGTCTTTGCGCTCGTCGACACTATAGTCGACTTGCACTACTATATCTTTACTTTAGATATTCAGCTTCTCATTGATTATCTATCTTGCGTCTAGCTACGAGTTGTACCGTGAATGTCAACTCTTTCCTTCTCTCATTCTAGCCGTCAAGAGCAACTGTACAGTTGCTCTTGTGACGCATAGTGTGTCTCCTTACTAGTACTGCCAGTCTAGTAATCTACGATATTGTACTGTACGGTCAATACCTACTAATAGTAGTTGAATAAACACTATTCTTCGTATATAGAACGGTCAGAATCTATCGACTTTTCACACTACTTGAGTGTTTAAGGAAATAATGAGAGAGTCGAATAAACAGAGTAGTGTGGATATAGTCCGTGCGGATTGAGATAATGGTTTGAGTTTCAACTAGTATGGTTCAAAACTATGATTGTGCCGGTAGTTAAAGCCCGTCTGTGACGGTTGAGATGATACCCCAATCATAAATTGCAGGATACTAAGTGGGTGTCTGGGCAAGTCGTGGTTGCTGGTTTGCAGGTCATCCTCCAGAATCTGTATGTAGAGATTCCCATCAATCCTTCCATCAATCTTGCATGCATACCCAACCTCACAGCATACACCCCCATAATACTAAAGATCCACCACCAAACTTCAGGGTTCCCTTAACCAGCCTGTCACTCAGGCCCTCTCCTGCCTTTTTCCACACCCACTTTCTACCATCTGACCCAGCCTATAGATTTTTATCTTATCAGACCACACCACTTTCTTCCAGTCCTCCACAGTCCAATTCTGATGTGCCAAAGCAAAGTCCATCCTCTCCTTTCTATACTTCTTAGAAAGACGAAGCCTTTTCTTCTTTACCACAGGCTTCATCCCAGCTACCTTGAGTCCACAATGCACTGTTTGAGGATGGAGTGACTGGTTGGTGATAGTTCAAAGTGCCTTTGTTGCATCTACAGCTGTGTCAGCCTTCCCAGAGCTGATAAAGCATCATGCAAAACAGATGTTGGCTGTAGAGAGTTTGGAAGGATGACCACCAGAGACTTTAGAAAGGTGGGAATCATATTCAGAGTGAAGTTTAGAGATAGTAGCAAAGCCATAGCCAGTAGAAAGTGAAATATGTTTAGCAGAATAGCCAGTATCAAGTAGAGAAGGATCTTATGCTGGACAGCAGGGGAAAGGGGATGCATAGTTGGAATTAGGAGAATCTTAGCTGTGAGAGCCCTTTGACTTATACTTTAGCACAACATGATCATAACATGTTGAAAAAACATAAACAAGTACAAACAATCAACATAGTACATGATTTTCATACAAGAACCTGTCAACAACAAAAGGTATTCAATGAACTTTCTATATGAAAATATTCATATTGTTACCATATATGGAGATTACACAATGACATTATGTCATATCAGACTATGCATGATAGAGCATGTTGACAAATATTCTGGTAATTTTCACTATTTTATCTACTGAGGTATAAGGTATGTACATATATATGTAAGTTGAAACTGCAAAACATTGGATATGTTTTGTAAGTCACTGTAGAGTCAAATAAGAGTGATTTGCAGGAAAGAAGTAAGAAAATGCAAAGGGGTGCAGGCAACAATGAATGAGTTCAAATGGATAACTCCAGGCTTGATGATATTGTATGTATGAAGCTCAGAGTAATGTACAGTGGGTGTCAGGGCAATATATATAATTCTGTTAGGGCAACACTAACAAGGCTACCAAACACAAGATAAAACACAGAGATATGAAATGAAGAGGAGACAGCTCAATGACAGGGGAGATCACACTTGTTTTAGTGGGATTCCTAAGAGATTGAAACTAAAGATCAACTATGTACATGCCCCCTATTTATACTATTTATTTAATATTTTTTATTGATGAAAAATCTAAGAAGAATACTAAAAACGTCATGTATGCACCTTACATTGCATAGCTGCGCTTCGGCGCTTATATAATCCCGCGCGGCACTGTGTAGGTCCGCGCAGCGCTTCGGCGTTTGCGTAGGCTCCGACTGTTGTTGCAGTGACGGTGCACAAGGAAGCCTCCATGGACACACAGTGCGTCGGGGCGTAGGCGGCGCCGTCGGCATTATGTCAGCGCCGTCGTTTACGCCGTGCCGCCATTATGTCACATCGCGGTGCTATTGCACCGCGTCGCTGTGTTGCTGTGCGGCCGCCTCTGTATGACCATCGGGTCTTGGGTGGCAGCATCGACCTTATGTCGACGCCGTCGCTGTGTTACTGCACCGCGCTGCTTTTCGTGCAGGCGGCAATGCGATTACGTAATCGCTCTCGTACCATGCTTGTATTGCTACATGTAGATTTAGTTAAAATAAACTAAAATCAAAAATAAATGGCAAAAATATATATTATATATATTGCCCTGACAGTGGGATGACAAAAATGACAAAACTGTCCCAATGTTTTGATAATTCCCATTAAATATTTTATAACTGATCAAATAAATTCCTAAAATAGTGAAAATATTCTCAGAGATGCTTTAGTATACTAGTGTTTATACTCCCAAACATTACATAATATTGATGGAAATTGGTGTCACAGTGAATATTTAAAAATAGTCAATCATTGGAACAGTTTTGGAACTACCCTTTTTGAATCAGATATCTTGTTATTCTAATACTTTGTATGTTGATTACAGCCTCAAGCCTTCTAGGAATACTTTCTATAAGTTTCTGACACTCCTGAGGCTCAATCTTTGACCATTCTACTTCCACCCTCTCCCATAACTCCCAAACTCTCTTTGGTGGTGAAGAATATTTTTGTAGCTGTTTCTTCAGGTGATTCCAAAGATGTTCTATGGGATTGAGGTCAGGAGACTGTGCTGGCCAGACCTGAATCTGATTTTCAGAAAACCATTTTTGTGCCATCTTGGATGTATGCTTTGGATCATTATCTTGCTGGAAAATAGCCTCATCTTCTGGAATCTCCAAATCTCTGATGCTTTGGGACAAATACTGATTCAGGATCTCCACATATGTATTGTGCAGAATCCATCCTTCCTTCAATCTCTGTAAGCCTTCCCACTCTGTTCTACACCCCCAAACCATGATATTTTCCCATGCTTGACAGTAGGTTGGGTTGTCCTATCAGAAAGTGGTTCTCCAGTTTTCTTCCACACATATTGATGTCCATCTGATCCAATCCTATTGATTGTGGTCTTATCAGGTCACAATATCCTCTTCCAGTCATCCACTGCCAGTTTTAGTATTTGGGGACAAAGCTTAACCCAGCCTTTCTATATTGAGTCTTGAGCAAGGCCTTTTTGCCTTGACTACAGCTTTGAAACCATGCTGTTTCAAGATCCTCCTGACTGTATTGGGTGAGACATGATATTGATTGATGGAATTAATGTAGTGTGTGGCCTGGTGTGAAGAGTCAAGTAAATTACCACTTAATGTGTAAGCAATATTGACTTGTAACAGTACAATAGTGTGAAGAGTGGCGGAAGTTCTGACCATTCTATATATGAAGAAATGAGTAGAAAGGAAGGATATTGACCTATTCGGTGCAATATAAGAGAAAGTGAGAGAAAGAGCACGAGATGACGAAGGAGTCAACGAGTGCGATGGTTCGAGTGGAGGCCTCGACTATTACAGTTCGAGGCCAGAAGTGCTCAGTAGTTCAGATACTGCTACTTATGTAGTAGCTGACACGTTACCCTGATCACCGCTCGTAGTAGACCTAGTTTGTGTCTTACGAGTGGTGGTTCTTGGGTTAAAGTGTGTCTGAGTTCTAATTGGTGCTGAGTGCACCCACAAGTATACACAATGCTTCGAACTAATGAAATATGCGATATTTGAAGAATATGAAAGATAGTAAAATATGAATAGAATATGTAAAATATAAATGAAATAAAAGGAGTGTTTTACCACAATGAAACTGTGGTAAAAGCATACTCCTCACAGTGCCCCCCAGTTCGAAGGGATGTGCTATACGAAGTTCTGGAAAGCTTCGGGGATGCCCCCCAGGTGTCTTGTGTGGAGCCCCCCAAACTGCAAGGTGCCGAGACCCCAGTATTCGAAGAGAGGTTGGTGGGTTTATGGGCAGTAAGGAAGGATGTCGATGTGGAAAAAGGGAGGGAAGGGAAGGGGGAAAAAAATAGATCCATTCTTTTCCTTCAGTCCCTAGTCGAGTACTCCTTCAGTCCCTAGTCGAGTACTCCTTCAGTCCCTAGTCGAGTACTCCTTCAGTCCTCGAACAGCAAATGGACTACTTGATAGCCTTCTAGACACTGCCACATTGTCTCCTTCCAGGACACGAGGCATTCCTCATAGTAAATGTCCTGTAGGCTGACAGACTGTCATGTAACTCGTTGGGCAGTGCATCTTGGGGTTAGGAGGGTAAGCTATCATTAGAGTCCATCGGAATCTCCTCCTCCTTAAATGAGTACTGGAGGAGGTTTATGATGCTTTGCTGTGGCGAGATAGTGTAAGACTTGGGATTAGGATCTTTCCATGCTGCTAGTCTATGGGACCTAGCAGCATGCCAGGATGTATACCCTATACCCCCTATACCGCCCCCCACTTTGCGATATTGTGATTCCACCACGATCTCGCAAATTAACCATTATTGTGCACCAGTCTGTGTTCCCAAAAGGTCTAGCCCATGGTAGGTCTAGAAAGTGTCCAGAAACGCTGCGAGTAGGTGGGCAAGTCCAGAGGAAAAAGAAAAAATCACAAAATCGACTGAGTTCAGTACGATTGTAATAATGAACCCGAATACGGTACTTGAGTTGGGTGTGTACGCATTCCTCACTCCAAAATCCCAACACTGGCACATAACCGCTTTTCCTGCCCCCGTCGCAGCCGAATTTGACATCACAAGTCACGCCTATCAAAAATGTGTGTCGTCGCTATGCCTAACGAAAGCACACGAACTGAAATCGAAAGTGAAAGGGGTGAAGGGGAAAGAGTCCCTGTCTGTTGGTGAGACGTTGTCAGGGTATGGTGTTGCGCAACCAGAGGGCTACAGGCATGTCGACATGTGTGAGAAGCACACTCATGAATTTGACTGCGAGTGATGAGCACATTGACACGACTCGCGAATTCCACTGGAAGTCTGTGTTCATCAGCGAAGTCGTTAAGGTGTGGTGTTGCGCGGCCAGTGAGCTTAGAGTGTACCACCGTCGTTGTTGCATCGTCACGGACGTCGCACACCTTCCTGACACTCGTACTACGATGTCAACCTGGACCGCCGCCACGCCTTGTTGGAAGGCGTGCGCTGCACTGAACCCAAACCCAAACTTGTCGAACAATGCTGCTTATAATGGATGGGTAACCGGACATTCGTGACAAGTTCCTGTTAGAGTATGATATTACAGCTCTTACATAGTCTATGATGTTCCCTATATTTTTCTGATATTTGTAGTATTTTTCCCAGCACTGTAGGTGCAGTATTGAGTGAGTTACCTAGTAAGGTAACTGATGTGTAGGTGCTTAGGTAAGCACCCTGTAGTATACTCCGCTGTGGGTGTGGGAAAGTCTCCTTAGTGTTTACTTTCCTCACACTCACAGGTATGTAGTTATTTCACAGTTGAATACATTAAGTGTTTACTTTCCTCACACTCACAGGGTGTTTGTCAAGAGTTATTCAACTGTTTCAACAGTTCCATGTACCCAGGAGGGGAAAGAGCCCGTGTCCATTGGCGAAATACTGTCAGGGCACGGTGTTGCGTGGCCAGAGGACTACAAGTGCGTCGATGGGTGTGAGAAGGATGCTCGTGAATTTGACCGTGAGAGATGAGCGCATCAATGCAACTCGCAAATTCGACCACAAACGACGAGCGCGTTGGCGTGGCTACTGAACTCCATTAGAAGTCAGCATCTGTCAGTGAGGTCATTGAGGCATGGTGTTGTGCAGCCCATGAGCTACGAGCACATCAATGTAGTATATCTTCAAGCTGTGCCCCCACACCGTATTTGCACACCCGTGTAGCACAAGTTGTGCACTCATGTAGCCCAGTTGCATGGTCGTACCGTTGTGCAGTTGCACCATCACGCAGTTGCACCGTCGTACAGTCGTGCCGTCGCGCTGTAGCACAGTCACGTCGTTGCGCACCTGTGCAGCGCGGTCGTGCAGTTGTACTGTCGTGCAGCACGATCGCGCAGTCACACCGTCGTGCAGTCGCACTGTCGCACTGTCGCGCAGTCGTACTGTCGTGCAGTCATACCGTCGCGCCGTCGTGCACCCGTGCAGCGCGGTCATGCGGTCGCACGCTTGTACAGCACGATCGCGCAGTCACACCGTCGTGCAGTCACACCGTCACGCTGTCGCACGGCCGTACAGTCGTGCCGTCGTGCACCCGTGCAGCGTGATCGTGCGGTTGTGAACTCTTGCTGCGCAGTCATGCAATCGCACCATCATACCCCATCCCTCTATTTTTCGACGTTCCTTTGAAATAACCTCTGCTATAAGATTCCCTGGATGTCTCCCCGACCAAGAGAAGTTCCATCGACACCGTTTCCCGCAAGTCAACAACGTCGTGGGACAGTAGTAGTGTCGATGCTGATGACAAGGAGTGGGGAAGAGTGCGAGACCGAGGTCAGGACCAAGACCGACATCGAGATGAGTCACGGGTTTTACTGAAGAAGCAAGGTGAAGGTTGAGATGGTGTGAAGTTATTAGGGCAGTGTCGTAAGGCGTCGCACACTGAATCCAAATCTGTGAATGGCTGATCAGAAAGTGTCACACACCGAGCCTGAAAGTCGCGAAGGTCAAGAAAGGCAAAGCTTCGACTATTTCAGTGCGAAGCTCTGACCATGAGGAAGGATCTTGTTGAACGGTGTGTACCAAACCTATGAGTTGCAAGGGTCAGAAAGGAAAAGCTTTGACTATTTCAGTACAAAGCTTTAGCAGAGGGGAAGGCTAAGAGTAGAAGACAGTGTGAAGGCGTCGTTGTGAGGTGACACGGCCCTGTGTCCACATATGTCCACAAGTTTTGGAAGTCAGTCTTTTACTCTGTCGTACTCAACCGTCAACCTCATATCCTCATTGTTTGGAAGGACTGAGTAAGGTATGTCCACCTCTCTGGCATTGTCTTGCTCGGTGATGCCATCCCTATACTGACTTGCACACTTTTGAACCGCTGCACAGCGCACCCTTGAACTGCCGCACGGCGCACCCTCGAACCACATCCCTGCCGCACTTGCACATTTGCGCAGCACGCCCTTGAACTGCACCCATGGACTGCACCCATACACCTGTGCTGTCGCACCCGCATCCGTGCACTGCACACGGGCAGCACATCCTCGTGCTATGCCCATACGCCCGTGCCTACACAGTGCACTTGCGTCTCTCAAACCGCACCCACCACCATGCATTGTACCCCTACGCCGTACCCATCTGCCCACACCCCTACGCCCGTACTTACGCAGCGCGCTCACACGCAGCGCACTTGCGTACCCATGCGGCATGCACACATCTGTGCGCCGCGCGCGCGCACCATGTCCACGTGCCGCGCGAATGCACCACATCCCCCACGCGCGCACTACATCCACGTGCCATGCACGCGCACCTTCACGCGTCGCGCGTGCACACTTTCATGCATTGTGCGCGCACACATTCACATGTCACGCGCGCGCACATTCACGTGTCGCGCAGCGCACCGGCATCTTCAAACTACACCCACGCGCCGCACCTGCGCACTCTCGCAGCAAGCTCACGCACTGCATCCAGCTCTCGACCATTTCATTGGCAAGACTGGTGACGCAGTCATTTGCATGCTGCCACACCTGCATCCATGCACCGCACCCATATGCTTGTACCCATACACCTGCAGCCATATGCCAGCACCCACACTCCCGCACAGTTGCGCCTATGCACTCATGCACTGCATCCAGCTCTCGACTGTTCCATCGGCGAGACTGGTGATGCAGATGTTAGCATGCTCTTGCAGGCCATAGGTGATGATCCCATAAGGTGCCCTCTCCTATACCCCCTATACTGCCCCCCTGTTGCGATATCATTGTTCCAGAATGATCTCGCAACATAACGATTGTCCCCCATGTGATGTAATTTGTGAGGGAGCATCCGGGGTCAAATGGGAATGTATCCGTCCTTGGCTTGGTCCATCGAGAGGTATCCTTCGCAGTGTGTCCATAACTGCCTTCCATTTGCAGAAACTTTGTCAGTGCCCCCCATTCTGGAACTAGGGGTTTATGTCAACAAATTCCCAGTGGTATCTCCATGGGAAAGCTTTGGTTGAATCCTGCAAGATGGGATGGCTTTACCGTTGGTGAGTTCTGTCCCATGCCTTTTATATCCTTAAAACCATCATCTGATTTCTGCTCCCCAGCTCCCAGGCCTCTATAGCAATTCCAATCATTCGAGTTATTGGACGACTTGTTGGAAGGTCCACTCGGGGAAGTAAATGGGATAGGATGGATAGATGATGGATGGCGAGATTCATCAGGACACTGCGAATCTCGACCTAAGAATGATGGGGAACTGGAGACGACTTTGACTGTGATCTTTTCCATAGACACATTCGAGGAAGACAACTGTCCTTTTTTGTCAGTTGATCTGGCATGGATCCCAGGACATTCTTCATGAAAGGGGCTAGAGCTGGAGGATGAAGATGTTTGTTCTGGTCATCAAATCCACTGAGCAATTCTGCCATCATCTTGTTACATCTCTCCAGGTTATGCATCAATTTCGACCTGAGAGTAAAGTAGGCGAAACACACATTCGAGGGTTTACCGTATATAGATTCCTTCAACATTTGAATGTATCTGAATTCTGTATCGACCCTTGGCACGATGTGGTCCCCTCCAAGTAACATGTGCATAATCTGTAGCAGATCATCATGCACACAAAGTAAATCAGTGAGCATGGTGAACAGTTCCATCTTGATGCCCGCTATTCCCTTTTCTCGAAAGAATATAACCTCGTTCGACCAATTTGGGATCAACTTTGTCACCTTATCGAGAGTTCCAGGCCAAGTGAATAAGTCCTGTGCCGATATGATGCCATGGTACCTTCCCAGCCAGATGGCTATCCTCGTAGGCATGGATGGGTACTTTGTCTTGTAATCCTTTGTGGCAATGACAACCTTATCCCTCGAAACTCGAGAAGCGTAATAGGAGCTCCACTTCACATTGACAGGCTCCGAATAAAGTAGTTGGCCATGATGCTCGAGCATAACTTGTCTCAGCGGGAAGACCAGGGTATCCTTCATGAAGATGCGAGCGTTTTGCCTTTCCAAGGGACTCGACTGCTCGAAGTTTGAGTTACCTTCCATTTGACCAGATTCGCAACGCTCAGCGTGCGAGAAGTTCCAGACAGTGTTT
The DNA here is from genome assembly GCA_015178975.1 of Hysterangium stoloniferum. Classification (NCBI taxonomy): domain Eukaryota; kingdom Fungi; phylum Basidiomycota; class Agaricomycetes; order Hysterangiales; family Hysterangiaceae; genus Hysterangium; species Hysterangium stoloniferum. The sequence goes on along the minus strand of WHVD01000062.1, from coordinate 274,787 downwards.
TGCGAAGTTGCAAATGTTGACACTTCGCAGCTGTGTAGTTAGAATTTCGTATTTGAATATAAGATTTTCTTCGTAGGGAAAGAACGGTCCGGCCCGGATCACCACTGTGAAGAGTGGCGGAAGTTCTGACCGTTCTATATACGAAGAAATGAGTAGAAAGGAAGGATATTGACCTATTCGGTGCAATATAAGAGAAAGTGAGAGAAAGAGCATGAGATGATGAAGGAGTCAACGAGTGCGATGGTTCGAGTGGAGGCCTCAACTATTACAGTTCGAGGCCAGAAGTGCTCAGTAGTTCAGATACTGCTACTTATATAGTAGCTGACACGTTACCCTGATCACCGCTCGTAGTAGACCTAGTTTGTGTCTTATGAGTGGTAGTTCTTGGGTTAAAGTGTGTCTGAGTTCTAATTGGTGCTGAGTGCACCCACAAGTATACACAATGCTTCGAACTAATGAAATATGCGATATTCGAAGAATATGAAAGATAGTAAAATATGAATAGAATATGTAAAATATAAATGAAATAAAAGGAGTGTTTTACCACAATGAAACTGTGGTAAAAGCATACTCCTCACAAATAGTGAGATCAACTTATTAGAATAGTAGTAATTACATAAATGATATAATAGTCTGCTACTCCAATGATAGAAGTAGGATCGACCTTCAAGGTGTGATCAATGAGACAAAATACTTAAGAATGAAGATCGACCTCAAGGTGCGATCAGACTGATAGTAGTCAGGATGTGGATCAATTGAGAGGTACAATTAGGGATTACTTATAGAATGAGATATGTAGAGAGTAGGAGTAGTGTCGCTACTATGAGAAAGGAATGGAATAGCTTCAAGAGATGCATTCTATTGTACTAAGTCTCAACTGTTTCAGTGCAAAGCTTTGCTCACAGTTGAAATATAAGTGCAGTAATGCAGATGTTATTGAGACAGAGCCCCAAACCAATACTTATATCGTGCAGGTGGTGGTTGTTGGGGTTAAAAGTGTCTTGTCTATTGTGACTATTAGGTTACAAGTGTCACTGTTGTGGGCTTGTGGGCACTTGTGTGCCCACAAGCATACATGGACCTTTGTACTACTAAATGTGAGATATATCTCATATTTGAAGTGAAGGAAAAAATAATATAAAATATAGAAAAATAAAGAATCAAAGTAATACTCAGTTCCTTATGGGGTATTACACTGTTCACAGCCTATCCTTCACACTATCATTGTCCTTTTATACTATATATATATGTATCATTTACCTATGATGATAATATAATTTCAGAATGAAATTATCATTGATATCAGACTGAGACAAGTCAAAGAATCTCAAAAGATAGTCAAGTTGGAAGTTGAGTCAGAAATCAAGTCAAAAAGTCAAAGGAATGTTGAAGGAATGTTGAATTGAATATTATTGGAATTTGAGCTTGTATGTTTGTAACAACTGACAGAAGTTCCTATGACCTGGCCAAAGGTGAATCTGTAAGATATATTCTTGATCTGACCAACAATGCCTTCAAATTTATTGATTCCAATGGTAATCCACTCTCCATGACAGCTATTATTAAGAACAAGGTATGTGTAAGGGCAATCCCTACTATCTAATATTCACACTAGGTTAGCGGGAGGGAATCTGAAGATATATTAGAACTAATATATATACAAATAACTACCTAACTCACCTAGCAGGAGGGAATCTGAAGAGAAACAGTCTAAGGAATTCCTCCTGCAAGGTGTGATCCATAAGCACCCAGTAGTCTAAAAATAACTCTACCTAATACAGAAGGCTGAATCTATACTTCATCAAAGAGGCTTCTGTATTCAGTTTAGTAGAATATATTATGATTATTATTTGACTTTATTGAAAGAAATTCAATTCATGTCACTTGTCCACTCATTCAATATATAGAAAAAAAAAGAATCTTAAACTTACACTTTCAAAAGTCTGGATGATTGGCCACCCCTTACATTTTCTGTCATTGAATTTACAAGTTCGAAATACAACACTATTATAAAAACTTAAACAAATCTCATTAAAGCTAATGAAGTGAATATAAAGGTAATAAGGACTTACACTGTAGCCACACCAATAACCAAATATGCTTCAGCAGCATTATTGGCTATCTGTACATTGTGGATCTCCTCAAAGGTCTTGAAATTGTCATTGTAGCATTCATACTTGAAGAATAAGGATGAATCTATGCATGAGTACATAAAATGGCTATGGCAAACATGAATGGCTCATTGAGTTTTGATCTTGCCAAGGGGGAAGACAACAAGGCCAGCTTCTTTGGTTCCACTGCTCCCATCATCCTAACCATCAATACAATCATATATGAATAAGAATAAGAACATATTAAAATCAAGAATGAGAATGAACATACTATCAGGAAACCCTCTGTCACAGACCCTAGAGGGCACCATTTTCTCATCTTATTGAAGTCCTGTCCACAGTCCAACCCCATGCCTTTCATCACTTTCCCTCTCCTTGTGGATATCAACTACTCTGGCTAATATATGCCTCTGAGGAGTAGGTGATTAACTTAGAAGCTCACAGCATTAGTGTTCCATTGTAGGAAAGGCCCCTGTGTTGATGAAGTAAGAGGCTAATACCAGTCACAATGTTAATGTCGAAGAATTATGATAATTACAAAAGATAAGATTGGGAGTAGATTTAGTAATACAGATAACTAATGTACAATGGAGAGATTTTCTGACTGAAATCCTTTGCTCTTCTCATTGCCCTTTTATACTTTCCATCATTTATCTATGACTATGTTATGATTTAATAATGAAATCATTCATGACATTGAAATGAGACATGTCAAAGATATTTGAGATTGTCGAAGAAAGTCAAATAGGAGTTGAGTCAAATGTGTTGGTCAAGTCAAAGTCAAAGAGCCAAGTCAAAGTATCAAAGATGAGTCGAATGTTACCTTGAATGTTTTTGTTAGAAGAAAAGAAGATAGCCATAGAGACCATGAATCAATTACAAACTGAGAAGAAACCAGAGTCTGGTGGTAAGAAAATTAATCTCAAAGCTTCTGGGAGAGGCTTTCCAACACCAGCTGTTGCAATATCCACCAAAAAGGAAATTTTCTCTTACCCATCCCTATCCTTACCCTCTTCATCCTATCATCCCACATCTTCTACACACCACTCCTCCTGAACTGGAGCCACCTCCATTTTCTTATAACATTCATTTATCTTACCTCCAATCAAGACTGTGCACCAATTCTGAGCCTGTGTTTCCACCTGCCACCTGCTCTCCCAATCTTAGTTCTAACCAATAACCATTTTTTATTTTTTTATTACTGTAAAACTGTTTTGATTTTTTTATTACTGTAATTATTTTAGTTCTTTTTAATATTTAGTTGATTATTCAAACTTCCTTAAATGGACAGGGCGACTCGACTCTTACAGATTATGCACAGCCTCGTTTAGATCCACCCCACGACTAAATGGCTCTACTGCACATGAAAGTTGACATTAGTCAACTTCACTTGGTATCAGACAGGACAATGTTAGGTCTTTTAATACAGACGAGGAAAAGAATGTAAGTAGATGCTCTGCTGTCTCAATGGAGTAGCTACTCGAGGGATTCCCAAAATTACGGTGGTTTATTTGTAAGTAACTGTAACCATTCATGGTGGCCAATTAAGGGAAGTTGAGTGATTGAGGAGTGAGGTCATGTGCCACGCTCATCAAGCTATTATTCCAAAAAATTTCCCGAGCTCCAGCTTTCGATTGCACCCCATGTTTATCAAATTTAACTCAGAAGCGTTACAGTAATTATATATGTAGGGGATCCATGGCTTATCACGAGGACTGGTTATCGCCGGGACCCATTGTGTCATGGGAGACATTACATTTAATTAACCATGTCGTGCAGGCCCGCCTGCAAAGCTATTTATGGCTTCTCGACTTGATCTTCGCCAAATATGAGACGAACACAATGCACATGACCTAACCTTCTTTTTCAAAAGACAGGTATCTACTATGATATCACTATATGTACTTGACGCACCGTCCCGGAAAGCCGTGTTCATCGCGCGTGAACAAGAGTATTCACACACAATCGCGTCGAGTATCTTTGACGCCAGTTCTATTTAAATAAATGTTCATTATTCCAAAAGTCCGTGGCTGAGCGGTATTGACTGACTATGTCCCCCGCATCCCATACATCTTCTTCTAAGCAGAATGTCAAGGAGGATGCCGAATATCGTGAGAGCATCAAGCGACATATGATGTCACTTGAAGACCGTCAGATCGCTCTCAAGGCTGCCTTAGAGGTTGATCCAGGTGTGAGCACCTGGAGCGCTCGTGCTGCCTACTTCTACTTGGTCATTTTGTGTGTTTTTTGCTGCTCTGGTGACAACGGATTCGATGGAACTGTCATGTCTGGCATCAATGCAATGGCACAATATCAGTGAGTCGCAATTTTATAAACTCACGCAGCAGTATAAGTTGCTAAACTGTTTTGTCAGGCAATACTTTCACATGGCGGCGGTGGGAAAGTCCACTGGGTATTGAAATAGTATCCACACACCGTAGAAAACTGCGTTTACAAGTATAATAGGATTGTATTCGGGATATATACAATTGGGTCTCTTACTGGAGCCATTCCTGCTTCCTACATTCCAGACAAATTTGGGCGACGAGCTTCAATGTTCATAGGGAACATGTTCATTATCGTCGGCGCTGCTGTAACTGCCAATGCGACAACCCGTTCAATGTTTATTGGCGGCCGCTATCTTACTGGTACGATTACCTCTTTTGTGTAACGAACTCGAGGTTGTATTGTATGTTCGTGTACAGGAATTGGTTCATGTGATATTTTTCCTTTTATACTTGATATTGTCAGCTAAATTCTCACAAAGCACTGGCGTCCACATCAGCCAAATCATATCTTGCAGAGATGGCCCCGCCCCAAAGCCGCGGTCGATACTTAGGTTATCTAAATTCATTGTGGGTGTCTTACCATAATATTTGATCAAGTAATTTAAGTAAATAAATTTATAGCTTCTATGTTGGACAAATGACTGCCAGCGGTATTATGGTCGCAAGTGGACGTTGGCAGAGTAACAATGCCTGGCGTGTACCACTCTATGTACAGGTCAAGCTTACTCACTCATTGCTCTTTGTGACAACGAGATCTTAAAAAACCGCAAATCAGATGGGTCCAGCTGCCTTGAATGCTCTCTTCATTTTCTTTTGTCCAGAATCGTAAGCATTTGGCAGTTGCTCCGGCTCGTAAGCTTTTAATGCGCTGGGGCAGTCCTCGTTGGCTCTACGCGAATGGGAAACCGAAGGAGGCACGAACACTTTTAGCAAAATTGCACTCTCAGACAGGGGACATTAATTCGCCCCTCGTCAACCTGGAGATAGGGGAGATTGAAGAGAGTGTCATATTAGACGGCGCAGACAGTAAGACGCATACATCTGTCCCAATAGAATGTTAACATGTTAACCAATATATTCTAGAGCGCTTTTGGGATTTTAGATCTCTTTTTTGGACAAGACAGGATAGGCATCGCACCATGCTTGTCATCATGATCGGTCAGTAGTCTTCCTACATGAAAGTCGAATGGAAAGTTAACTATTCCAAAGGCGCGTTTGGACAGCTGAGTGGGAACGGGGTAAGCTGCAAAATAGTAGTGACGGAGTAAACGAATCTGCCTGACCGATTTTTTGGATCTTACCAGCTGATTACATACTTCTTGCCAGTTTTACTGGCAAATGCTGGCATCACGTAGGTCTTATGATGTTTATATATCTTCCATATTCACAGATTGTTTTTATCAGTTCACAAAATAAGAAGTAGTATTGTTATTTCATAGTTCAGAGGACTGCACTTACGATGGACCCCTTCAGACTCACCTTGAACTTCGTAAACTCAGTCACCAGCTTTATGGGAGCTCTTGCAGTCAGTTAAGAATTTTTCGGGGATTCTTTTGACCTCGCCTGCTTCTGACAGGGATCGACCATTGTTGACCGTATTGGTCGTCGTAAGTTAACGCTTACAGCTACAGGCACCCTCGTGGCCATACTGGCGATAGTTTCGGCTCTACTCAGTAACCCGACCACGAGTCCAGGACGTTCAAGTGCTGGAATAGCATTTGTCTATCTATTCATGGTCGTTTTTTCTTTTGGTTGGACACCCATGTGCGTACATTCCACCATTGCCAAGTAACGTAGAGTAACTGTGCTGATGAACCAAGCGATTCAGACAAGCACTCTATCCGGCAGAGATCTTAAGCTATGAATCAAGAGCCAAGGGGCTATCATTCCTTCTCGTAGTAGTACAAGGTATTTGCATTTACTGCCGAAACCTGACTACAACGTTTATGTCCGTTGCTCTACATTGAAGCCGTTGGTTGCATCAACACTTTTGCGCTTCCGGTTGCACTGAAAAATATTGGCTGGAAAGGTATATCTCTAATAAAGTTTCAAAGATTAATAATTCATTTATTTACTCAAACAGTTTACCTCATATTCCTCCTTTGGGACGCTTTTGAGTTCGTCACAGTCTACTTCACCATGGTAGAGACAAGGGGCGTCAGTCTAGAACGTAAGTTTATGCACTCTCGAACAATTCTGCCAGTCATACAATCGAATATAGAAATCGATGAAGTATTCAATCAGCTAAACCCCCGCAAATATAGTCTCAAGCTGGCGGAGATCAGTAAATTGGAGAAGAAGACATCGCTTGCGTGATAGTATGAAATATGGTGTTCACATAATTATATACGTTTGACAATCAGTAGATTAGATTGTGACAATTTCTAAGCAAGTTCCTCGGTAAGCGGCTTGTTTGATTGTATTGAGAAGTATGTAAATAAAGCTTAACCCACTTACGACGGATGGGTAAATATGCTCAGATGCGCTATTGGCCAAAAATTAGAGAGTATTTGCAACTAATATATATTAGCAAACTGAATGGTGTTCCTGATATTCATATCAGGAACCAATTCAGTTTGCTAACATTTCATCAGTTGCAAATACTCTCATTGACGAAATCCATTTCCATCACCAACTTTTGACGGGGCCGACAGAGCGGCCAGCCTCAGAAATAAATTGCAAAATTTGACAAACTTACTGGGGTGGGTTTTACGATATCCGACCTCCACGACAGGTGTAGCTGTTTAATGAAAGGACGCAACAAATAGGTTGATTCTCACGACTTGAAAACATATGCTCAGCCACAACGAGGGTTTGTTGAGCAACAGTAAGTGACCGGGGCTGGACTGGCCCACTGAGCGGTATAAGTAATGGCGTTGGTTTTGTAATTAGAGGTCTTCCTGTAGCTGCCCACCTCATCAGGTCGTTTAATAAATTACTTTCATTGTCGTGCATTTGCTTTGAAAACGATTGACAACACGGCGACCTCTAAGATAATAACTCGACGGAAGTATGCGTATGCAAATTTACTAACTAGACGAGACTGAGTACTTGAAGCAACAATGCTTCAATGGTTTATTGTGACTTGCTACATGCAGCTCTCTTTCCGAAGGTCTACATAAATGCATACTCCCATACCGACTTGTCCCATTTTTCAATCACGTCTGGATCATCCTACGGGTTGAGCTAATGAATGATATGCTCGGAAGGAAAAGACCTCGTATAAACCTTGTATACAGCTTGTAATGAGGCAAAGCCTCCCTGTAGAACGAGTATTTGTTGTTCAACTAGTTTATCTGGATCATCGGCGAGAGAAATCCGTTTTTCTGCGTACAACTAATTGCATGAGGGTGCTAATCAGAGCCAATGATAAACACCATACATATTTTACCTACTCGGGCAGATTTTGGTCCTCTTGCGTGGCGGATATGAGCAATGGTAATCTTGATGGGACCTACGGTCATGATTACTTACCGGACTTGTGAATACATACAGTGAAATATGACAGTTGGAATATCCTTGACCTTGATGATGAATCCAGGGAGTTCAGACTCATACCGTTGAAATGGTGCATGCAGACAGCCTTTGACATTGCCGCCTATGAAGTCTTCATCGCGAACATCGACAACGAGATAGTCCTTTCCAGGGGTAGTGCTCTTGATTAGAGAATGAAGATCCTATACAAAAGTCAGGGGGAGAGAGTAAATCATAAATGCCTGTCAATACCTTTGGTGTGATATACTTCCACTGAGTTCCCATTTTGACAGCGGGGTTGAAGGAGACGCTAAATCGCTTTGCTTCCGCCCGAGCTTATGTCCTTAGCCAGGTCTAGATTCTGACAGCGATAAGTTAAGTGCTCGCCAAATCCGAACTCATTAATAATGCATAGTTTCGCACTTTGCTTAAGTACTTGGAATTTTGGTTGACAATGGTCGACGTCGACGTCGCCGCCGCCTTCTATCACTGTCGTTTCTCGCTGCCGGCCGTCCAATATCACTGTCGTTCCCTCCACTATCACCTCCGCCGTTGCCCACTATCACCGCCGTCACTGCTCATCATTGTCGTTGATGTCAGACACCGAGTCTGCTATCCCCGCCTGGCACCCTAGTACAATCGGAATCCTTCAGGATCCAATCAATACAAGCACTGCTGTGAGTAATCTTTCACTGTCTCATATAATTATTGTTAACATTTTTCGAATAACCATTCATAGCGCCTTCTAAAGATGAAAGCATAAAGCAACTTTTCGTTGAATATCACCGACGTGGCATTACCAACTGTAAGGCACTCAGCAAGCTACGTCTTGCAGAGCATGGGATCCAGATGAGGTACAACTACTCGTATTGTTCTCCAGATATTCAACCTCACTTTTTTTCTTTTATTAGTGAAGCAACTATTGCTCACTATTGCAAGGCAGTGGTACTACAATGAGTAGTCTCCCGAAGACCGTGAAGCGACAACTCGTCCTTGACCAAATGGCTCATGATCCCACAAGCCGGCAAGGACCTCGGGTAGTAAAGAAAGCCATCACTGCGGGGACTGGGGTTAGCTTGACAAGGTATGTGTGTGCATTGCAGCCTACTGCGTTTTTTGATAATTCTTTCTAGAAGTTTCATTACACAAACTATACGGTTTCAAGACCCGACCAGTTTTGCGATTAGACAACCCGGTGCAAGAAAGATAAATCATTCGCCCCTTGTGCTGTTGGGCCCTTATCAAGAGTGGAGTGGGGATGGTCATGACAAGCTTGTGGCAATTGGGTTTCCACTATTGGCAATATGAGATGTATGGTCAGGGGCATGGTTGAAGATCTGGGTACTTCAAAACAATTGTCTGAAAGTGGTGATTGTGTATTTGTATTTGAGCTTGATTAAAAAGATGGGCGGTAAGCCCTCCACCTGACAATTTCATGGTACTGATGCAAATGCCTGTTCAAACAACAACTGATGGTGGGAGTGAAACTGGCAGAGTCTTTGGTATTGCAAATGCCTTAAGGTGTATACTGTTTTTTCAAATCAATCTACAATGCTACCATTGAGTGTGGGTGGCTCCAACTTTTCTCAAGTAGGGTGATAATGTGAAAGTACATCAAGATGCTGGCAAGGACATTTATAATCTGAAGGATATTCATCATTAGTAAGTTGTATTCACTGTATATCTAATTATTACTGACACATCACAGTGAGCTGGTTCAGTGGTTATGGCCAAAGCTCATCCAACAGGAGCTTGACCATTGACAAGATCACTTCAACAATCATCAGGTTCAGAAGGACAAACACAAGGTTTTTGCCATTCAGGATGTCACCTAATGTGGTACTTGCTACATACAAAGATCTTGGCACTGAGAACCTTCTGCAGCTTGTAAATCAGGATGTGGTCCATCAATTGAAGGAAGAGTCAGGAGGAGAGGGTCTTTTGTAGTTTGTGTATGCTGAGCATGAAAAGTGTGTATCTGAAGTATGAGTCCTTGTATGTTCATGAGCTAACTCTTCACAATGTCTGGGCTATCTTCAAGGCAATTTTATCACATGTGTAAATATAAGACCAAAGGTAAGCCATGAGGGGGTGTCATAATGAACTTGTGAGGATTCATGTCTCTTTTTGGAGTGGAAGGTGGAGGGAGGGACTTTGACATGTATACAGTCAAGCTCTAGGCTGTGACAAATATGTATCATGATATATGTATTGAGGAAATTCTGAATGATGCTGGCACCCTTGTCCCATGGACTGCTAGTCTGGTCAAATGATGAATTATGATTATGGGTGACATCATGGGGGACCAGTATCAGTACATTGGGGAGCTGTTACAACCGGAATTCCTGCTGGACTCCCGGCACTAACTTATATGCACCCACACCCTATATGCACCAATTGTCAGTTTACCAGAATTCCTGCTGGACTCCTGGCACTAACTTATATGCACCCACACCCTATATGCACCAATTGTCAGTTTACCAGAATTCCTGCTAGACTCCTGGCACTAACTTATATGCACCCACACCCTATATGCACCAATTGTCAGTTTACCGGAATTCCTGCCAGACTCCATATGTCAGGCCTGTCCATGTTTGACATTCGTTACTTCGTGTATCAGTCACTGGAAAACCCACCAGACTCTGACCCTGTTTATCTCTGACCCCATCCCACACATCAGTCACCAGACCTGTTAGGATACACACTCAGGCCGGGTTTCCAGAGAAACCCGCGGGATATCCGGTAGGACTTGGCTTCAGCTTATAGGCTGCGCCCTCGCTAGATCGTGTTGTCCAATTTCAGACAGGCGGACGGGAATCCCGGGGAGTCCGGGCGGGGGTTCGTGGGTCGTGAGTCGTAGGTCGTGAGTCGAGAGTCGTGAATCGAGATAGTCGAGAGAGATAGATGCGCCGGAGCCCGTGGGCTCCGACTAGTGCGAGCGGTCTGATAAGAGTAGGGTTTTAGAGAGGAAAATGTATTAGATTACTGAGGGGAATCTAAGCTGATTTTCTGACTGGATTGTATGTACAACATCTGCCAGTTTATATAGACCGTGGAATGCATGACATACCGAATCCAGTAATAATGAGACGAAACGAGCAAAACATAGAACGGGAATAGTAAACACCAAATTGGTGTTAGGAATGGGACGGAACGGAGCGGAGTCCGAATCGTGACAAAGCATAACCCATAACGGGAAACGGAGCGGGAGCGGAGTCCTAAATCGTGACAGGTCATTTGACTAAAACAGGAACGGGGCTCGATTAGAGCGGTGACGGGATTCTAAGCGGGGACCGGTGACTGATGCGTGGGACGAAGACGGACATAGACAGAGACGGGGTCCGGGGGAAGTCCGGTGACTGATATGTGTCTTAATGAGGTCGAACGTAACGAGTCTTGACGTAACGGAGTCCGGGCGGGAAATCCTATAAACAGACGATTGGTGCTTGTAGCACGTGGGGGCGTACGAGTTAGTGCCCGGAGTCCGGTGGGATTTGCCCGGTTGTAACAAGACCCCACTCAGAAAACCCATCATCCCTCTAACTGAGCCCCATTCCTGTTATAGTCAAATTACCTGTCATGATTCGGACTCCACTTCCACTCCATTCCCGTTATGGTTTTATGACCTGTCACGATTCGGACTCCACTCTGTTCCATCCCGTTCCTAACACCAAGTTTGGTGTTTACTTATCTCGTTTTATGTTTGTTAGTTTAGTTTTCATTATTACTGGATTTGGTATGTTATTCATTCCACAGTCTATATAGTCTGGCAGATGTTGTACATACAATCCAGTCAGAAAATCAGCTTAGATTCTCCCCAGTAATCTTAGTATATTTTCCACTCTAAATCCCTCTTTGAATCACACTGCTCTTACTAGTCGGAACCCATGGGCTCTGATGCCTCTATCACTCGACCTCTGACTTATCTATCTCGACTCCCCAACCTCTCAACCCACAAACCCTGCCCAGACTCGCCGGGATTCCCATCTGTCCATTTGAAATTGGACAAGACGATCTTGTGAGGGTGCAGCCTATAAGCTGAAGCCAAGTCCTACCGGCTTTCCCAAGGGTTTCTCCAGAAACCCTCTGTGTACACACCCTTAACAGGAGCTGACTAATGTATAGTCCTCTACATGATTTTTTCCCATAATTATTCACACTATAATAAATATAATATACATTTTTATAATGTTTATTATGCTGCAGAACCAGGGAACTTTATTAAGATCTAAACAAATAGGGGAAAGAGGGCTTTAAGTTGGGGGGCTGATGATAGAGATTATACTAGTCAGAAGGCCCAACTCTATAAATGTAGTGGAGCTTGGCTTCAACTTATGTATTGTACCCTTGCACAAACTGTTAGGGTGCTCCAGTATTTCAAACAGAGTGGATAGTACAATAAAGGCGAAGATCGACACTTAGTTCAATTGACTGGTAGGCCAAAACACTAAGAGTTATAAGGTAAGGGTTCACAACTTGCCAAAGAATGTCTTTGAGGGTATTGAGAAGGGAGGAAAGAAACTGAGAACTAGTAGAGGATAATTTAACTTGATTTTTGAACTAAAGAAATATAGCATACATGAAGAAGGTTTTGTACTACAATGAGATGGATGACCAGTGTGAGAGGTATGGCGAAATACTCTCAGGAAATATAGCCAGATGAGCTCCTACTATATTCCCTTTATTATTTCCGTTTTCTCTTTATTTTGTTACACATCTATATTTAGTTCGACAACCTATGTATGCAGTACATCGACTCTTGTGGGCGCATACTTGCCAGACTTATGTATTCTAGCGCCCGTAGTTTAGAACTCAGACACTTTTTACACTGCAACCACGACTTACCCAGACACCCATTAGTGTCCTGTAAGTTGTGATTGGTGTATCGTCTCAACCATCACAGACGGGCTTTAGCTATCTACTCTATCAGAGTTTCGAACTGTACCAGTCGAAACTCAATCCTTATCTCAACTCACATGGACCACATCCACGCTACTCTATTATTCGACTCTCTAGTACTCTACTTTACTCTCGAGTAGTCGTTCAGAATCGCACTTGACAGTCGATTCTACTTATTCGTTTTAGCTCTCTACCTTATTCTAGATAGCTACTTCCCTCTACCGTATTGAACTAAGTAGTCAATATGTGTTCATTCTGTATTAGACTTCGACAGTCAATACATCTTAGTGTCGTACCTAAACGGTCGATATCCTTCGTATATAGAATGGTTAGAACTTCCACTACTCTTCACAACCAGAGGGCTGATCAAAGAAGTGAAGGTGAGATGAATTATAGGAAGTTGATGACAAGGCAGGGAGACTAAATGTAAAGTACTAAACAATACTAAAAGGGTACTGAGGTGGCAAGTGAGACCTGTACAGGGGAGACAGTACTTGTACCATGTGTACCTTGGTACCAATACTATTTGGTCTACATGGTCTGAGTAGTATAGATATTACATACTTCTTTTTCGACTTTGCTAGATGTAAATAATATGTTCCCCGCACTCGACGGTTCCCACATACTAACTTCCCAAGCACACGGTTGTCAAAACGGTGATGAAGTGCCAGACATGATGGTGCCAAATCCACGGGCCGGGCAGGGTCCCCAACACAGCTGTAGTGGAGTAAGCCTTCTCAAGCTTGTGTTCAATTGCAATTTTCTTAATTCAAAGGCGGAACTGATATACATCGAAGCGTTTCAAAAAGAAAAATAGCCAAGTGGACACTTCTTGGCTTTGCACAACAACTATGTCATCACCACATTTGGACAGTGGCCAGATTGGCCGCGAATTTTTTTTTTTGGCAGCCAGGGTCGCTCTGAACACTACTAGATGCCGCTTATTGACTGCTGAAGGTGCACACTCTAGGTAAAAACTTCAGTTCAAGGCAGTATAGATCGTGTCGACGTATTCCAGAGAGGCTTGCGCGATACTTTGAGAGCGCTTATCACATCGGGCAGAGGGTTTAAGAGGTTTTCACGGTGATAAAAATAATTTTTAATTTTTAGTTTCAACCATAATATGAATATCAGATGAGTACTAACGTAAACGCCCTCATTCCCCCTTTTTACTTCCTCCCCATTCATTCATGCACGACGAGCAATTGTCGGTTCGGCGTCGACGCATTCGACGCTACCTCTTGAATATTCGTCCATTCCATGGAATCATCAGAGACATCAAAGCTCGCGTCCCGTACTACACATCAGACTGGACAGATGCATACAACTACCGTGTCGTCCCTGCTACTGCGTTGACCTTCTTCTCAAAGTGCGTGTATATCTAAAGTTCGCGGTGTCTTTAGCCGTTCTCAACTTGACTTACAGCGTATTCCCCGGCATCGCATTCTCCCTAGATCTCATAGAAACCACCCAGCAATATGGTGTCGCTGAAGTGCTCCTTTCCTCCTTCATGGCGGCTGCTGTATTCTCCATCTTCGGTGCCCAACCCCTGTGCATTGCTGGTGTGACTGGTGCCTCCTTTACCACTTGTTTCATCTGCTCCTGTTAACATCGTGTCAGGTCCTATTACCGTTCTTAACAAAACCATATTTGACGTCGTAGCCAACCACCCTAATGGGCCTAACTACCTCCAGTTCGTCGGCTGGGTATATCTATGGGGGGCAATCCTCCATTGGATAACGGCCGCCTTGAATTGTATACTGCCAATCTGTTCGCAATACCTAGCCTATACTCATGCAGCTATTCAGGGTGTAATCTCTTGAAATATGTCACCATCTTTTCCTGTGACACCTTCGGTTTCTTCGTGTCCTGGGTAAGTCGTCACCCAACCCCTCAGCACCCCTTAAACTTAATTCATCGCTCTCCAGGTCTATATCCAATACGGAATCCAGGTCCTTACCCGTCAATTTCATACTTCTCCTCTTCCCTCAGCCTACGTTTCCATCATCCTCGCCTTCGTCATGCTGTCTCTCTCCGTTTGCTTTCGTGTCCTCGCCCAATCCAACTTCTTCCACCGCCATGTCCGCCGCGTGTTTGCAGATTATGGCATGCCAATATCCATTGTGGCAACTTCTGCCCTCGCCTACTGGGGTCGTTTTAACGATTCCAACCCGGCCACGCTTCCCGTTCTAGGCGCGTTCGAAGCCGCAGGGCGGAGGGAATGGCTGGTTAGGTTCTGGGAGCTAGATGGTAAATGGGTCGCGATTGCGTTTCCGTTTGGATTGGCGCTCTGGGTCCTGTTCTTCTTCGACCACAATGTTTCGGTGAGACATTTCGTCATGGTTTTGCTATATTTTTAATCGAATTGATTAATGAGTGGCTTATAGTCGCTCATGGCGCAAGGATCGAACTTCCCCTTGCGCAAGCCACCAGGGTTCCACTATGACTTCTTCCTGCTGGGAATAACAACACTCATTGCGGGAGTTATCGGTGTGCCTGCGCCGAATGGTATTCCATATTCCATTCTAATCACCATCTTTCTTCCTCTCACCTGTTATTCCAGGTCTAATCCCCCAAGCCCCGATCCACACCCAATCCCTCGTCGTCCTCGGTCAATGCGCCAGATCCTCTAAATCTTTCTCAAAAGAGGAATCAGCACCAAATCCATTTCAGAATGAAACCATCAACTCAGCACCTATCTCAACATCCCACCCCGCTACGGAGGATGCTCATGATATCCAGCCTCAACACCGCACGATTGAAGTTGCCCAAACCTATCGTACGAATGCCGGTGTCCCTGACGTCTTAGAAGAAGAAGGATACCACGGTCCTCTAACCGAAGTTCCCATCGCTGTCGTCGAGCAGCGCCTCTCTAACCTCGCACAAGGTGCCCTATGTCTTGTCCTTCTCACTGGTCCATTCCTCCACGTCCTAGGTTTGATCCCAAGAGGGGTGTTGGCCGGATTGTTGTGAGTCAGCCGCTTTTCAACGGTACGAACTTCGTGCAGACGCAAAAGGGATAGCTGGTACATGGGCCTCGATGCCCTGTCCGCAAATGGCATCACAAGACGGATCCTGTACCTCAGCCGTGACAAGTCGCTCATGGACCAAGAGGAGCCCTTGCGTTGCGTGCGGAAGTCAAGGATCGTGCTTTTTACGGTGATTGAGCTTATTGCTTTTGGGGCAACTATGACCATCGTGCAGACGATTTGTGCGTTCCCTTTCTCTCTGATTCATTGTTTTGATGCAATATACTTACACAGCTGCCATTGGATTCCCCGTGATTATCATGCTCCTTGTCCCTATTCGTATTTTGCTCGTGCCAAAGCTGCCATTTTCTCCCGAGGAGTTAGCGATTCTGGATGGGCCGACTGCATCCCCATTTGTGAGTGCCTTTACTCGTGCTCGATATGATCTCTGACTTACCTCTCTAGACTATGGCGTCGGTCGGAGGGAGTGTATAGTTTAAAGGAAATGTAGAATGATATATTGCTTTGTGGATTCGTTGTATAACGAGGAATTATGAAGGACTGTTTCTATATTGCTTGTGAGCGTTGGACACTGAGAACGCACCTGAATCATAAACAAATCTAAGGAATAAAGATCACAGCCGAAAGAGCAATGGGAATAAAACGAAATTGCATCGATCTACATTACTTCTTCTTAACAGATTTTATCCTAACCACCTCTGAGCCCACGAAAATTCCCTGCGCCATAATAAAAGTCAATAAACTGTAAAGCACCACCAACCTCAGAAAAAATATTTACAACCCACCTTCCCTTTATATGGCTCCGGCTTCCTCCAACTTCTTACCCTGGCAGCAAATAAACCCAACTGCTGCTTATCCGTACAAACCAACATAATCCTGGTCGGCACGGGTACCTCCACCTTAATATGTGGCGGCACCGGTACAAAAACCGAATGCGAAAATCCCAGCTTCATATTAAGCCTCATTGCGCCAACCGGATTCCCCCCTTCCCGTTCAATGATAGATGAAGGCCGTGGGTCAGGTTCGAGTGCTGCACGGTACCCCACGCCGACGAGGTGCAACGGGAGGAGGAACCCTTCTGTCATGCCTGTTATAGCATTTGAGACGAGTGTGCGTGTAAGGCCCCAGAGGGAGCGTTGGGCGCGGAGGTTGGGCTTTTCGACGGTGATCAAGAGTGATTGAATTCCTGTTGATAATAATCCCGTTTCGCTTGTCGCTGCCCCAGCCGCTTTCTTCTTTCCTTTGGACTTTTTATCCTGGAGAGTTTTAAATGTAAGGGTCATGAAAGGATGTAGAGGAACACTAGTCGATCCAAGAGGTCCTTTTATATGAAGTGCATTTGGGGATTGCTCTACTGTTACGGACGGCGGGAGTGTGATGGGCGCACGGCCTATATAGCAAGGACTGCCTGCTAGCGCCGCCGTTGACGTGGAGAACGGCCTAGGATATGCATGTCGGCCAGAAAGTGCGGATCTGCCCCATATCCGCGCTGCAGAGGCCATTAACTTGTTTTGTGTTTTGAGAGCGTTCCACAGACCGTTTCAAACTCCGGCACTCATGTCCAAGTTCGCACCACATAGGTGTGTTTTCCACTAGAGCTCGTCTCTTTGGAGATTTTTCTGATATTTAGCTTCGATTTGGTATAGAAGAGGTATATAATTACATTCTTAAAATTCTTAAAGGTAAGGCTGACATTGAACAGGAAATTCGAACCCGGTGGCTAATGCTAACACGGTGTGCCAGAGATGCTTAGGCAAAGGTACGTCTTCTTACACAAAATTGTGATCTTAATAATCCATGCATTAATTCATGTTCAGGACATTTCACCTTTGACTGCAAGTTCACCCGTCCCTACGTGTCTCGTCCATCCCGGACAGAGCTGCTCGAGAAACCCAGTCTCCTAGCTAAGCTTCGAAAGGACGGCCAGCCTAGCATTGAATTGCCTGAGGAATTCAAGACCAAGTGAGCAATTAAAGTTGAATATAGTATCCATAATTCTACAATTAACTACGTTAGGGCGGGCACTGCTAATAAGATTTTGGAGGATAAAGAGCGCAAACGGGAAAATGAGAAGGGCAAACCGCCTAAGAAAAGGGCTCGGAAGTATGTCTGATTCATGATTAGTGGCAGACTCAGTTTACAAATCATCGAACGCAGGTCCTCACGTTCTTCCGACTCCGAATCTGAATCACCAGGATCCAGCTCTTCCGACTCGGAATCGGAATCGAATTCAAATTCAGGATCATCATCTGGTTCAGCCTCAAGCTCAGAGAGCTCACGATCCAGCAGTAGAGACAAAAAGCGCCGTTATTCCCGCAGATCCCCATCCCCACGTGAACACGACTGAGCAATTCAGCTTAACACAGATGGTCGTGCGATGTATATGTTTGCACCTTCTATATTCCACCAAGCTGGGTAACCGTAATTATGTGTCATTATTGCTCTTTGCATAATTCATGGCGGAGTCCAAAACCTTCATTTTTTGCCGCCGTTTTGAAGTGAGAAGTTGTAAAGGGTATATCTCCTCAAATATTGTGATTCAGGTCAAGTGTTGTATATAAAAATTGATGTATTTTTGTCTTTCTTGAAAACTATGGAGCCAAAAATTTCACTATCTCAACAGATAAAATGCATTACAACCTAATGAGTAAGTGTTATAAGACTCCTTTTATATCGTATTTAATGGTCAAATTTTTGTGAGAATATACCAGAATGATTTCATTATACATATAAAGATTCTCATGGAGGGATTTGCTATAGATATTTGTGTTTTAGCCTCTAAAGCAATTTCTTTTTGGGATAGGCGCTCTACATTTAAAGCAAAACCATTTTCACACAACATTGAGCACACAGATTACTTATTCCAACCGTAAAGAGTCTCAATATAGTGTTATAATTGGGAATGAAGAGGTCACCATTTACTTAAACCACTAGATTTCTTGGAAAATTGACTAACTTATGTGAGGTAATCATACCGGCAGCACCAGCAGCACATACTTTTTGTGACAATCCGGCACCATAGGAAATAAGAGAAAATACATTAGATCAAATTTCATATAATACACTTGATTTAAATCACAGTATTTGAGGAGATATACCCTTTACAACTTCTCACTTCAAAACGGCGGCAAAAAATGATGGTTTTGGACTCCGCCATGAATTATGCAAAGAGCAATAAGCATTAAACCGCATCCACAATATTATTGTACAGCTTTTTCGTGCCGTTATGCAGTTAATTATACTATGTTAGCACTGCACGTCATCAGTTGTACGAGTGTTCAAGATCAAAGCGACGATTAGTCTATGGGGAGACAATCGACATCAGGCGTGGAGTGTCGAGCCGATGTGATTGGCAGACGCACCCATATAGACCCAGGACTTCTGCAAAAATCAGAATGAGGACCATAGCAACAAAAACTTTCGATTCATGCAGATATGCTCGTACACACTTAAAATCCTTACAATTAATATCCCCAAATATACACGAAAAATGTAGACGCACCGAGTCGCCAACAATCCCAACCGCGTATCCTGCTGCAAGCCCTGTAAATCCACACGACAATCCTGCTGCTAGGTGTATAAATCCCGCATAGAGTGAGTAATCTTTTGCCGGATCCACTGTAGGGAGGTCATGGTTCATGGTGTGCACTGGCTTATAGTGACGAAATACACACATCCACCAGCAATTAACACCGATACTACAAGCCCATACACAGCAATGATACCAGACATAACCACTGGAATTAAACTCTGTGGAAAGAACAACTGAATAAGCAGGCAGCTGCCGCGACGTGTATAAACTCAACGTACCTTCATGATCAACTCTGGCTTAAATTGTCCCAGTCCTGCGATACCAATACCAGCTTTTGAGGTTCCATACGCCGCACCAACCGCTATTATTTGATTCTCATCGGTCAGTAACTCAAGCTCAGTTTGACTCGGCGACAATGACATACTGCTAAACACCATCTAGTCAAACGCGTGAATCTAATCGACAAGAACTACTAAAAACTGGAACTTACAGCAGCGGTAACGCCTGAAAATCCAAAGAATGGCGCATACGGTGGACAAACGGACATGATATTTTGTAATTTGAATTATGCTGAGGCAAGTTAAAGCTGCGTTTAACCTGTGGAAACTACGGAATTGGGTGCGGAAGGTAACCGAAGTGTTGGCGTTGTCAGTATAGACAACGAGCTTGATAAGCAGCGGCTTCTGCTATGCTCCTGTTCACTTAGTCACCACCACTTTGTACAAAATGTTATACTTTGGCCACACAAGTCCAGATTATTAAAATTCTCAAAACTGAGGAGATTAAAAAATTTTGGGCATTTCATAAAAGGACATTACATGATTCCTTGCTATTTATGTTTCAATTATATCATCCAGTGACTTTTCCATGGTACTTGTTGTGAGGGGTACCCCCCTCTAAGAAATATAATTATTCTATTGCATTATATTTCATATATTTACATATTCTTAATTCTCTACTATTCTTCTAATTAGGATATTCTTTGGAGGATAACTGTTAGGACTGGAAAACCCACTGGCATCCAGACCCCGCCTTATATGCACCTGACCTTCTATATGGTACCCAAAGTACAGTCACAACTGGAGTGCCCACCGGGACCCACACATATCAAACCTGTCTATATCTGACTCTGTCTCACACACCAGTCACTGGACTCCACCCAGACAACCTGTCAGCTCTCTAACTGAGTGTGAAGAGTGGTAGAAGTTCTAACCATTCTATATACGAAGAATATCGACCGTTTAGGTACGATACCACGATGTATTGACTGTCTAAGTCTAATACAAACTGAACACGTATTGACTACTTAGTTCAATACGGTAGAGAGAAGTAGCTATCTAAAGTAAGGTAGATAGCTAGAACGAATAAGTAGAATTGACTGTTAAGTGCAATTCTGGACAACTGCTCGAGTGCAAGTAGAGTAGTTAGAGAGTCGAATAATAGAGTAGCGTGGATGTAGTCCACGCGGGTTGAGATAAGGATTGAGTTTCGACTGGTACAGTTCGAAACTCAGACTGAGTGAGTAGCTAAAGCCCGTCTGTGACGGTCAAGACGATACACCAATTGTGAAGAGTGGCGGAAGTTCTGACCGTTCTATATACGAAGAAATGAGTAGAAAGGAAGAATATTGACCTATTCGGTGCAATATAAGAGAAAGTGAGAGAAAGAGCACGAGATGATGAAGGAGTCAACGAGTGCAATGGTTCGAGTGGAGGCCTCGACTATTACAGTTCGAGGCCAGAAGTATTCAGTAGTTCAGATAATGCTACCTATGTGGTAGCTGACACATTACCCTGATCACCACTCGTAGTAGACCTAGTTTGTGTCTTACGAGTGGTGGTTCTTGGGTTAAAGTGTGTCTGGGTTCTAATTGGTGCTGAGTGCACCCACAAGTATACACAATGCTTCGAACTAATGAAATATGCAATATTCGAAGAATATGAAAGATAGAAAAATATGAATAGAATATGTAAAATATAAATAAAATAAAAGGAGTGTTTTATCACAATGAAACTGTGGTAAAAGCATACTCCTCACTCCAATCACAACTTACAGGACACTAACAGGTGTCTGGGTAAGTCGTGGTTGCGGTGTAAAAAGTGTCTGAGTTCTAAACTACGGGTGCTAGAATACATAAGTCTAGCGTGTGTGCGCCCACAAGAGTCAATGTACCACATACATAGGTCGTCGAACTAATTATAGATATAATAAAAGAGAGAAAACAGAAATAATAAAGGAAATATAGTAGGAGCTCATCCGACTATATTTCCTGAGTGTATTTCGCCATACCTCTCACAGTGCCCCCCAGGTTGAAGAGCTATGTCAAAGAAGATGTCGAAGGACGCTTGGAACTCCTCCCCATGCGTCCTGCGATGAACCCCCAAGGTGTAGGATAGCGTTGCCCCAGGCAAGACGCTTGGCACAAAAGGAAAGAGCGATGTCCTCTCGCTTCGAAGCATCATTGGCGGAGGTTGACCCATCCAGTTTTTGGATCGATGAGACCCAACGACCGTAGGCCTTCTGGTGCATTCGAATTATGGCGCAAACGCGATCAGCGGAAGCGTCAGTAATGCAGGCAATGAGAGGGGGTCGAGGGTGTAGTGATGGTGGGGTAGGAGTGATAAGCGGTATGGAGCTCATGTCTCCCCCAGGGGGGATTCCTCTCGAGGTGTCTGAATCCAGTAACAGTTGCTCCAACAAGTCAACGAGGTCCACTGCTGAGTGGGTTGGTGTGTGTTCAGGAAGGACACAAGAAGAGTTGACAAGTAAGGACCGAAACATGGAGAGTTCCACCCGTTCGATATCCTCCGCTAAACGCAGCTGTTCCTTAGGGTCATTGACGCATAAGTAAAACGCACTCATGCAGTCTGACAACGTGAGAGACCCACTATACCCCTGAATATGCCTTTTAAGAAGGGGGTGCCGCAGGGTTGGTCCCAGTCACGTTAATGTGCGTCCTACAGTAAAGATGTCGGAGGGGTAATTAATGGACACGCGCATCCAACCTGACTGGAAGGGACGAGAGGGGCCAGCCGTATCCTGAGAGTGGAAGGGAGAGGGCGGCCGCGGCGGGGGGCTACGAATGGGGTGGGCTGGGGGGGGGTCAATGACAAGGGGCTCATCGGACTGAATATCGGTTCTTCGTTTCCCTTTTGCTTTTTCGCTTAAGGGGGGAGGCTCCTCAAAGACTTCCATTGCTGGGGGGGGGTTCCTTGGAGACGTTTGTGGCTGAGAGAGGCATCTCGAGGACTTCCTCCATAGGTGTTGTGAGAACTTCCAGGATAGGGCGATCAACGTCCATTATTGTAACGTTAGGATGCTGAATGGGGCTTCCCAGAGAAACGCAAGGGGAGTAGGGAGAGGCGGGCGGTGGACTCCGCATTGTAGAGGAAATAAGGGGAGTGTTCGACACCGCAGGGACCAAAGGCGTCAGAGTAGAGTGGGAGGTGACGAGGGGGTCAGGTGATGTGTGGAGGGGTGAGATTGGCCACGGTGCTGGAGAAGGCTTGGGTGTGGATGAGGACAGTGATATAAGGGGATGTCCTGCAAAGGGGAGGGGTAATGGTATAGGGGGAAGAGAAGGCAGCTTGGTGGATGGTACAAGACCTCCCGGTAACTCTGAAAAGGGTGTAAAGTGCTGTAATGTGGGTACGGAAGAGACTGGCAGAGGTGAAGGGAGATGAGTGGAACTGGATGGTATCGCAGAGTCTGCTGGACGATACCCCCTCCAAACTCTGATGGAAGTTGGTAGCTTTCATCGTTGGTTAGGATCACTCATGAAGAAGTGAATGTTGTCAGGGAGTAGGAAACCTTCATGGCAGTCAGCACTGAGGTACTTGCTGTCATAGGTGGGGTAGCGAGATTGGTCGTCCTCCGAGTCAGATGAAAGATCACTGGGCCCCATCCGGTAGGTCCGCTCCTGAGGTCCACGTTGTGAAGGGGTTCTGGGAGGTAGTGCGACTCCATCTCCACGTTGCAATGCAATGCTTTGTAATTTGATCCTTCATATTTTGTCCCAATCGTAGAAGGTGACCCCATCTTTTCCTTTCCTACTTTTTTGTCCCACACTCCGAACACATGGCGTGCCCCCGTCGCTGCAATCCATTTCAGTGAAATCCATCCATTTATGACCCGAAGGGGGAGCAATGATTGAAGGATTATCGTGCCCTTCCATTCTCCTCCATTCCTGCCACGTCCACCTTGAAGGGACATTATCCCTAGCCCCCATCCTCCACTGTCCTTCCAAGTACTCCTCTCTCCTTTTCCGTTTAAGCGTTTTCAATTCCTCCTGGACCTGTGCAGAGAAATTCTCGGACTGCTGTTTCCTTTTGATCTCCTCTTCAGTAGAAGGGAAAATACTATGAGAAGGTGGTGGGGTTTCGCTCCATGTTCCCGAGGGAGCCCCCCAAGTATCAGAGGGCCATGGTGTAGCTTTTGAAATGGAGTCCGTCCGTGTAGGGTTCGTAGAAGATGAGGTCTCCTCCACATGCTCGACAGTTTCTGTTCGAGGTGGTGGGGAAGGAGGAACTGTAGTTTGGGGTTGAGGTATTCTTTTAAAATTGGGAAATCGGGGTCTGGGGAGAGGAGTGTATGGAGTAAAGACGGTTCCGTTCCCCGAGCCGGTGGACGTTCCCGTCATGTCGCCCTGCGCAGTGGAGGGTATTGGCAAAGGTGTTCCAGAATTACTCGTGGAGTGCTCGACTTGTTCAATACGAGACAGTGTGGTAGAGGTATTAATCGGTTGAGGTCGCGGTATTCTTTTAAAGTTGGGGAACTTGGGTTGGGGTTGTTGCTCCTGCGACATAGTGTACTGATTTGAGAGGTTGACGTGGAGGGAAGAGATAGGGGGAATAAAATTTTCTTTAGCGAATTTACGTATTTTATATTAATTTCAAACTCCGCTTGGTTATTGAGGTAAAAGGCCGAGGGGGATGAAAGTGTGGGGTAGGGCTAGAAGTAAATAAACAGTGTTGTCGTCGTAAGGGAGTGAAATGATCATTAGATTCAATAAATAGTCTTGTAAGCTCTAAGAAGAGCGGGAGCGTTACGAAGGTCATTGCTGTTTAACCAGGTATCCTCCTCCAGTCCATATCCTTTCCATCGAACCTGGAAAAGGAGTCGATTTCGATGCTTTTTGTGCCCTACTATAGCTTCTACTTTGTACTCCTCATCGTTACGATTGAGTTCTCGAGGATTCTGAAGTAGCTCCCTGGATCCGAATTCCTTAGGGGAGAGATGGTATTTTTTAAGATGGTCTCGATTAATCACTGGGTGTAATTGATATTCCGAGGGAATGCAGAGTCAGAAGACTTGAGGATTGATCTTCTCCAAGACTTCGAACGGCCCTATCCATCTTTGTATAAGTTTCCTTCCGGGTCCCTTGGCTTCGACAAGCTCGAGGGAATGGGGATTAATCAAAACATAATCTCCCTCTGAGATATCTTCTACCAATCTCCACCTCTTATTGTAGCTACGAGCTTGGGTTTTTTGTGCTCGCGCAATCGAATCCCACACTACTTGTCGGTGGTTTTCCAATTCTAAGATCCATTGGTCGGCTACAGGGCTATCTGATAATTCTCTGGGGACCACAGGGTCGTCTCCTCCTAGACAGCTAGACATTCTTCTTGGTAAGTAGCCCATCAGTAAAAAGGCCGGCGCATAGCTTGTTGAGCTTTAAACCATCGAATTGTAGGTATGAGCCACTACTTGAGTCTATTTAGACCATTCCTCCTTCGAAGAGGCACAGTACGCTCTGAGCATTTGCTCCACGATAGCATTGGCATTCTCCGTTTGACCGTCGGTCTGAGGATGGTGGGACGAGGATACCACAAGGGCACTTCCGTATACCTTGCAGACCTCTCTCCAGAACCTACAGGTCCACCTCTTGTCTCGATCACAGATTATCCTTGAAGGTAGGCCGAAAGGAGCGGCTACCTTATTCACGAAGATTCACGCGAATCCTTCTGCGGATAGATCTGAAGTGGTGGGTTCACAAATTAAGAAACGAGTGAGTTTATCCATGGCGACGAAGATGGCTGAATAAGCACCCTCTGTAGAAGGAGGCAATCCGGTAATCAGGTCCATCGAGACAACCTCAAATGGCCTTAGGGGTACATCCGCGGGTCGAAGAGCTCCTTGTCGAGCGGAATGATCAACTTTAGTTTTCTGGCATATGTCGCAGCTGCGAGCGTACGCCACACAGTCATGCAACATCCTTGGCCAGACGAAATGGTCCTTCATCAGATTAAAGAGCCTGTGGCCGCCTGCATGAGCTCCTTCGAAGGGATTATCATGTATCAGCTTGAGTATGGTCATCGTCATGCTGCTAGGAATGCAGATTCGACTTTTCCAGTCCGAATCTCGAAAGAACAATAGCTTATTCTTGCCGATGAAATAATGCAAAGGAGTAGTTACCATGTTTGGAGAAATGGGATCGGTGGCGTAATAATTTCTGAAGGCAGGGTCTTTCAGGTATCCATCACGAAGTTCCTTAGCATAATTTTCGTCGATCTCTATAAGCAATTGTGGATTCGAGAGAGTAAAATTCACTTCATCGGTTTCATTGTTTCTAGGGAGGTTGTGCAAGTCCCATTTCGTTTGGGGGACCTCTTCCATGGTTCCGACTGGTTCGACTAACTCGTGATGAGTGAAAAAGACGGCCTTTTCCGCTGGTTTGTTCTCCCATAACATCTCATCGTCTTTCCGGTTATGAGAGTCCACTATGATCGGTAAAAGGTCGTCTCTCACGGGGCTAGCATAGTCTGGTACTCGAGGAAGTCTGGACAATGGGTCAACATTGCTATGTATTCGTCCTGCTCTATGTAGGATTTCCAGACCAGGGTATGCAGCATATACCGCCCCCCATGCGGCCAGTCGACGATTAGTATTCTCGTAAGATCTGGCCCATTGTAACGCCGCATGGTCAGTGATCAGAAGGATATGTTCTCCTTCGATAAAGAGCTGGAAATGGACTAATCCTTCTTTAGCGGCTAACGCTTCTCGCTCTGTGGCTGAATAGTTACATTCTGCTTGCTTGAGTGTACGGCTCCAATAGGCGATGACACATTTGACCGTGACATTGGTGTCGTCAAAGTCTGCGGCCCAGGAATCTGTCCAGGTAAATTCCGGCTCTTTGTTAGGATACAAACACAGGCCAGGTCTCCGGAGAAACCCACGGGATATCCGGTAGGACTTGGCTTCAGCTTATAGGCTGCGCCCTCGCTAGATCGTGTTGTCCAATTTCAAACGGACGGACGGGGATCCTGGGGAGTCCGGGCGGGGTTCGTGGGTCGTAGGTCGTAAGTCGGGGGTTGTGGGTCGTAAGTTGGAGGTTGTGGGTCGTGAGTTGAGTTGGTTGAGAGAGATAGATGCCCCGGAGCCCGTGGGCTCTGACTAGTGCGAGCAATGTAGATCAAGTAAGGTTTTTAGAGTGGAAAATGTAATTAGATTACTGGGGGAATCTAAGCTAATTTTCTGACTGGATTGTATGTACAACATCTGCCAGTTTATATAGACCATGGAGTGAATGACATACCAAATCCAGTAATGGTGAAACGAAACTAACAAAACATGAAATGGGAATAGTAAACACCAAATTGGTGTTAGGAACGGAACGGAACGGAGTGGAGTCCGAATCGTGACAAACCATAACCCATAACGGGAAACGGAGCGGGAGTGGAGTCCTAAATCGTGACAGGTCATTTGACTAAAATGGGAACGGGGCTCAATTAGAGTGGTGACGGGATTCTAAGTGGGGACCGGTGACTGATGCGTGGGACAAAGACAGACATAGACAGAGACGGAGTCCGGGGGAAGTCCGGTGACTGATATGTGTCGTAATGAGGTCGAACGTAATGAGTCTTGACGTGACGGAGTCCGGGCGGGAAATCCTATAAACAGACAATTGGTGCTTGTAGCGCGTGGGGGTGTACGGGTTAGTGCCCGGAGTCCGGCGGGATTGTCCGGTCGTAACACTCTTTGGTTTTATAACAAGTAACAAAGATGGGCACATCTCATGATTGATCGAAGGCTGCTCATGCTTGGGCATAAATTTTCGTATCCTTTAGGTCCTTAAGCATCATTTTCTGTATTTGTTGGAGACAACATCCTAACGCGAAGTCCAAGGCATCTGTGTATAACCGATAAGGCATACCGCTCACGGGGTGTCCAAGTACTGGAGCTGAGCTCAATGCAACCTTGATGTCCTCAAAAGCTCGGGCGTGTTCAGAATCCCAATTCCAACAAACTCCTTTCTTCAAGAGGTTGAAAAGTGGAGCAACCATCCAGGAGTAAAATGGTATGTACGCAGAGAAGTACAGAACCATCCCTAGAAAATGTTGAAGATCTGCTATCTTAGAAGGCATAGCTAATTCTAATATAGCAGCGACCTTTTCTTGATGGGTTGAAAAGCCGAGTCTAGACACCTTATGTCCTAGCAGTAGAATCGAATTATACCCCACGTAGCACTTTTTTGGCGAGAGAGTGATTCCTGCTGCAATTATGGCGTGTAAAACCTGGTCTAAATGTTCTAGATGATCATCCCATGTCTTAGAAAAGATCACGATGTCGTCAATATAGACTAGGCAGAATATCCATAAGTAAGGTGCAAGTACGGTTTGCATAACCCTTTGGAATATAGAAGGTCCATTACGAAGTCCAAAGGGCATTCTCCTGAATTGCCACAGTCCTCGATGGGATCTGAAGGCGGTCTTCGGCTTGTCTTCATCTAACATTTCGAGTTGGGTAAAACTGGCTAGTGCATCGAAGGAAGATAAGACATTGGAGCCCGAGAGCACTTGCATGATTTCCGACTGGCGTGGCAGTGGAAATTCGTCGGGGACTGTTAGGCTGTTCAACTTTCTATAGTCAATCACTACTCGTGGTTTCCCGTTACGATAGACGACAAAGGCTGGCGCCCCCCAAGGACTCTTGGACAGTTCGATTACTCCCTGCTGGAACCAAGTATCCATTTGTTCATCAATGACCTTCCTATTAGCTGGGGAGGTTGGGAACATTGACATTGAAATAGGTTGCACGCCCTCTTTCAACGGGACAGTGACCTTGACATCTACTTGTCCCAATCACCCGTCTACTCCAAAGGCTAGGATGTTCTTAGTTAATACCAACTCCAAGTGGGAGGAGACGTCGGTAGGGATGTCAGGTCCTAAGTTTAACCAGCTTATGCAGATCTTCCGCATGAAACATTTCCGTGGTGGCAACCTCTGATGTTTTAGGGCCTGCTGGGTCGAAATCGTCTGCGAGTTCCCATTCTGGGGGCAGTCCGGAAGAGTGAGGATTAAGGACATGTTCCTCTTCTATTCTTGATAGACTCTCGACGAGATGGGCGATCTTGGTTGCCGTTGACTGCATCGAAGCTTTCTCAGTCGAAGATCTAGGGGTCTGGGCCCATTTGTTCACGTCGTGAATTAATCCAACAGTTTCCCCTCGTCTAATGATTCTTGGCATCGGAGAGGGATTAGCGAGAGGTATTGTGGCGCGTTCCCTAGAGATGGCGGTGGTGGGAGCAGCTAGTATACTCCCATCGTCATTTTGCAAGACAATTCCCTCAACTATCCATTGGTCACCAGTAAGATCTCCTACAAAGATTGGTACTAGTCGAGCCAATTCCGGTTCTATAGTACAATCCTGCAAGGCCCGTGCGACTCTTTCAGTACGCACTCCTTTGTCTGGTTTGGAAGTCAATTCAGGTGAGTCATTGGTTAGTTCCTCAAGGGGGATCTTGCTAATTGAAAAGGCTAAAGGCTGTGGCTCCTTGGAAGAACTGGCTGGGATAGATCCTGCTCTCCCAGGCAAAATCAATCTGGAGCCCAGCGGTTGGTCTCGCAGTGTCCCGATCTCATAGTTCACGTGAAAGTCTTCTCCAAGAAGAATCGGGACGGTCATACCTCGGACAATGTACGTTTCGGCGGTAAATTTAAGGAGCATACTGGTGTCGTCCTCGAGATAAATGGGGACATTGACATATCCTAATACTTTGGCATTACCAGTAAGTTGTACGAGGTGCAGCTTGAGTCCTTGCTTGAGCTTAGGGCAGTCCTCTAGTTCCTTATAGAAGTCTTCCGAAATTAAGGAGAGGTCGGCCCCAGCGTCCAGCCTAATTTTAATAGGATTTGAGGCTTCTGAATTCCCTACGCGTCTGTAGACATGTAATGCTGAAATCCCAATACTGGAATATCCACCCGGAGGGTCCCTTCTGCGATAGATAATAGTTGAATCTTCCTTCATAAGCCGACTGGATCGGGGGTATTGGACTCTAGGTCTTTTGCTTTCTTTCCTTGTAGCCAGTTTGACGTTCCTCCTGATACGTCTACCGTTAAGTACCTTGGGAGTGGGGTTCGAAATAGAGTTGTCTGCTTCAGAGTCTGATTCATCGCTAGGAATTAAGTCGGGTAATTGCCCTGGGTCAAAGGGGAAGCTCTCCTCCTCCGATCCCTCTGACTCAGAGGGGTCTTCTATAATGTAGGTCTGACTTATTTCCTTAGATCGGTTAGCAAATGCGTCCTCGTCGACAATTTCCTCAATGGTGGGAGGTTCAGGTCGCGATAAAACTCTCGTCTCAGTCAGACCTTCACGGTTCTGACGATGAGCATCTAGCCAGTCTCCTTTCTCGAGAAAATCACAGTCTGATATAGAAACATAAACTTGCGATGTCTCATTCTCATTCAAAGATGTGTTCACGTCTGAAACGATGTTGTCCTCTGGCTGAGGAAGGTAGACAGAAATGAAAATCGATTTCTCATCAATGTTATGTACTTGTCCTTGTACGCTTAATCCATAAACCGTTTCATAAGCCCTTTGATCCTCCGCCTCCTCCATTAGGTTCTGCGCGGAGCACTTGTTAATAGAGACATAGTGCGACATCCTGCCTGCGTGGGGGCAGTCGATCTTGAAATGTTCTAAACTCCTGCAAATCCAACACTCCTTCGGGGGTTTGGCGATGCTTTTCTTGTCACTTTGTTCGAAAAAGAACTTGTCGTGTTTCTTACCCTGCTTTGCATTCGATCTCCTAGGGACGGTTTTATCCTCGAGTTCGCCGAGGAGGATGTGACCTCAGTTAGTGGGGTCGATTCCTCTAGAATGTTCTTCCTCATGCTAGGGATCTGACTCGTCTTGCTCGGCAATCATGACTCTGGGCTTTTGGAACCGATAATGCTCTCGATGTGTTTGAACCCAGGCGTTAATCAGAGCCTCCTGTAAATTGTTCACATAAGTCTGCAGGCTCATGATGTCGTTGATAGGTTGTCCCTGTAGAAGGTAAAGCCATTCCGTGGGCAGCGTCAGGATGAGTCTGCGCATTTCATCCTGCCAGTTTTGGTGGAACCCGTATAAGAATCGATAGAGCTTGACCCTCCGCTGAATGTAATGAACGGGTGTCTCACGATTGTGCCCGATTTGTCGAAATTTCATGGCTTCCCATTCTAGAGCTAAGGATTCGCACCAATGAGTTCCAAGTAATCCTTCTACGATACCCCAAAGAAACGATCCGTGAGATCGACTGAATTCAGTGCGATGTTCATGGTCTAAAGTGCTCCACCAGATCTTGGCATCGTCGGTAAGTCGTCTTGGCAGAGCGACCCCCAACAATGTACTCATGGAGTCTGAGATCTCCGAGAGACTCATAATATCCATGATGTAATCCAATGCCTTGGACTGAGTTCCATTGTATTCGGGAAGGTCTGACCATTTTATCTTGATGTCGTTGGTGTTAAGAGCGATCCTTTTATCCTTAGGTAAGTCATCAATAGGTGCTCTGGCTCGAGGCTGCATCGGAGTTTGAAAGGGAGAGTTAGGTACTCTATTGTAACGCCCCCCACGTCCCGAATTCCCTCCATAGCTTGAGGCACTAGAACTCCCAGATGAATTACTAGGGGGTCCTCCTGCTGGCAGAAAGGGGTTCAAGGAGATCGGCAGGGAATGGCGGGGATCGACTGGATTCAGCGATCCTCGACCAGCAACTTGACCAGCTATACCCTCGGTGAATGCAGTAGAGAAAGACGGTCGACCCCTGTTGGCGACTGATCGATTCCTAGTCACAGCTTGTTGATCACTGACATTAGGATTACTCGGAATTCATTCAAACGTGACACGAGAACGGTGAATTCCCTGATGGGGGGTAGGGCTAGGTTCCGTTGCGATGCCTCTCTCGATTTCGGTCGTATTCAAAGGTCGACAAGGTTGAGGTTGATAGAGGGGAGTGCAGATTTCCATTCCCTTTTCCTGAAGACGTTCTGCAACTTGTGTCCTCATATCTGATGGGAAGTCTTGCAAAATAATGGGACGATTGATCGAACGAAGGAAACGAGTGTCGGGAGACCCATTCAGGGTACGAACAAACGAACTGGTTGTGGAGATGGGCGAATCGGGTACCTGGATGGAATCACCGTAAGGGTAGAGCACTTCCAAAACCATCTTATCAAGCCTCCTCTGGTTTCGCCTTAACTGACCCCTTAAAGTAAAATACGCAAACGAAGAATTCCAAGTGATCCCGTTAAGAGACTCCTCCAACATCCGGATGTATATATACTGGTAGTCAACTTTGGGGACAATGTGATCCCCACTGAGCAGGACGTGAAGGATTTGCAATGCGTCATCGTGTGTGCGGAGCGCTTCTAGAAATGAAGAGAACACTTCTTGCTTAAGAATCGTCGTTCCTTCTTCCATAACAGAAGTAACCTCACTCGACCATTCGGGAATCGAGCAGGTCAAGTCCTCAAGGGTTCCAGGTCGCGTGAATAGATCTTGTGCCAATAAAATGGCCTGATAATGACCTAACCAGACTGCTACAGTTGCTGGTAGAAGAGGGTAATCCGAATTATACTCCTCCACGAAGGGAGTAACCTGATCCGCAGGGATTCGATCGGCATAGTACGCGTCCCATTGTAAGTCGATGGGTTGAGTGTAGATCATATGACCCCCAAAGAATTGCTTAAGGATGACCTGTCTAGGCGGGAACGAGAGAACGGGTTCAGAAGCACGGGTAGTCTCGACGTTAGCTCCTGGAATATTCGACTGCTCAGTTGGTGGACATTCTTCTCATGGACTTGGGGGGGCTTCCGTTGACGGTCCAGCAGCTGCTCCGGGAGGACTCCCAGGAAAAACTGGTTTTTGAGAAGTCAACGAAGACTTCCTCATGGTGACGTTACGGGGTGGTTCCAGACTTGCAGGTCTTTGACGAGGTTTTGAATTACTCGGGGTCATCGAAGGACTCGATGTTTGGTTCTTGCCAGTAGTCATTTACATGCTTAGAAGCTTATAGTCGTAAGATATCATTTTTTCTTCGTAGGGAAAGAGCGGTCCGGCCTGGATCACCACTGTGAAGAGTGGTAGAAGTTCTAACCGTTCTATATACGAAGAATATCGACCGTTTAGGTACGATACCACGATGTATTGACTACTTAGTTCAATACGGTAGAGAGAAGTAGCTATCTAAAGTAAGGTAGATAGCTAGAACGAATAAGTAGAATTGACTGTTAAGTGCAATTCTGGACAACTGCTCGAGTGCAAGTAGAGTAGTTAGAGAGTTGAATAATAGAGTAGCATGGATGTAGTCCACGCGGGTTGAGATAAGGATTGAGTTTCAACTGGTACAGTTCAAAACTCAGATTGAGTGAGTAGCTAAAGCCCGTCTGTGACGGTCGAGACGATACACCAATCACAACTTACAGGACACTAACAGGTGTCTGGGTAAGTCGTGGTTGCGGTGTAAAAAGTGTCTGAGTTCTAAACTACGGGTGCTAGAATACATAAGTCTAGCGTGTGTGCGCCCACAAGAGTCAATGTACCACATACATAGGTCGTCGAACTAATTATAGATATAATAAAAGAGAGAAAACAGAAATAATAAAGGAAATATAGTAGGAGCTCATCCGACTATATTTCCTGAGTGTATTTTGCCATACCTCTCATACTGAGCCCCATTCCCATTATGGTCAAATGATCTGTTATGTTTTGTACCCTGCTCCCATTCTGTTCTGTCCCTAACATCTAGTTTGGTGTTTACTTGTCTCATTTCATGATTACTTGTTTTGATCTTTATTATTACTGGATTTGGTATTGCATACATTCCACAGTCTATATAGTCTAGCTAATGTTGTACATACAATCCAGTCAGAAAATCAACTAAGTTCTCCTCAACTAAGTTCTCCTCAACTAAGTTCTCCTTGACTTAGTTCTCCCCCAGTAACTTAGCATATACCCTGCTCAATTACCATCTCTCATCTTTGAAACACAATGTTATCAACCTCAGTGGAGCC
Source organism: Hysterangium stoloniferum (assembly GCA_015178975.1). Lineage (NCBI taxonomy): Eukaryota > Fungi > Basidiomycota > Agaricomycetes > Hysterangiales > Hysterangiaceae > Hysterangium > Hysterangium stoloniferum. Next base: position 241,220 of record WHVD01000062.1, on the reverse strand, counting down.
CATGGGCCTTCCAACTGGCCTTCCAATCTATTGACTGTTTGACCTATTGACCTATTGACTACTCCCAGACTCCCTGGGTTTTCTGTCTGCCTGTTTGAAATTGGACACCACAATCCTGTGAGGGCACAGCCTATGTATAAGCTGAAGCCAAGTCCTCCTGGATTATCCATGGGGTTTTCTGGAAACCCCTCCATGAGCCTGCATGACCCTTAATAATAACTCAAAACTTTAAAAGTTATTTATCCACTAAAAGTATATATATTTATATAAACTCCTAAAACATGTAGTCATAGCCAGAGGAAATAGTCTCACTTAAAAATATGAGGACATTTTCATAAAATTTTGTATATTCAATAAATTGTGACCATCCTCCTTTGTATATCCTCATCTGAAGATCTATGTATGCTTGTGGGTACATTGACTCTTGTGGGTGCACATGTACTATAGTCTTGTGTACACTAGTAGGTGTAGGATTAACTCAGACACTTTTACCTAGGAACCATGACTTGTTAACAGACTGTGAAGATCTGTTCCTGGAGACTCCACAGAGTATTCCTGGAAATCATATCAGGATTCTGGACTATATTCTGGACTAGTGTCAAGTTCTGGAATCCACTGGAACCTGACCATCATCCCTCAAGTACCTTTCACATCCTATTCTAGTATTCTGCCCTTGACTAGACACTTTCTGTTATGTACGACCTGGAACCTGTTGGACTCCACCCTTCCCCAGTTAGTACATATCTCCAAATGTCCTTGGTCATTTCCTGGGTTGGACTCCAGCTGGACTCCTGGTGTTTGTTCTACAGTAGATACTTTGGTCCATGGCCCAACCTTCACCAGATCATCCTTGTCACATCTCTATGCCAATGTTCTGACTTGCCCATGGCTTTCCCAGAAATACACACACTTAGTCACTATAGTGTTAGGATCCATTTCCAGATAGTATCAGATATCTGTGGATATTCTGACTTGCTTCCTTTGTTCCACATTTGGTAACTGACTGGTTGACAGATGTCCATTCGTTTGTTTATTGTTCTTGCTCTTGTTCCCTGATCTGTCCCCATCCTTGTTCCTCATGTATCTTACTTGTTATTATAACCTTAGTTTGGAAACAGTTCCAAATAGGTTTTATTATACTCCTAGATATGTAGTACAATTATTGGAACATCTATATAGTCTTCCATAGTCATGTACTGTAAGTGCTGTGTTGGGAACTTATTCTGGAACTATTGGAAAGTGACCACGAACTCGGAAACTTTCAAATAGGGTCAGGACATCGATTTCAGCTTATGTATATACTGTGCCTCTACACAAATGCTTGGAAGTCCTTAATTTCAGAGATGGGATTTACACTGGAGGATATGGATATTCAGAGTTCTGAAGAGTTTGGAATATCAAGTGTACAGAGAGAAGGAAGGAATAAGAAACTAAGTTAATATCAGACCTAATGTAAAGTACAAGTTTGCAGAAAAATAAGTTTTCTTGTTATTGTACTACAAGCTAAGATCACAATAAGATGGAATTGGTAGTATCCTGAAATGGGAATACAATAAGATAGACTAAGGAAAGTATTCCAAAATGGGAATACAATAAGCAAATGAGTGAATACTTGTCAATCAACAAGTTACCAAATGTGGAACAAGGATGAGATCTGAAAGTATGGGAACTGTGAGGAGTATGCTTTTACCACAGTTTCATTGTGGTAAAACACTCCTTTTATTTTATTTATATTTTACACATTTTATTCATATTTTTCTATCCTTTATATTCTTTGAATATTGCACCATTTCATTAGTTCAAAGCTCTGTGTATACTTGTGGGTGCACTCAGCACCAAATAGAACTTAGACCTTTTTTACCCAACAGACACCACCTCGTAGTGACCCAGACATCAAATAGCGAGAGGTGTCAAGGGTAACGTCTCAGCTACCTACATATAAAGGTAGTGTGAAGAGTGGTGGAAGTTCTAACCATTCTATATAGGAAGAATATCAACCATTTAGGTACGACACGATGATGTATTGACTATCTAAGTATAATACAGACCAAACACATATTGACTGTTTAGTTCAATACAGTCAAGTGAATTAGCTATTTAAAGTAGAATAGAGAGCTAAAATGAATAAAGGAGAATTGACTGTAAAGTACAATTCTGAATGACTGCTCGAGTGTTGAAGAGAATAATGAGAGAGTCAAATAACAGAGTAGCATGGATGTAGTCCACACGGATTGAGATAATGATTTGAATTTCGACTAGTATAGTTCAAAGCTCTGATTGCGCTAGTAGTTAAAGCCCGTCTGTGATGGTCGAGACAATACCCCAATCACAACTTACAGGACACTAACTGGGTGTCTGGGTAAGTTGTGGTTGTGGGGTAAAAAGCATCTGAGTTCTAACTACCAGTGCTAGAATACATAAGTCTGGTGCATATGCACCCACAAGAGTCAATGTACCGAATGCATAGGCCGTCAAACTAAATATAATAGAGAGAAAATAGAAATAATAATGGAAATATAGCATGGGCTCTTCTGGACTATATTTCAGAGTATATTTTGCAGTATCTCTCACAGGTAGTGGTTTTTAACTTACTAATAGTTTCTGGACTCAAACCGCAAAGGTCGAGTCCCTCACTCAGGTCTTTGCACTAGTCGACACTGTAGTTGACTCGTGCTGTTCTCATTCTATTTAGATATCCAGTCTCTCACTGGTTATCTTTCTTATATCTCGCTGTGAGTTGTACTGCAATGGTCAACTCTTCTACTCTCTCATTCTAACCATCACGAGCAACTGTACAGTTGCTCTAGTGATGTGTAGCGTGTTTCCCTACTAGTACTGTCAGTCTAGTAATCTGTAGTATTGTACAGAACTGTCAATACTGGTTAGTGTGAAGGGTATGCATATATGCATGATTGGACTGTGGAATAATATACATATTATAGTACTTTATTATCTTGTTTCTATTCCTTTTTTTTAATTCTCTATATCTTTCGAGCATACCCGTATTTCTTAGTTCGAAGTCTTGTGTATACCTATGGGTGCTCTCGGCGCCAAAAGACAGACACCTTTTTACCCAGCAGACACCACATTGTAACGACCTCGACGTCGAATAGCGAGAGGTGTCAAGAGTAACATCTCAGCTACCTATAAAGGTAGTGACTTCTTGTGTACTAACAATCTTTGGACTCGAACCGCGAAGGTCGAGTCCCACTCTCAAGTCTTTGCGCTCATTGACATTATAGTCGATTTGCGCTGTTATATCTCTACCTCAGATATTCAGTCTTTCGCTGATTATCTTTCTTACTTTTAGCTACTAGTTGTACCGTAAAGGTCAACTCTTCTTTTCTCCTGTCTTTGTCGTCACGAGCAACTGTACAGTTGCTCTTGCGACGTGTAGTGCATCTCTCTACTAGTACTATCAGTCTAGTAATCTACAGTATTGCACTGGACGGTCAATACTTAATAATAGTAGTTGAATAAATACTATTCTTTGTACATCGAGCGGTAAGAATCTATCGACTCTTCACAGTTAGTGTTAGGATACACACACAGGCTGGGTCTCTGGAGAAACCCGCGGAATATCCGGTAGGACTTGGCTTCAGCTTATAGGCTGCGCCCTCGCTAGATCGTGTTGTCCAATTTCAAACAGATGGACAGGAATCCCAGGGAGTCTGGGTGGGGTCGTAAGTCGTAAGTCGTAAGTCGTGGGTCATGAGTCGAGATAGTTGAGAGAGATAGATGCACCGGAGCCCATGGGCTCCAACTAGTGAGAGCGATGTGAATCAAGCAAGGTTTTAGAGCAGAAAATGTTATTAGATACTGGGGGGAATCTAAGCTAATTTTCTGACTGGATTGTATGTACAACATCTGCCAGTTTATATAGACCATGGAATGCATGACATACCAAATCCAGTAATGACGAAATGAAACTAACAAAACATAAAACGGGAATAGTAAACACCAAGTTTGGTGTTAGGAACGGGACAGAACAGAGCGGAGTCCGAATCGTGACAAAGCATAACCCATAACTTTCCCAGAAATATGTACACTTAGTCATTATAGTGTTTGGATCCATTTCTGGATAGTATTGGATGTCCGTGGATATTCCAACTTGTTTCCTTTGTTCCACATTTGGTAACTGACTGGTTGACAGATGCTCTTTCGTTTGTTTATTGTTCTTGCTCTTGTTCCTTGATCTGTCCCCATCCTTGTTCCTCATGTATGTATCTTACTTGTTATTATATCCTTAGTTTGGAAATAGTTCCAAATAGGTTTTATTATACTCCTAGATATGTAGGACAATTATTGGAACAACTATATAGTCTTCCATAGTCATATACTTACATTTCAGTTTTAATCTTGACTTAGTTTGTATCTCATTAGCTCTTATCCTTCTGTCTTTCTGTCCACTCAATATCCAGAACTCTCCAGACTCTGGACATCTGGAGCCCCCAGGAACTCTGAATATCTTTAAACACTCTGGTATATGTATGTATATCTGCCCTCTGAAATATGGACACCCAAGTGAGTGCATGAGGGTGCAGCACATAAGCTGAAGCCAAGTCCATCTGTACTCTGGTAATATTCCGATACTCCTATTACTAATCCCTGGAAACCCCTGAACCAATACCCGGGAACTCCATGGAGATATCACCAGGAAGTATCTGGAATATCCACTGGAAATTCCATCCCAAGATCTGGAACTTAACAAACAGTTGAAGCTTGCTTGCTACTATTCAACTCAACTCCATGGATAAATCCAGCATAACAGGATGTATTCCTCAAGCTGTTCACTCCTTTCTCATAGTAGTGATGTTACTCTTATTCTCTCTCCCTAGCAATAAGTAATCTCTAATTGCACCTTGAGTTCGATCCTCACTCTTAAATACTTCGTCTCTTTGATTGTACCTAGAGGTCAATCTTCACTTATAAGTGCTTTGTCTCATTGATTGCACCTTGAAGGTTGATCCTACTTCTACCATTTGAGTAGTAGGTTATTATATCATTTACTTACTGCTATCCTAATAAGTCAATCTCACTATTGCACTGTTACAAGTCGATATTACTTGTGCATTGAGTGGTTAATTACTTGACTCTTCACACTCAGGTGTAGCAATAGGACACATCTACTGCAATTGTGAAAGTCGACAGGCCTACCATTTAATTTGGACAGAATGGTTCAAGGCCATTGAGTATGTCACTAGCAAAGGCATCAAAATCAAAGCCCTTCACAAATGTGAGAGGTACCACAAAATATATCCCAAAATATAGTCTGGATGGGCCCACACTATATTTCAATTATTATTTCTATTTCTCTCTATTTCATCATATGCATATATTAGTTCAACAATATATGTACTCCTGTGAGTACATAGACTCTTCTGGGTGCATACACACTAGACCTATGTACTTTAGTGCCTGTAATTAAAACTCAGACACTTTTTACCCCATAACCACAACTTGCCCAGACACCCATTCAGTGTCCTGAAAGTTGTGATTGGGGTATCATCTCAACCATCACAGACAGGCTTTAGCCATCAGAACAATCATCGTTTTGAACTACATTAGTCAACACTCAAGCCACTATCACAATTTATGAAGACTACATCTGCACTACTCTGCTCTTATTTGACTCCTTAGTACTTTCTCAATTGTTAGAACAGTCACCCTGAATCGTGCTGTAAGGCCAATTCTTCTTACAGTTGTCTTAGCTATCTATTCAACACCAACACAACTAATTCTTCTAGTCATATTGAACTTAGACAGTCAATATGTACTTTGACCTGTATTGTACTCAATAATCAATATATTGTTGTGTTGTACCTAAACAGTTGATATTCTTTATATATAGAGTGGTTAGTATTAGTGTTAAGAGTCTAGATACAACAATTAATACTCAGTATTTGCGCGCAGTATGCCAAATAGCTCAGTTGATTACCTAGATACAACAATTAATACTAGGTAATAAATGAGAAAGAAAGATAAATAAAAGTAGTGATAACTATCTCACCTCAGTATTTGCCCACAGTATGCCAAATAGCTGAGGTGATACTAACTAAATTGTCCTGTATTTAAACTATCTAGTAGCCAAGAGAAATATCCATATAATATATAATATCAAGACAAGGGTACGAAATGACTATTGTTACCAATGTTTATATCGCCGTAAGGCCATATTGCGGCCTTTGCATGACCGTATGACCGTGTAGCCATATAGCCGAATACGGTCATTGCAGACTATTCCATGCTTGTTGATCCAACAGTTAGAACTTCCATGACTCTTCACAACAAAGAAGGCAAACATGCTATCTTTATGGTGGATGGTTCTTGTCACATCTGTCACTGTCACAACATTCTCACAAAATATCAAGGTAGCTTTTGACAACTCTTTGACTCATCTTCAACACATCAATTTATCTTTGACAAAAACTCCGACAAAACATTCTATTCAACATCTTCGATACCCTCAAATTTATTCGATGAATATTCAACTTACATTTGACTTGTCTCATTTCGACATCATATGTGATTTCATTCATAGGTCATAGTTTAATCATAGTTTAGTGAAGAAGGCATAAAAGGGCAATGAGAAGAGTGAAGGACCTCAGTCAGAAAATCTCTCCATTTTTATCTGTATTATTAATTTACCTCTCAATCTTGTCTTACATGATCATCGAAACTCTTCGACATTAACATCTGTGAGCCTTTGCAACTGGTATTAGCTTCTCACTTCATTGACAGGGCAAATCTATACTTCGTCAAATGGGGCTTCTGTATTCAGTTTAGTAGAATATATTATGATTATTATTCAACTTAATTGAAGGAAATTTGATTCGTGTCAGTTCTGCTTTACAAATGCAAGGCCTTGGTGACTTCTTGGTAACTCAAAATGATCCCTTGGTCAGCAGGATTGCAACAAAGGATCCACAAATCATAGTTCAGCATTGTAGTTGTATTTGCAACATACATACATTGCCAATGGTATGTCTGTTAGAGTATGATATTACAGCTCTTACATAGTCTATGATGTTCCCTATATTTTTCTGATATTTGTAGTATTTTTCCCAGCACTGTAGGTGCAGTATTGAGTGAGTTACCTAGTAAGGTAACTGATGTGTAGGTGCTTAGGTAAGCACCTGTAGTATACTCCGCTGTGGGTGTGGGAAAGTCTCCTTAGTGTTTACTTTCCTCACACTCACAGGTATGTAGTTATTTCACAGTTGAATACATTAAGTGTTTACTTTCCTCACACTCACAGGGTGTTTGTCAAGAGTTATTCAACTGTTTCAACAGGTTATGGGCCCCGGCTTCTAAACCGGTACATCCAGTTGTCATCTACGCAATCCATCACTTTGCACATCTTTTCTGACAACTTCTACTTGTCCAAAACACTCTACATTGCGTTTGGATTTTATTTTGGTTATATCTCCTTGGATTTTGGCCTGATTTGGTCGCTTTTTGGACTCACATCTCACTCCTGTGATTGTGCGCATTTTTCGCCCATTTAGGCGCCCGTGTCCATAAAAGGAAATATATTCCCACGCTCCAAATCGCTTGTTGTCGCTCAATTTCCCTTTTTTGGGCAACTTCATTTTTATCACCCTTGTGACTCACCCTGTCACACCCTGTCACCTCTCTCTCCAGTCACACTCTTCCCTCACACCTCAAGCACTTCACAGTATCATCTGGGTCTGTGCCACGTCATTTTCCCTTTTAACACGGTCTTTTAGATACATTGAACTTGAACTGTTGGCATTGTGCTCTTCAGTGGGCCTTTGTTTTTACCTTCCTTGCAATATCACGGTAACCCTGTTGAGCAAGGCGGTGTTACAACTGCGAGTCCAATTACTTAGTTCTTTTTAAGTTAAATTCTTGGTGGATATTGACGTGTCATGGCATCCAGTGATACTTACAAACGTAGTGTCATATTGGGAGAGAATAATTATGAGGATTGGAGACATGACGTAATTGGTCTTTTGCGTATGGAGAACTGTCTCTCTATTGCCACTGGCAAAGAAAAACAACCTAGTGATACTAGTTTACAGTCTGCCTGGTTGGAACGCTCCAATAAAGCAGCTGGTATCATATGGCGCTCTCTTGGACCTACACAGCGCACCCATGTTGACATTGATGACGGTCCTGATGATATGTGGTCTAAAATTCAAAAGGCACATAATAAACAACTCCCTGCAGTTCGTTTTAGTGCCTACAATGACCTCTTTAATATTCGGAAGGAACCTGATGAATCTCTGACTTCATTAATGAGTCGTGTTGACAAGGTTTGTGCACGTGTCCAGAACTTGCGTCCAAAGGGGTACACTCTTGCCATGCTGGATGATGAGCTTGCTGCTCTCACTTTACTTCGTTCTCTGCCTGAATCTGACTCTGTGTGGACTTCATCTTTAATGATGAATACTGCTATCACATTCTCTGATGTCAAAACTCACTTTGCATCACAAGAGAGTTTGCAGTCTGCCAGAAGTTTAGAGATGGCGAACAAAATTGTGTCAAAGACTTCCAACACTTCTGGTAAAGTTCCTTGCACATTCTGCAATGGTTCCACCCACACCCAAGACAATTGTTACGAGTATGCAAATGCACAGAAACAGGCAAAGGCCAAAGTTGAGCAGAAGAAAAAGGAGTATAAAGAAAGAAAGACTGCTAAGGCTGACAAAGCTAATGCGTCTGACAAGGTATCAGAGGAGAAGAAACCAGAGAGTGCTGGAAATGCAAGTGTTTCTATCCCTGACTCTACCGATCCATCTTGTGCTCTCCTTGTCAATGCTAGTTCTGACTGGACTGCTGACACAGGTGCTTCTTCGCACATGACTCCCCATCGTCATTGGTTTTCAAGTTATACCCCGTTTCAAACACCTATCCAAGTTGCAAATGGACAAATAGTTATGTCTGCAGGGATAGGAGCAGTGCGGTTTAAGCCTAAAGGGAATGGAAATGTAATAATAGAGTTTGAAAGGGTTCTCCATGTTCCCCATCTCACAAGTAACCTCCTCTCCGTCTTGTATTTGACAAAGAGAAAGAATTTCCGTGTCTCTATCTTTCATTCCACCATGTCTTTCTATTTGAGAAAGGTCTTGCGTTTCACTGCCACAGTCAATGAACATAACCAGGCGTATTTGGATGGAATGACGGTACCTATGACGGATTATGCAGGTCTTGTTACAACCTGTCCCTTGGACTCCACACTTTGGCATCGTCGCTTTAATCATCTCAATCATGCCGATATCCAGAAGCTCCTCAAAGGTGATTTGGTTGGTGGGATAAAGATTGACTCTCACACGTCTCCTGATCCTATTTGTGAACCTTGTTTGGCTGGAAAACAGAACAGAGTGATTAATAAAATAGCAACAACACGCTATACTAAACCACTTGCACTCATTCACAGTGATGTTCATGGTCCCTTGCCTACACAAACTGTGGAAGGGTTTCGCTACTGGATCACTTTCATTGATGATGCCTCACGCTATGCTTCGATTGCATTACTCAAAAATAAGAGTGATGCCTTTCAGGCATTTAAGCAATATAAGGCTAAAGTGGAGAACTTGCTTGGTCAGAAGATCAAGATATTCAGAGATGACAAGGGTGGAGAATATATGTCTAAGGAGTTTGATACCTTCCTTTCCACTGCTGGCATCAGCCGGCAGCATACTGTGCGGAATGAACCACATCAGAATGGGGTTGCTGAACACTTCAACAGAACATTGGAAGAAGGGGCTACTTCAATTATGGCTGAATCCCACCTCCCTCCCTCATTCTGGGGACATGCTGTCATTGCCATTACTCATGTGCGCAACTGCTCACCTACCACTGCTCTTAAGCATTCTGTGCCTTATACTGTTTGGCATAGTAGGAAACCAGAAGTATCACATCTTAGGGTATTTGGCTGTACTGCTTATGTGCATGTACAGAAGGATCAACGTATTGGACTTGGCTCTCATACACAGAAATGTGTCTTTATTGGATATCCTCCAGATTATAAGGGTTGGATGTTTTACAATCCCTTGACTAAGAAGACTATTATCAGTAATAATGCTGTCTTTGATGAGAGAGTCTTACCAGGCTTGTCTAAACCTGCCATACCTTCTACTCCTACTGCTCCTGATGTTCTTCCTGATACTCCACAATTTATTGATTTGTTTATTCCTGGACCCTCTAGGTCTATTCAGGTGGGAGCCCAGCCTAATCAGATGGGAGCTCCACAGGAACCAAATCCAGTGGGAGATGGTCAGAATAATGCTTTGCCTCCTGGTCCTAGTTCCAACTCTGATTCTAATTCTGAACATTCTGAACGTTCACCGAGTCCTCCTCCTCAACCACGTCGCAATCCACCCAGAAACAGAGTTCCTCCTAAGCGTTTCTGGCAAGTTGACCCTGCTCACATCCACAACTATAGAGAATCTACTCCTGTAGTTGAGTCCAGTGATGAGGCAGAGGATTCTCCACTACATTCTCCTCCTCCAGTTGAGTCTGAGGAAGAAGCCCTAGCTGCCAGTGAGGGAGATCTTTACATTGGTGTGGATGAAGCCTTTGAGTTTGCCTACAAGGCCAGTGCTCATGATGATGCACCGAGAACTCTCAAAGAGGCCTTACAAAGTCCTGATGCTGACAAGTGGTATGACGCTGCATATGCAGAAATGCAATCCCTGCTTGAAAATGGCACTTTTCGCCTTGCTAAACTACCTGAGGGTCGTAAAGCTATTGGCTCTCGTTGGGTGTTTGTGATCAAGTGTAAGAAGGATGGGTCAATTGACAAGTTCAAAGCTCGTCTTGTTGCAAAAGGCTATGCACAATGACCAGGGTTTGACTTCACTGATACCTTTGCTCCTACTGCCAAATGGGCCACTTTGCGTGCTGTCCTAGCATTGGCTGCACTGGAGGATATGGAACTTGAGAGTGTAGATATCTCCTCTGCATTCTTGAATGGTGAACTTGAAGAGGAAGTATACTTGCAGCAGCCTGAAGGTTTTCACCAAGGTGCTCGTGATGAGTTCTTACTTCTTCTGAAAGGACTATATGGTTTACGCCAGTCACCTCGTATCTGGCACAAGAAGTTGAATGCTGTCCTGCTCAGTTTGGGTTTCAAACAAGTGCTATGCGATCATAGCATTTGGGTCTTCCAAAAGGGTGATGTCAAAGTCATTATACCAGTATTTGTAGATGACATGACTATTGCATCTAAATCCAAGGAGGCTATCAAAAAGCTCAAAGATGATCTAAAGAGCCACTTCAAATTGCATGATCTTGGTCCTACTTCTTACTTGTTAGGTGTTGGCATTGAAAGAGACAGGACAAAGCGTACTATTACTCTATCACAGCGTCAATACATCTTGGACATGTTACAGCGTTATGGTCTTGCTGACTGCAATCCCATTGGTACACCTATGATACCTAACTCAAAATTGAGTAAAGACCAGGCTCCAGTGTCTCCTGAAGAGATTGCATACATGAAGGACATTCCATACATCCATGCTGTTGGTTCTCTTATGTATTTGGCTGTTGCCACTCGTCCAGACATTGCCTATACTGTTGGAGTATTAGCCAGATTTAATCACAATCCAGGAAAGGCTCATTGGCTAGCAGTACAACATCTCTTTCGATATCTCAAAGGCACCCTTGACTTGGGCTTGACCTTTGGCCCTAGTAATGACAGAGAATTGTTTGTGTCTTATTCAGATGCTGACCATGGAGGTGATAAGTCAACTGGAAAATCTACTGGTGCATATGTGGTTAAGATGGGTACTGGAGCCATTAGCTGGCAGAGCAAACTCCAGACTATTGTAACTCTCTCTACTACTGAAGCAGAGTATATTGCAGCAGTGTCAGCTGGTCAGGAAGTGCTATGGTTGCGAAACTTATTTGAGGAATTGGGATATCCTCAAAAGACTGCATCCACTTTGTATCTTGACAACCAATCTTCTATTGCAGTTGCCAGAGATCCTGAACATCATGGCCGTATGAAGCATCTGGATTTGAGAACATATTGGTTAAGGCAGGAAGTTGATAGTGGGAAGATCAAAGTTGTTCATCTCCCTACTTCAGAGATGCCTGCTGATTTATTGACAAAACCATTGGCTAAGCCAAAGGTAGAATACTTACGAAAACTACTGGGACTAGCATAGAGCTGTCTCATCAGGTGGGAGTGTTAGAGTATGATATTACAGCTCTTACATAGTCTATGATGTTCCCTATATTTTTCTGATATTTGTAGTATTTTTCCCAGCACTGTAGGTGCAGTATTGAGTGAGTTACCTAGTAAGGTAACTGATGTGTAGGTGCTTAGGTAAGCACCCTGTAGTATACTCCGCTGTGGGTGTGGGAAAGTCTCCTTAGTGTTTACTTTCCTCACACTCACAGGTATGTAGTTATTTCACAGTTGAATACATTAAGTGTTTACTTTCCTCACACTCACAGGGTGTTTGTCAAGAGTTATTCAACTGTTTCAACAATGTCATTATGTACTTTTCTTGCAACTTTGGTCTAATTGGCTTTCTAGAGGGGTTGAGCCTCTAAAGGCAGTTTGTTCACATCAAGATTACAACTGCATCACTCATTTTCAATATATGTATAACCATGCAGGAGAAGATGGATGAATTTACAGCTTGGTGCTTGGGGCATGAGCAACAGAAAGCCCAAGGTATTTACTTTTTCTAAAATACTTACACTATTATACTTATTTTGGTTCTGCAGACTGGTGGTGGAATAAGCTTGGATATCCATGGTATATCCCTGCACTGTGCTGCCATTTTTCAAAAATTCCATCAGCTGACTGGGATGTCAGACCAACCAACACAAATAATAAGGAGCAGTCACATCAAGCAACAAATTGTGCTACAAGTATCCACATCCCACTTGCAGAGGCAATTGACAGGTGAATTACACAATCTGTATAATTATCATGAATATCTAATCTCATTGCTACAGTGCATTTGAATATGATAAACAGATTGCATGGGAACTTCAATTGGCATTGGAAAACTGTATCTTGAAGAATCATTGAAACACATTAACACACCATTTTATCTCAAATAATTGTTGGACTTCTCTACGTATTGAACAAGTGGACAGGGCTGATCACATATACAAGGAGGTCACAAATATTGAATTCAAATTGGCAGCAGCATTGGAAGAAAAGAAGATAGCCATAGAAAATGTGAATCAATTATGAACTGAGAAGAAACAAGTGTCCAGTGGTAAGAAAATTAATCTCAAAGCTTCTGGGAGAGGCTTTCCAACACCAGCTGTTGCAATATCCACCAAAAAGGAAAGTTTCCCTTACCCATCCCTATCCTTACCCTCTTCATCCTACCATCCCACATCCGAGCCCTTCTACACACCACTCCCTCCTGAACTGGAGCCACCTCCATCTTCTTATAACATTCATTTATCTTACCTCCAATCTAGACTGTGCACCAATTCCAAGCCTGTGTTTCCACCTGCCCTCCCAATCTTAGTTCTGACCAATAACCATTTTAAATTTTTTATTGTAATTATTTTAGTCCTTTTTAATATTTAGTTAATTATTCAAACTTCCTTAAATGGACAGGACAACTTGACTCCTACAGATTATGTGCAGCCTCTCCACTGGAGTGCTGCTGGGCAGACCACCACCTTATCACTTGCCACAATCAGTTGTCTCCAAAGATCGAACTTTGTCAGCTAAGGTAGAGGGTGGCTAGGGGAAATGGACTGTAATGGTTTTGAGCTGATGAAAGCTCTCATCAAGGGGATACCACTACCTCTACCATTTCACCCTTCCAGAGTTATTGTTTAGGAGTCTACTACTGAGCCTGAGAACCAAAGGGAGTGATAAGATAATGGACTCATGCCATCCTACGTGTGCAATGAAATCCCAAGAATCTTGAGACCCAATGGCAGGTAGTATATGGGTGGGCAGTACACCTGTCAGGAGAGGGAGGCTTCAACCCCCAATCAGCAATCACTGAAGCTGACAGGTTATGGAGCGGGCCAGCAGGTTTCCCTGCTAGGTCAACTGTCGATGTCCATGCAGCAAGACAATGGTGGAATTTAAAAATGGATACATTTTGAATATATTGCTCAATAGCTGTGATCACACCAAAACAATCAGTATCTATCACCTTCCAAATTTTTCTCTTCCCCCTTTCCTGAAGCTCACTGACTTGCAGTTGGTGTTGAAGCTTTTGTTGCGTGCTGTTCCTAGACTGAATAACTTTCTGTTTGTCATGACAGTTAACTCGTTGTAAACAGATGAGGGCTATAATACATGTCTCATCTATATATACCTAGTAATCCACTTATTAATATCCCTATATGGTTCAAGTTCCCTGCAGCTCGCTTACCGAATCCCCAAAATTTAACAGTTGAGGTAAAGTGTATCGGTGCGGTGACTCGGCTCGTAAGTGGCAATCATTTTCAAGGATCGGCGTTCATTCGATGTAGGAAGTAAGGTTGCCCGTGTCACTCTACCATTATGGCTAACCCAAAGACAAGGTAAACAAAATGAAAAAATGACCGGACCCAATGAAAAATCCGGATTATTGCCTCCAAACCTCCGGAAAAGGCTGGGAGCTCTTGGTTTTCCCGGGTATGACCAATGTGTCCAGCGATCTGGCCTGGTCAATGCCCGACAGTCTGGCCCGCGGACTTGGAGAGCGTAAGTCCAACTACAGGCTAATAATCCTGTTCCGCAGAATATTTTTTGCGGAAAGGGAGAAGTTGAACTGACCTATAACACAAGCCGGAACACCAAACCTTATTAGTAAGTGGTAACGTACAGGCCAGCTTACCTACTTCTGATGCTGGTGCAGCAAATCCCGTAAATTCAAGGAAAGACATAGGTCCTGCTACTTACCGTCATCACCGACAAACAATATGACTCTCCTTCTTAGGCCATGTTGTTCAGTCTTCGACGCCAAGCTTGCCATCTTCACGAGTCTGCAGGGGATTGTATCAGTTGATTCATTCTAAGATTAAATACATTGTGTATATAAGTTCATATATCTACACATGTGCGTGAATGCACTTTAGCCTCCTATGCTGAGACTGCCAATTTACAATTAAATAGAAATGTGCTGTAGAAATGTAAATTTGATACTGTGCTTTCTTCGGGAGTTGCAGGTGCAACCCGCATCTATATCTCATTCAATAGCACTCATAGCACCTTGACATAGATATGTATCAACGTTTAACACCTAACGTCAAACCCCCATGCTCTCTTAACCCATTCCCACTGCATAGTCACAGCCCCGTCAACGCCACAACCACTACCACCAACTTCCATCAACTCCCATATTTCCCTAATCACCTCCTTCTCCCTGGGACTAAGAAACTTCAACACAGTCTCGAAGCGTGCGATAGCGGGAATGGTGCATAGGTAGGGGAGGAGGGATTGTGGGGGATGTGCTGTTGGGTTGGAGATTGGTCAGTGAATTGGTATTGGTATTAGTAATTGATTGGGTTGGTATTGATAATTATTTTTTGGATTGGGGTTAACTTTTAACTTACCTGCAGCAGATAAAACGTCTCTGAGGGTCATAATGAGCGATATAAGCATTTCGGGTTCTAGGCCGTTTTTGAAGAGGGGTGAGAGCGAATAGGGGGGCATTTGCTGTGACAGGAAGGGGGGGGAGGCCAGTCAGAATATGTCATTAGGCGTTCGTGGGATTTATGGGGTGGTTGGGAATAAAGGGAAAACGGTAACCCACCTGAAGCAGTGAAAATCTCTCATGAGGAGTAGGCAGTGCATTCCATGCGCGTGTGAATGCAAACAACGTCTGGGGGAGTGGGAAGGTTGCAACTTTTGACGTTGTCAGAGGCGAGAGGGTCGAAGGCCCTGGTATTGACGATAAAGAAGTATTGACGATCGGCATGGGGACAGCCTGCTGCAGGACAGTAGAAGAGGCGGGTATCGGTAGTTGCGGAATGGAATTTTGCGGGACCGAAACAGGTGCAGCAGGAGCTTGCGAGCCTGATGCCACAGACCCGCCATTTTGCTCGATCGGTTGGGTAGGTGAGCGTATTATTGTTTTCTTACCATCTGCGCCAAATATGCCGGCACCGACGCGTGTTGGTGGTGATGGTGCGGCTGGAAACGATGATGATGACACATCTGGAGGCCCTGAATGCTGAGGTTTAATGGCGCGTGATTCGACTGGGGTGAGGAAGGCAGAGCGGGCAGGAGTAGATGCAGATGCAGATTCGGGATCGGGACCGGGCTCGACTATTTCGATGGGGACATTGCGAGTGACGCGTCGTTTTGGTGCTTGTGGATGTTGAGAAGAGGAGGTAATTAGGGGAACTGAGATAGGTTGACGCTTGGGGAGAATGAGCGGGGAGATGGGTAAGGTACCTGAGAACAGACCTTCCCTGATTTATTCTTTTTCTCTGCGTCACTTTTGCGTGCCTGGACGATCGCAAGCTCTTTTTTGACAGAATCATTGGCTGGTTCGAGCTTCAGCGCGTCAAGGAGATCTAGGCAAGGTCAGCGACGAGGGTAACGTTGTCGGGCACGCCGTGCACACCTCTCTCTGAGTCCTGATAATTTTCCAAAGCTAGTCGAGCCTGGGCTCTCCTGAACCTTGCCTTTACGTTGCTCGGATCGAGTGCTAACACAGTTGTGCAGTCACGTTCAGCATCAATATTCCTGAAAGGATCTTAATGGGGAATGTATGAAAAAAAAAAAGACTTACTTTCCCAGTTTGAGATATGCAGCGGCCCTATTTAGTGGAAGGGTTGGATTGGATTGATCTACAAGAATAGCAGCAGAGTAATGTCCTACTGCTTCTGCCCATTCTCCTGCTTTAAAAAAGGCATTACCCTATGAGTTATTGTTAGTTTGTTTTGAGGTATTTTATCTCATTTCACTTTATCATTTTTATTTACCTTGTCTTTGGATAAACTCGCCATAATGGTGTGTGGTGACACAAGAGCCGATTGAAATGACGCAAGAGATGCGCGCGAATAGACGCTGAATGGACGTGGAAGTACTTAACTTGTGCTATACGTGTCGTGTGGCGTCCTACCGTCATATCCCCAGAGGGCATTCTTATTCTATTTTTAAATTCTAATATTCTTCTCATATAAAAATTCGACCGCGATGGAGAGCCTATGTACGCTATGCCTTGTCTTCTCTCTGACTCTAACAATTCGCTCATTACTCCCCCTTCATCCCCAGGGCCACCTCTCTCCAAATTAAACTCACCTCGTTTAACACATACCCTTCACCATAATGAAAAGAGCTCCGTACTGAGTCTCGCTGCTGATTCAAGACATATCTTTAGTGGTTGTCAAACAGCGGATATCCATGTATGTCCTACCTTCCTAAACAATCACTTTCTATCCTCACTCCCGCTAGGTCTGGGACAGGTCAACCTTTCAAGTAAAGAAGACCCTCCAAGGCCATACAGGCAGTGTCCTCGCACTAGAAATCGATCCAGAGAGGGAATGGCTCTTTAGCGCCTCAAGTAAATGTCACCCCCCAATTTCACCAATAAATTTAACGCATTGCCTATTTCCACAGGCGATAGCACAGTACGAATATGGTCAACCTGCAGCCTCAGTCCTCTCTATATCCTAACCCCTCATCTCGACACATCTGCTGGTGACATCTTCTCCCTCACCTTCTCTCCGGCCCTCCAAACCCTCTATTTCGGCTGTCAAAACACTTCTCTACAATGGTACGACTTCTCAAAGGGAACTCGTCGCCGTCGCCCCATTCGAAGACTCTCCTCACCGAATGCTACCGTCGACCTGGAGACGAATACTGACTCTAATACGTACAATGATGATGAAGAGAAGCCCTTCGATATAGACGCAGATACCGGTCTCGGTCTCGATCGGAAGAAGTGGCATCGCTTCTTTGACAACACATCCAGGCTTGGCAGACCCGTTCCCCTCTCTCCTTCCGTTACTCTTACTTGTAACGCGTCTGCATCGGGTGCATCCACACCGTCTACAACAACGGGATCGTGCCAGCCCCGCGTCTTGCAAGTCTCCCCCCAGAACATCATCCATTCAGCACATTATGGGTACATATACTGCATGGTCCTTCTTCCCAGTCCTCGCGAAGCCGTAACAGTCGTATCCCACAGACGCTGCCCTGTCCCTGACCCGCCTGGCGATCCGGGCCAAACACAAACACAGACACTCCTCATGACAGGCAGCGGCGACGAAACAGTCAAAGTATGGAAATGTACATCTGACGGACCCAGCCTCATACAAACGTTCGAATGCAACCAGGGCGGGGTGTGGAGTCTCGTAGCGAGGGATGGCACCGTGTATGCGGGGTGTCAAGATGGGTGTGTTGCAGTTTGGGATTTGGAGACGGGAAGCCTTGTCAGGTTAATTCTTGCACAGGAGGTAAGGTTGCGCCATAATTCTGTTTTTTTTCTTTTTCATGTACCCACACAAACTCCCAAACAGAACTCCGACGTCCTCTCCATGTCGATGGTCGACACAGACCTCTACACCTGCTCCGCAAACGGTTGGATCCAGCGCTGGAACGCGCAGTTTGCGTGCACGGCTTCGTGGCGCGCCCACGAGGGTATTGTTATGTCGTCGATCGTTACGAATGCACGGCGTGTTGGCGCTGTTTCTGCAACGCCCTTGAGAGAGAATGCGGGTCCTGGTACAGGTACAGGTGACAATTGGGATGATACCAATGCCGGTGGGACTGGGTATTGGGATGGGCATGATACAATACCGGCGGAGTGCTCGTTCCTTATAACTGGGGCGAATGATAATGATGTTAAGGTGCGTCCAGGAGTTTGGTGCCACTTTTCTTTTCCTTTTTTCTTCATTATGCTTGTTATAATTTTTAATTATATGTATTGATTTTGATCAATAGGTCTGGGAAATCCACCTTCCAACCGGCCGACCGTTCGCTGATTCGGAGTGGATAAATGGAGATGCGACATCTGTGCACGGTGCGTGGCACTACGGTCCACATTATTACTGCAATATTTGACACTGACCAAACAATAGATCCACTAACCCAATCCCTCTCCCAATTCGTGTCAATGCCCTCAGTGAGCAACAGCCCACATCACCGTGAGGATTGTCGACAAGCTGCGATTTGGCTTAAGAGGTGTTTGAGTCAGCTAGGTGCTGATGCGAAAATGGTATATGTTTTCGTCCTTTTTTTTGCCTCCTTTTTTTTTGCCATTTATTCCAGCCTGCTTTACCATTTTACTTTCCACCTCATACTTCTCACTTCCTTGGAGTCCTTGGCACTAAATAATTAACATAACCCTGCTCATATCATCCGACCCCACAGATCGCAGCAGAACAAGGCACAAATCCCCTCGTCCTTGCCACATTCAAAGGTGTCCCAACAGCAGGCGACACTCCCAGACCGCGAATTCTCTTCTACAGGTACAATTCTCCCTCCCCCCCCCTTACTCGCAAAATATCCCCTCCATACTCCGTACAAGAACTAACTCTCCTCCCCAGCCACTACGATGTTGTCGCCGCCCCCCACAAAGCCTGGTCCACACCACCCTTCACTCTGACAGGAAGAAACGGCTACCTCTACGGCCGCGGTGTGTCAGACAACAAAGGCCCCATTCTCGCCGTTGCGTATGCGGTGTCCGATTTATTGAGGAGGAGGATGCTGGGGTGTGATGTTGTGATGCTGGCGGAGGGGGAGGAGGAAGCGGGGAGCGGCGGATTTGAGAATGCTGTGAGGACTGTGAAGGGAGAGATTTGGGGTGAGAGGGGGATTGATGCGGTTTTGATTAGGTAGGTGATCCTGTTTTTTGCTTCTGGTTTTTCACCTTTTTTTTACTAATTTCTAATTCCTTCTCCCTTTCAAGCAACTCCTACTGGATTGATGAAAAAACGCCTTGCATAACATACGGCCTGCGGGGCGTCGTACATGCCACGGTAGATATTTCGAATAAAGGGCAGGACTTACATTCGGGTATGGAGGGCGGGAGTGTTAGGGAGCCTATGATTGATATGTGAGTGCTTGGTTCTAATTTCCTTTTATTTCTATTTCCCTCTTCGGATTGGATATTCATGTTTGTTATTTCTTGCTACCAGGGTGAAACTCCTCGCAAGCCTCACATCAGGGTCACAAGTTCTCATTCCGGAATTTTGTCCGTCCATTTCCATCTTATCCCACCTTTCCTGTTCACCACTCCTTGTCATTATCCTTAATCTAACACTTGGTACCCTCCCCCCAGATGACCAAGTCCGCCCCCTAGACCCCTCCGAACAAAAATCCTATGCTCACCTCTCCTCAATAACAAACAAGCCTGCGCAGTCCCTCTCTTCCCGCTGGCGCGAGCCGTCCCTCAGTATACATAGTATTGAGACACGTGGGCCTGGGAGTAAGTCTTTTCTCCGCTATTCTTTCACTACCTTGACTTGGCGGTGATGACGTTGTTTGCTGAGATTGGTCTTGATTATTTATTTCGCTGTATCTTTCAGATTCAACAATCATCCCCTCTAAAGTCTCCGCCAAAGTCTCCATACGGATCGTCCCAAATCAAAGCTTAGCGACGATAGCCAACGCCCTTGTTGAGCATCTAAACAGGAAGTTTGACGAACTGGAGTCGCCTAATTTGTTGGATGTACGTTGTTCTTCGTACCTTCTTCCCCCTATTTTTGGTTTATATCTCATTTCTTTCGTTTTTACTTCTTTTTCTTTGGTCGGTAACAGGTAAAAATCGACCGCCAAGCGGACTGGTGGCTCGGGGACCTTGAAAGCAAATATTTCAAGGCGCTGGAGAACGCTGTTGAGGAGGAGTGGGGTATGAAGCCGCTGAAAATTAGGGAGGGCGGTGTACGTACACCTCTACCTGATTTATTTTTGGAAACTTTGTGTTAATATTCCGATTTTCTTATCTCCTTACTTTTAGTCCATCCCTTCTGTGCCATTTTTGGAGAAAGAGTTTGGATGTCCGGGTTTGCATCTTCCCATGGGACAAAGCTCGGTATGTTTTTTTGTGTTGTTTCATCCTATTGGTACTTATGTCACAATGATTTTCTTTCCTTTTTATTCACTATGTGCATATATAGGATCAAGCACATCTCGCGAACGAACGTATTTCCCTCACAAATCTCAGAAAAGGCAAGGCGGTTGTAGAACGATTTCTCCTCGCTGTGTCGCAAGATACACCTTTTACCCCCGGGCTGCCGGTATAACCAATCAGTACCCGTGTTTTGTCAATCGCATTCACTGTTTTATCCTATTCCCTCTTATTTTTCTTACTCTGCTGCAATTCACCATCACCACCGTCATCCTGCTTTCCGTCATGCATCGTGCTTGTTTTGCTTTCTTAGTACATATCCAGTCACATAGATCGTATTTTACCCATCTATCATCGTACATTACCTGTATAATTTATTCAAGTAGTATCGATTTGTTCATTCTACCGCAATCCCATTATTTAAAACCCAACCTTCGTACACACCACATTACACACTGTCTCCCTCCTCCCAGTGCGTTCCGCAGACCTCTTTTCGCCATCCCAAGACTTGTCTCTGACAAACTTCACACTGGTGTGCGGAAATGAAATTCCTCTAATAGTATTTACGCTGCCGAAGGCGTAATATTACATCCCTCGATCTCCTGAGCCCCTCAGATACAACCTGGCATTAGCCGGGATCCTAGCGGAGTGTAGTGGGAAGGGCAAGGCGAAGGCTCACCAAATCACTCACGAGGGGGGTGTTTAGCAAAGTAGATGTCCCATCGCTTCTAGGGCTGTTAGAGATTTAGATGGTGGGAAGGAGTCCATGGGGAGCTTGCTGTGCTCGGATATCCAGGTTAGGACTAAATGAAGAGGGATGCATAGAATGGCGTGGTAATCATCAGAAATATTAATGTGGTCCTTCGAATGATATAGTTGCAGAGACTTCCATCATTTATGTAAAGGTTTCTCGGTGGATTTGTCGAGGCATATCCCAGTGTTTGCGCCTTTGTCCCTTGGATGTCTTGATATCCCGTCCTGAGCATTTCGGAAAACTCGCTGCGAGAAAATACAGCCACACATAGAAGTGATCCATGTTTGTAGCCATATAATGGGGTGGGCGAAGATTCGGGGTGGGAATCACCAGTGAGCGATGAGAAGTTCACTAAAGGAGGGTCGGGATCGGGACATTAATATGATGATGAGACGGGGCATACATGGGCATAAGTATTAGTTTGACTTACAATGTTTCCTGCCGAATAACCTGCTTATCATTCGGGTAATTCGAAATCGCAAGTCGCCGCCCTGTGCGGGCTAAAAATGGTGGTTGTACAGGTGCGAGTAGCAATGGCGATATAAACCACAGATGGGAAATTTATCATCTTTATTTCATCCAAGTAACCATAAATCAAGTATATCCCTCACTATTGCGCCATACGACAGCTTTTCTCTTATAAACGTTTTGGGAGGATGCAATTCCGGATATACCTAGAGACGACATGGATCAGGCTGAGGCTACTCGAAATTTGAAGGATAAGTCGAAGAAGATAAGCATAATTTTGAACGTCTCGACGAGTTTTCCAGACGATTTTTATTTAGATACTCTTGTAATCAATAGCATTACGAGGAACCCAAAAGTGTGGTACGAAGCTCCGCCTAATGGTTATTCTACCTCATGGCTCACTTTGCTCAAATATACCTATTAAACTGCAGTAACTGAAAGCCCGTTGTCAAATGGGCTCACAGGCGAATCACACAAGTTGACAGGACCACAGTGTATTGTCTAGAATGAGACTGGATACAGAACAGTGTAGCATACAGTAAGGTCAAGAAGGAAAACTCCTGGGCTATATTCTGGATGCTGTGATCACATGCAAACAGGACAACAAAAGGTGATCATGAACAAAAGTGAATGTGTAAGACTGGGGTGCCAGGCTTACAGTAACTCCACATTCAACCTCCTTTTGCTATCTCTGTTAAGGTTATTTGCACAGTTCTAAATATAATTCTCAGTGAGTAATAAACCTTTACTGTAAAATATATTGTTATCTACCTACATAAATATAACTGAAGTAACACCAAGTACAGTGGCTCAAAAAACTGCTCCAATGTTTTTTCATTTTTGAAAGGCTGGGTATGGACCACTGACATAGCAGAAAATCTAAGTAAATTATAGAAGATACTAAAGGATCATGGCTTGAAGATAAGCCTTGGTTCACATGATCTGGATCAAAACCCATTGAATAATAAATAAAACAAAACAGCCACTCATTGACCCTCTTTTTCCTTTATAATTGCCCTGATCCTTCTTGGCATAGATCTTGGCAGACTTCTGGTTGGATTGCATTTCACTCCTCCACCACTCTCTCCCATAACTTATTGTATGCTTGTTGTGTCTTTTTGTCTCTCTGGATATGTAGTACAATAATCTACTAGTCTACATAGTCTAGCTACTATCTGTACTTAGAAGGATAATGCATCTTATCCGTGCCATGCATTCACTTGGGTACATATTGTCACTTGATCATTAATCATGTGTGCTTATTGAATATAAAATTTTGAGTTTTTTGAGTTTTTTGAGTTTTTTTACCAATAGTCTCTTGACCTCTTACCACCACCACCACATTCCCACTATCTCTTTTCCTCATGGGCTCTAGTAATGAAGAGGATGTGGAGGCCCTTCAATGACAATTTCAGGCAGCCAAAAAGAAGAAACTATGGTGTGAAGAGTGGGAGGCTGCTGTCAAGAAAGTGGAGGAGGAGGACCACCACTTGGCTTTAGCAGTCAAGAGGAGGGCTGTGGTGGAGTCAGGTGCAGGTAGGGGTTGTGGAAAGGAAAGGGTAAGACATTAGCAGGGCTGTCAAGGGTAAGTAGCAGATGAGGCGGAGTCACGGTGAACTCGAATCCGCCGCAATTAAGTATGCCTGGCAAGCTTAATTATATGTAAGGCCCATTTATAGTTGTATTCACCGATTTTATCACTTTATGCATTCCTTCTCGCAATGGGATATCCAAAACTCTTATAAGGCACGACTACAAGTCCGGACAACTCAGATGGTAATACACTCAAGTAACCAAAAATAATAATAAGATCAAAGTTAACAATTTATCGTCGCTTTGGAGCGCTGGAAGTCTTCTTTTCCTTGTCTTTCCCTATTCCCTTCGATCGTGTGTGGCTTGTGTCTGAATTTCGTCTAAGACGTCCACCACGCTTAATTTCAATCTCATCAGCAGCACTTCCTTCCGTGGAACCACCATCGTTTTCCTCCTCGTTGGAGCCAGCAGTACTCCTCGAAAAAGAGACCCTTTTTTTCCTGCTTCGTTTATACAATGGCGAAGATGACGCAAAACTCGCAGTCGGACCCACAGGCGTAAGAGGCGATGATGGGGGTGGCTGCGGGGGGTAGTGAAACCCATGCAGCGAAGGGTATGGCCATGGAGCGTGTTGAGAAACAGAAGACTGGGTATGAGGGTGGAATGACCAAGGGGACGGGGGTAATGACCCCGGGGGTAGTTGCGGTGTAGGAGAAAGGGGTATTCCTCTAACGAGGTAGCTGAGGGTAGACATGACCTGGTCAATGAAGTGCTCCGGGTCGAGTGCAGGCATTGCAGATGGGCCAGGGGCCTGAGAATATTGAGGGAACGTATGGGAGTATGGTTGTGGATATGGAGGAAATATTTGTGACGACGGATGCGGAGGCTGAGGCGGGGGCACGGGGTATGCCGCAGGCAATCTGGCGTACTGCCGCCAAGATTCAGATGAATCAGTGGAAAATCCTGTAGTTACCAGAGGAGTGCCTTCCACAGTACTTGGGTGTTGTGTTGACGATGATCTGCACGAAAAAGATCTTCGAGAAGACGATTTCTTACTGACAGACAATACTTCTTCTTCTTCCTCAGAGGCTGACTGTGGCTGTGGCTGCTGTCTTGAATTATTATCATTTTCTAAAAATAAGTCGATCTCTGTGCTCCCATCTCCTAGTATTCTCTTTCGCTTTCCGTTAATGGTGTGTTTACTCCGCGACTGCGATCTAGACGACGCCCGGGTCGGAGAACCAGAGGAGAGACTTGAGTCGGCGCAAGACCGAGATCGCGTGCGTCTTGTGGGGGAGCTATTATTGGACAATTCATCCTGAGAAGGAGTCCGTCTCCTGGTTTGCTTAGGTTTTGTAGGCGTCACTTTGGCGTTAACGGAAGGCGGCTTCTTTGCAGATGATGTGGCTGGAATTTTCTTATCAAAAAAAACTTTTTCACCCGCAACCCCAGAAATAGATTTCTAACAAAGAGGGGATGAGCCTAGAAGAGCGTAAAAGTGCTGACATCTACCTTCGGGGAGCTGAATAGGGAGTGTGCCGGAAGGATGACTTCAGGAAAGAGGTTTTTGGTTGGAGAGAGGCTCATTTCGCGGGTAACATGCTTCGATGCTGGTGCACTGAGTTCACGTTTCGTGTGCTTTGTCCACAGTTCAGGTTTCAGGTCCGGGACATCGCGTTTAAAAACAGTCGAAGAATCAAAGATAGGAATGTTGTCCTGGCCGAAGGAGGACGGCGCTGAAGTTTGACTCTTGATAGGAGAAGTAGGCAGAGGCTTGAAAGGTACAGACTTCACTGGGGATATCGATGTTAATCGAGAAAGACCCTTAAACGCAGGCGTGTCGCTTCTCAGAAGCTTCCCTTCAGATAATGAGGATGTACCTGGAGACGGGGGTACAGAACGAGACAGCGGAGGCGTAAGTGCCGGTTGATCCTTGGGGACATTAGATTGCGCATTTGCTGTGGAATTTTTAGCAAATGACATAGGTGGAATAGGGTCCTCAGGTTCATCAATATTGCTACCAGGTGACCAAAGAAGTGCACCTTCGCCGACGGTGTCGTCAAAGCCTGCTAGTTCATCGTCGCTGCAGTCTGAAGAGACTTCAAGCGCGCTTTCCGCGTCAACATCTACAATAGATTCTTCAACTTCCGAAGTGGTGTGATCATCATGTGTACTAATAGTGTCTTGCATGTCGTACTCCGCTACACCATCATTGTGTCCCTTAGCTCCATCTTCGTCCGCGTCCGCGTCCGCGTCCTCACCTCCATCGGTAACTTCAACTTCATCATCAAGGCCACATTCTTCCGCTCTTCTGGCCTCTTCAGTTGCGAGAAATTCTTTCAAATCTTCCGAGTCCTGCGGACTCAGCTCGGGAGTAGGCACAGCACAAAGTGCTGCAAACTGGTGGTCTAGGTCAGCTTCCGATCCCCAACCACCGATTTCATCATCGCCATCGTCCTCATCGTCCTCGTCGTCCTCGTCCCCCTCTTCTCCGTTATTGTCAGCAAAACATCCAATATTCCAATTACGAGCCGTGGAGCTCAGTACGCCGCGGTCCATGAGTAACGCGCCACTACGAAGGTCAACAATATCGTCCTCGTCAAGACGACGCGCATATTTTTCTTCTAAAGCGAACCAAACATCGAGAACGCGTGCAGAGGATGCTCGACGTTCAGTATCAAGCTGGGGATCGAGTGTTGGGGTGGTCGATCTAGGAATAGGGAACGCGATCGATGAGGCAGGACTCGGCGGAGCTAGTTTACGTCTCTTTGTTGGGGAAGACCCATCGAGAGAAACGAATTGAGACGGGGCTGGGGAGGACGACGTTGAAGGAGTAGGATGCATAGAAGTGGTGTAAATTCAAGCTCAGCGGTACTTTACGTGGTATTGGCCGACGTCGAAGCGCGTATCACGTCGCGTCGGAAGGGGATTGCATGACTCAGCATGTCGGCACAAGTGACCGTGGCGATTCCCGGACCACTAGACGCTCACACAATGGGTTTGCCAATTCCTGATACTATGTAGGAATAGGGAACCCAATCCATGAGGCAGGACTCGGCGGAGCTAGTTTTACGTCTCTTTGTTGGGGAAGACTCATCGGGAGAAATGAATTGAGACGGGGCTGGGGACGACGTTGAAGGAGTAGGATCATAGAAGTGTTGTAAATTCAAGCTCAGCGGTATTTTACGTGGTATTGGCCGACGTCGAAGATCACGTCGCGTCTGGAAGGATGAGGATTTGCATGACTCGGCATGTCGGCGGTGATTTACTAGCAACCGTGGCGATTCCCGGACCACTAGACGCTCACACAATGAGTTTGCCAATTCCTGATACTACGTAATTACCGGTATTTAGTACTACATAATGCCATGTCCCGTAACCTGCTATTAATCGGCAGCACGGCATTATTCGTTAAAACCTCCTCACGGAACGAGCCAACCTCCGAGTTCCACTAATGATGGGATCAGATCCACATCCAATCGAATGACGCAGACATCTTGGACTGCGCTGCAACGGCCCAACTGGAATTAGTATAATACTTTAGCTTCAAAGCTTCAGCCCCCGCTATATAACACATGGGGTATCTCTAGAATCTACGGTTGCTTCTCCATGTTACCGACCCCTGGCACTCTTCGCGTCCGATCCAAGTTCTTTGTAGATCCCTCTGGACATGACAAGTAAATAATAACTGGGACGTATGAGTCTTTTTCAGGTCTACCCTGATCGTCGATCCTGAATATACATGATAAGTAACATCATATATTAAATAATGGTTCTAGTTCTATAGTCCCCCTCGATTTCTTTCTCGATGCATCAGTCCGCGGAGTTCGACGCAGCTTCCACCCCAACCTTTCTTCGAGATTCCGTATTGGACCTGCTCTCTGCAACCATCTCCTCGTGCAACCTTTCCGTTATAAATTGTGAAATAAACAAACGATAAAATATCTCAATAAAATCAAAATCAATCAGGCAAAATGGAGAGACTTTACACCCGCTGTAATACCGAGGATATATATTGGCTGCCAGTGGGACTTCTTTGCATAAAGCCTTAATGGGAAACCGTTCAACGCGTACAGATACACCCATGCCTCCCGAACCCCTCATATATAAACTATTTCCCACCCATTTCTTTAATTCTTCATTCGTACCTCTCTCTACCATCATCTACACCGTCCTCGTCCATTCTTATTCCACAAAATGTTCGCATCAGCTCACATACTAGCACTCATTGCAATAACCGCATCTGGAGTCGCCGCAGTCCCTCACTGTCCGATAGGTACCTATATGCGTCTCTTCTCCTCCTTACATCCTACTTACCGTTGTAGGCGACCCAGTGCCTCAAGCAGGAACCCCTACTGTAACAGTCACCATTCATCACACCACTACGGTCCACCATACTGCAACGGCAACGGTTCATACTGTAACTACGGTTAACCCCACTTTCACTCCGACTACCATCACCGTCTCTGTCACCACTACTATTAGCACTATTCCATGGCAAGCTGGAGGTGCCCCGCCCCCGTCTAGTTCTCCCGCCAGTTCCCCTCGCCCTAACGCTTCGCCCTCGTCTTCTCCTTCACACAGCGCTGATCCCGCCGTCACCCCCACTGCTTCCCGCCCTATCTCCACTAACCTCCCTACTGTCAGCCCTCAAGGCGCATCATCCAGCACTTCTCTCTTGTCTGCCCTTCCCGTCTCCATGCCATTTCAGCCCGGCGGAAATCCCGGGAGTACCATGATCAGCTACACGCCGACCCCCGTCATCACCACTCGCTATCCAAAGGCAAGTTCCACGACCGGTGTTGGGGGGGCACCGGACACGGGCACCCCAGCCGTCACACCTGATTGCGACAACAGTAAAAATGGCCATGCCGACGAAAACGGAGACAACAACGTGAACAGCAGTGGTGATGTGGACACCTCTGGCAATGCCAGCAGTAGTGCTGATCGAAACGGAGATGCTAACAAGAATGGCAGTGGCGTTGAAGTCGGTAATGGTTCTCTCAACGGTAACGGTAACCTCAATGGCGACGGGAATACGAACGGGAATGACGATAAAGGCGCCACAGGATCTGGAAACGGCAGTGGAAATGTGAATGGCAGTGGCAACCACAACGGTGGTAAGATACCGACTCCCAACAGCGACGGCAGCAACAACAACGGCGATCACAGTATGAGCTTGTGTTGCAATCACAAGGGTGAGGCCGACTCTGTTGTCATTACGACGCTTGCCAACGTTCTTAACCTCGATCTATCTGGAAAAACTGGTGTCATCGGTGAATTCTATCTTTGTGTATTTCGACGGGTTTTATTGACAACAAAATCCGCAAAGGGGTCGGTTGCACACTCATTGGGGAGGGGAGCATCGTAGACTCGAAAAAATGGTACGTTTCGGGGATACCCAGTAGCGTCTGTTTACCAGCTATTTTCCCACTTTAGCTCCGGCTCACTCCTCTACTGCGGTTTCCTGGACCCCATCGGTCAACTCGGGAGCAAGTGTTCCATCTAAAAGATGTCTCAGCTTCTATTCACGCTCCTTTTCTTACCCTCTTTTGTTCTGCCTCTCCATCATTTCCTTTCGTTTTTCGCACACTCATCGATCAACTTTCTGTCTTCCGTGTCGGTGTAGTCTTTGTCTTCTTACTAATTAGTAGAGACTATTTGTTCAGTGCAATGGACTTTTTCTTCTGACCCAGCAGCAATCGACTCAAGACGATCAGCTTCTGCCCTCAAGAGACAAACATAAGTAAATGGTCATTATGACAACAACAATACAATCTACACAGATTACTATGTCAGAATCAATGATGAGACCCTTGCCACACGTCGCCTGTCTGCCCCACTACCAGCAGCCATCCTCCTCTAAGACCTCTTCATGCATCAGTTCCTGTTCAATCTTTTGCCGCGCACGCTTATACCTCAGCTGCTCCTCCGCCTCCACTGCTGCTTTCCGAGCTTCCTCGTCCGTGCGGTCGCTGTATATAGTTCGACCTGTGTTCCTACATTCTTCATAGTAAGACGAAGACAATATCAGTGAGGTAAGTGACACGTGTACTGACCGTGGTGGCTCTGGGGGAAACCCCCAGGAACCTCTTGACCGCGATGTGGGCGAACTGTGCCCAGCTGCCGACACAGATCGCGAACTGCCCAATCCACCTTTGCCATATGCACCTGGACCAAACCCTTTCATAATACCTCCTCTACCACCCGCACTTCCAAACGCTGCTTTCGGTGACGTTTTCCAATGTCCATTAGTATCCACGTCCATGGGAACGAGTGTAGGTTCTTGGGATAGTTCGGGGTAATCCATCCCTTCATCTTCGCATTCTGGGGCCTCAGCCTCGTCAGCTTGACTCCAACTTCCCCGACCTTTCTGAGCAGCAGCCCGCTTTGGTCTCGAGGGCGCACTAGTTATAGGAACAGGTGCGGAGGCGGAGGAGGATGCACCACGTCCATTGGCCTGACGGGCAGACGTACGCGTCTTTCCTTTAGCAGGTGGTTGAGGTTTGGGGAGGGGAGGTTGACGTTTTTTGTGCGAGTTCGCGGATGTGCCATTGCCGATCGCAGTAGACGGTGGAACGAGCTCAGTAGCAATGAGGGTACGCTCATTTTCTTTTTGAGCGTGCTTTTGAAGCGCATCAGATATAGGAATGGCTATGGGTACAGTTTCTATAACGCCTCTCAGCTAAATCCTTCCTAGATAAGCTATACGTACCTTTGAGAAAGGAAAAATGACGTAGATTGTTTGCAGCCGAAGCTGTGGGGTACCTTCTTCAATAATCCTTGAATTGCTATACAGGTGACTAAAACACGTACCAATGTCCCGTTGTAAGATGCCTTTACGTTTATCACTCTCGGCATGATCCCGCCCTGTGTGGGCCAGACGTTTAATGAACTCTTCCTATACGAAAAATGAGCATGAAGTAGGACCGGCAAACACGCGGCACATACTGCTGCCAATGAGATGAGAAATACTGCATCCTTCGAAGGGGGAAGCATATCTCCTGTGGACGCGTCAGCGTCTGACCATGAAGCTATATATCGCTCTCACCATGCGCCTTTATAATCTTCTCAACCCTCTGTTGGTCAATATAAGTCTCTCCGGGCTTGCGCGACGGCAATGGCGGAATTTCAGGTACTGGTTTGGGTTTAGGAGGTTCAACTGGAGCGGGTGTTGCACTTGGAGTCAAGTCCTTGGGGGCAGCCTTTGCCTTGCCTTTGCCGTTAAGTTTGCGCGGTGACAAGGGAGGAGGAGCCGGAGCATGGACAGGCTCGTCGTCAATAATTTCGTCGACTTCTTCGTCATCGGTCAAGTAGTCCTCGAAATCGGCCTCGCTGGATGGAGCAGCTAGTTGGTTGATGGTCATGATTTGGGGGACGTCCAGATCCATTTTTGCGGCTGTGGATGGGGGCCGACGAGGCGGAATGCGGAGGATGTTTGACATTGTCTCTGAGGGGAGTTGCGACGATGTTGATAGGGAGGAGAAAAGAGAGAAAGAGCAAAACGGCCCTCGGTAGGTTCACGCGCCGAGGTAATAATTGGGTGGGAGGACTCAAAACAGGAGAAGGCTGGAGCGCTTGTGGACCTTTCAAGTTTGAACTAATCGTCGAGGTCAACATCTCATTAACCCCTCCAAATTTTCCATTTATTTTACCATTTTTTCTCCTTTTCAAGTTTATATTCAAGCCTGATACTGGAGTGCAACAAACAATTAGAAGAAAGCACCGGAAACTAGCCTGAACAATGTCTGGCCAACAATAGCACATAGTCATATATAGAAATACAAGATAAAATGGGATTTACGTGAATAACATTATGAACTGACAATAAAATAAAATATTTTATGTACATCGCATCTGTGAGACACGCGCAGCCCAAATTATTAATGCTTCCTTGCGGCGAAACTCGCATGCAGGAGTTCTAGATCTACTAGTACTATTTCTGTAATGAGGTACAAATGTGCGATGCAAAGAACAAAAAAAATGTAGGCGGATGGTGGTAGCGTAATAACTCCAAATACAAATGCGGCAATTGACAAGTAATAAAATACGACAAACTACAAACGTCCCTCATGAAGTACACTACACTTGGCCAGGCCACTCGACCACTAGGTGCGCTGCAACAGCTCGCACCTGATCGTCGTCATCTTCAAATTTTAATCTATACATGGGCGCATTTTTGGACGGAATGGCCGACTTCAAAAGCGTCAGTTCCACCATTAGCACCATGTCTCTGAGAGAAAATGACATACCCGTGCGCCTGGAGCAGCAACGACTTCTGCCCGATAGAAACAGCTCGTATCGGGGTATAAACCCATGACAATTGATCCAACGGGATATTCTTCATACGAATTTGGATGCATCGCGCTATTCGGGGGAGCCAGCGGGTCAGGAAGTGGTATAAGATTCCTCAACGTGGTGTTCCAGGACCTGTAAGTATGTCAGGGTGTGCAAAAAGATGAAGTTACTACATGAGCACTGACTGTCCTGGTTGACCGTTGTCCTGTTCTTCGATATCTTGAACTTCATATCTAGAAAGTGTGAATACGAGTGGCACAAAAAAAGTTTAAACTGAGGTATACAGACCGATTCTTATCTTGATTAATACATTTCTTAACAACAGCTAATATCCACGTTTCGGGGTCACCTTCATTTGAGCCGTGGTCACCTTTAGTATGCGATGGACCTGTTTTTGAAGGTGGTTGGTGAAAAGCCACTTTTCGATTTGCTTGAAGAGGAAGCTGAGGAGAGAGTGCTTCACGACGAGCCTTGGGATCTCGAGAAAATGGAACGGCTGGTTGTAATGGAATTCCTGAAGCTGAGCGGGGTGGGACGGCGGTTGCCACGGGGGGGGTAGCCATTCTAAGTGGCGTCGAAGGGGTTGAAGACGGTGAAGACAACCTTTGTCGTTTTACTCGTTTCTCTGGTGGTGTGGATGTATAGCAGAAGACATTATAGAGGATCGTATTATACCTTGCTGAGTGATTTCTGGCGCCTGCCGTAAAGCTAACAAAATGCCTACTTGCTCTAGAGCCTCTTCGATTGCTCTGATATTATAAAGTCAGACTTTAGTGCCAAAATTTGGCTACCATAATACAAACTTGGTCTCTTTTTCGGCGGCATCCCTAATATCAGTTATTCCATTTAGTAATTTTTTATGCGAATGTTTCAGTAGGTCCGAATTTTCGACAGTATCATCGTTGGGCGACAGGGAAACAATAATTTTGTTCACGCGAGTAATGGCCTCTGCAGTCGTGGGATTGGCTGACAGACTCCTTAAGTGATCAAGGGAAGCACAAATATTCTGCCAACATTGAACCTCTGCCAAAAGATCAGAAGATAGTAGAGAAAATAGGAGCTTGTGGGAGATGCCGGAAAGGCGAAGGCAATTTACCTTCTGAAGGCGCAGGACGTTTTTGACCTGTTCTCCGTCGATCCATATACTGATTCTAAAATGAAATTAGTAAAAAAAACCTTCGGATGTGAGATTTGTGTGTCAGGCAAGGGTCACAGTCTGGCTTTGATTGTTCCCGCCAACTCATCGGATGTGGCAGCTTATCGGGCGCCAACTGGTCACAGGCAGTTCGGTGCTTTAATTTGCAGGTACTTGCACTTAATCTTATGAATTCATTTTTATTATTATATTCGTTTAAATATTAAATATCTGACGAATTCCGAGTTTAAAAAGAAATATTCTGTTGATAACGAGTTATTATTTCTGCGTAAGAATAAATTTAACTGCACATCACGTGACTCACATTTCCGCTTCAAATCTTCAGAGTTTCTCGGTAATTGGACTCAGTCAAATAACCCCATGGGAAACTCACGGGTTCGATATAATGCAAAGGCAAGAGGCTCGACACCTGGAAATAATAAGAAGAAAGGCAGACGTCGAGGCGTTGGTGTATCAAAGACAACTGAGCAGCCTAATCCGGATCCCAATGCTCTCATTTTCATTCCAAAAGGTCAAAAAGCCAAAAATGAAGAAAGAGAGATGGCCCGCCATGAGGTACGGTGTATATAAAGCGGATAGGGTGCGTTACAGGAGACTCACAAATTTTCTACAGCTTGCACTGCACCCCGATACCAAAATGACCAATAAAAGGAAAAAACGTCTTGACAAGTATATTGTAAGTTTTTGATTGTCATTGGACCCATATTTTCTATATTGAGCTTTATAGGACAAGAAGCTCAAAATGGAGGAAAGGACTGTGATATTGAACAAACTGGCGTGTGTTATAAGACTGCTTTGTGAACGAAGTCTCATTTGACACATAGTCAATCACAGTTATCATCTGATTCGGTAAAGCTTCAGCCTTCTTCTGCTTTGGGCTCCAGAAAGCCCGTCACCAATGAAGAATTGCTTGCGCAACTTGAAGACAAGGAAGTTCGTAGAGCGTTAGACATCAACACTCCTTTACATTCCAGCGGAAATAGAAAACGAAAACGAGTTGGAGGACGTGTGTTAGCTGCCACCGTATTTTCGGGTGACGATCGAGCTCCGCCCGTTGTCGCGCCTGTTGAAGAAACGGGGGGGACCGAAATAACTGAAGAATCGCAAGACGATTCCAGTGAAGAACAAGAATGGCACGGATTCTCTCTTAATGAAGACCAGGTGGCTTTGGACCCGGAACGCCAGGAGGACACTGATGACAGCTTACCCAGTGAAGGAGATGAGAGTGACGCTGGGTCCCCATTTTCTGATACCGATAAGGATGGCGACAACTCTGATCAACCAAAACGGAAAAGGCGGCGCAATGTGGCAGGATTCAAGGAATGGGCGGTGAAGCAGCTTCATGCCGCCCAGAATCCTAATTCTGCTACTGACACCGTCCCGCGAGGTCCAACTCCGCCACCTCCTATGTCTGTTGCACCTAACATGCCCTCTGCTCCGCTGCGTGGTCCCTTGGGAGAAACGTTATCTTTTCCGTCAACATCTTTGGCACAGCATATCTGTAATCAGGCCATTTCAGTATCTAGCGCAAGTGTCCCAATAAAGTATATTACAGTTATTCGTCCCGATGAAATACAGGCATCTCGATTGCGCTTACCTGTGGTCGCTGAAGAACAGCCCATAATGGAGGCGGTGCTTCTGAATATGGTCATCATTATATGCGGAGAAACAGGCAGTGGAAAAACGACACAGATTCCGCAATTTCTTTACGAGGCTGGGTTTGGAAATACAGGAAGCGGTATGGCCCTCTTTCATTTTACAACACATTATTGATCACCAACAGAGAATCCTGGCATGATTGGCATCACACAACCACGCAGAGTTGCTGCAATGTCTATGGCAGCTCGTGTTGCATCTGAGCTTTCTTTATCCTCCTCGCAAGTATCATACCAAATCCGTTATGACGCTTCGGTGTCACCAATGACCTGCATCAAGTTTATGACAGACGGTGTCCTCTTACGCGAACTTGCAGAGGACTTTCTGTTAACCAGATACTCTGTCATTGTTGTGGATGAAGCCCACGAAAGAAGCATGAATACTGACATCCTAATTGGTGTTCTCAGTCGTGTTGTTCACTTACGAGAGGAGATGTGGAAGGAAGGGAAGGAAGGAATCAAGGTATGATAGTCTCAGGGTGCTCTTGAAGGTCCTTATTTGTAAGGATAGCCTCTACGGTTTATCATTATGTCCGCAACACTCCGTGTTGCCGACTTCACTTCAAACACTACATTGTTCAAAGCACCCCCACCTATCATTACGATCTCAGCACGACAACATCCGGTAACTATTCACTTTAGCAGGTGTACGGCTCCGGACTACGTTGCAGAGGCCATACGAAAGACAGTCAAAATTCATGCGAGATTGCCGCCCGGTGGAATCCTTGTATTTTTGACTGGCCAAAATGAAATTACAGGTGTGTGTAGGAAATTGGAGGCAAGGTTTGGACGAGCGGCAATGAAGTCGAAGAAAGATCGGCGGAAGCAAGTCCCTAGTAGATCATCTGCAGCATCCCATGTGGCGCTATTCGAGCCGGAAGTGGCCAGGATAATCCCAACGCAAGGTGCGCTCTATAGTCAGGGCTGATATATGTATTTATCCTCACTATTGTAGTCGATGTCGAAGCGGAGGATATGGATCTTGGCCCGGAGATGGAACCTCAGGATGGAATTTCTTTAAGTGTTGACGAAAATACCGACGTACAAGTCTCCACGGATGCACTGGATAGTGAAGTTGAAGGAGCTGATGATGACGTTCCTTTGGATACAGATGACACGGACAGCAAGTCGACATTATCCAATTTGTACTTTTAGCTGATGCTTTTTATAGCCCCTATGCATATAGTCCCGCTCTACTCTCTGCTGCCCAGCGATGAACAAATGAAGGTTTTCCAAGAGCCGCCAGTTGGCACTCGTTTGGTTGTTGTTGCTACAAACGTGGCGGAAACTTCGCTAACCATCCCTGGTATTCGATACGTCGTTGACTGTGGCCGTGCTAAGGAGGTGCAAGATATTATGATTTAATCAGTCGAAAGCCGTCTAATAAAAGTCATTTTAGCGCAAGTATGACGACCGAAGTGGTATACAATCATTTCAAATAACATGGATATCTAAGGCATCAGCAGCACAAAGGGCCGGACGTGCGGGACGTACTGGACCTGGTCACTGTTACCGTCTATATTCTTCCGCTTTATTTGAAAATCACTTCGATGATTTTTCACAGCCAGAGATCCTCCGAGTTCCGATTGAGGGGGTCGTGCTTCAAATGAAAAGCATGAACATCGATGCTGTAGTAAACTTTCCGTTCCCCACCCCACCAGATAGATTACGTTTGAAGGCGGCAGAGGCCATACTCACGCATCTCCATGCTTTGGAAGGAATGATAGGCAACAGTCGTATCACTAAACTAGGCAGAACACTGGCACTATTTCCGATTTCTCCCCGATTTTCGAGGATGCTTGTTTCCGCGAAGCAGCACGGATGCTTACAATATGCAATTGCTATTGTATCTGCCTTGTCTGTAGGGGATCCCTTTCTTCACGAGGAAGCATTAACAGTGGCGGGCGACGCAAAGGATAACGGAGATGTTACGGATTTCTTAGAGGAAGTTCCAGAATTTTCACATATACAAAGCAGTGCTATGCGAGCGCAGGAAGCTGTTAAGTCACGTCGACGAGCCTATTTCTTGTCTCAACAGGTAATAAATATTCCCGAAAGCAAGGGTAACCTCGCACTAATGACCTTCTACAGACACATGGTTCTCTGGGAAATGGCACTAGTGATCTTTTTCGTCTATTATCCGTCGTTGGAGCCTATGAATTCGCAGGGGGGGGACACTTGTTTTGCGAAGAACAATTTGTTCGGCCCAAGGTGGGCCTAGTGGTCTGATTGTTCTGCTACATGTTCTAATCAGGGTAATTGAAGGCAATGGAAGAAATTCATAAATTGCGAAGTCAAATAAGCAACATTGTTCAAGCTAATTTCCCGGATACCGCCCAAGAGTTTACACCAAAAATTCAGCCACCAAATGAGACGCAGGTTTGACATCATCTCTCTTTCTGACAATCAACTGCCTGATAGCGTGAGCAGTTGAAGATCCTTCGACAACTGATTACGGCTGGTTTCATTGATCAAGTTGCTGTTCGGAAGGACATAGTTGATATATCTGCAGCGAACGGGAACAAGTATACCTCCTCCGGAGGAGTTCCATATAGAGCTGTTGGTTTTTCGGAGGATGTCTTCATACACCCTTCATCTGTGTTATACCATCGCACTCCACCCGATTATGTTGTGTATCACGAACTTATTAGAACTAGCCGACCGTGGATCAAAAGTATGTATCTTGTTCCATGGGCTGATGTTTGTTCATTAACAATGCGTTGGCAATAGCTTTGACGGTGATAAACCCATTATGGCTCCCGAAACTGGGACCAACCCTTTGTAGTATTCCAAAACCTCTCAAGACTGCGAATGGCGAAGCCATAATAGTTCCTAGATTTGGTCCAGACTTATGGAAATTACCGCCTATGAAGCAGATCTAATTCTATGTTTATCCTAACACGCCGATCGAATGTATGTATACAAATTCGCTTGCACGCGCTATTCTAGTGTCTAATACGAGGGGGATGGAGGGATGAAAGTGTGAAGACAATGTGTTAATGATACAGTGATGAGATAAGAAATATATAATAGCAGGATAACTAACTATTCATAATATCTGTCAATAAGGCGACGTTTAGCGTTACCTTGTGTTGAAGTGCTTTGGGTATCGGGTGCAGTTCTCTGTCATTGTTAAACGTCAAGCCATGAACCACAACACATTACTAGTACTTGCCTTTAGGTCAGGCTTTGTAGCGATGAAAGGCTTTTTCTTGGGGATAAATAAGGACGCCTCTTTAGGACGCTTCTTTGGAGGCGGTCGTGACTGTCCTGGCTTGGGAATCTCCCGGACGTTATCATGTGTGAGAAGTGACGAGTTGGTATCACCAGAATTTTGATACTTTTTTGAGCCCTCAGATATCTCAGATGAAGCATGATTGCACTCTATCAGCGCTGACGGACCCGGTTGATTGATATCTATACTGGTGGTGACTATGGAGGCAGCGGAAGATGGTACAGGCGAAGGCCGCACTACTTTCGGCTTTGCCATCAGTCTTACAGGTTTGAGGTCACTAGGGGTCGTCATAGGGGCGCGGGTTGCCTTTACGGATGTTTGAACCGAAATAGTCATACTGGCAGTTATCGGTCTCCGATAAGTGGACGCATCCGCCTAAGGAACAGAATAATTCGGTCAGCTTTAACCTCCTCATGTAACTGTTTTTCACTTACATCAAACATACGAGATGTAGACCGAGCATCTTGAACAATGTGTTTCCACATTTGGTCACTTCGTTCGAGTGTTGCCGCATGGCCTAGGATAAACAATGATGACCGAGCTCGAGTTATGGCGACGTTAAGCCGACGCTGGTCTGTCAAGAAACCGATCGACTGCACACCTGGACCAGCACGGACACAAGACAGAATAATGATGTCTTTCTCTTGACCTTGAAAGCCATCGACTGTATTAAAGTCTACTTTTCCTACGATATCCGCGCCGAAGAATGCCCTAAACTTCTTTTTGAGCTCCATGAGCTGTGCACGGTACATAGCAATGATGCCAATACGGAAGTCAAAATCGATTTTGGGGTATTCTGTCTTCAGACGATTATAGATTGCCAGCGCAGTCTCACATTCAATGTGATTCAGAAGTGAATGGCCCTGCGCAGCTTGTTCATTACCCCCAGAGACATTAATGAACTTGTAAGTGCCAAACAGAGGGTTTTGATGCCATATCTGAGATGTCTTCTCAATCATACCAGGACCATCCAACAACCGTTGTCCATAAAAGAGTTGGCTAGGTATGCGGCTGATATCAGGGTGCATTCGGTATTGGATGCTATGGGAATATATATATGTCAATCGATGACGAGCTTCTCCAGAAAGAGACCTACCTCAGTAGATGAACAGCTTCAGGATGACTTTTTTGAAGTCGCACGAATAAGGATTGCCCATAACCGAACTTGTTTGCCATGGGTGAAAGAACTGT
This sequence comes from Hysterangium stoloniferum, assembly GCA_015178975.1. NCBI lineage: Eukaryota > Fungi > Basidiomycota > Agaricomycetes > Hysterangiales > Hysterangiaceae > Hysterangium > Hysterangium stoloniferum. The sequence continues at coordinate 201,961 of WHVD01000062.1, read as the reverse complement.
AGGAGGTAATTGTTGAGGATCTTCAGGAGGAAAGGTTATTACAATGATATAATATAACTGCAGATGCACCCACCTCCTACCATTATGCACCGTTTGGATCTGAACTTAAGAGGAATGAGAGAACTCAGCTCGATGGCCTGGGCAGCTTCGTCGATAACAATCATCTCAAAGTCCAAATTCTCCAGGACATCGTGTCCCGCACCTGACAGTGTGGCACATACGACATCAGCATCGATTAAAACCTCGGCGCGGTGCTTCCTTCGGGCAGCATCTAGCGTCCTCGATTCAGATTTCAGCTGATCTTTGACACGATTGAACTGCTGCGATAATGCCATTCGTTTGTTGTTAAGCGCCTTTAACTCAAGTTCAAGGGCTTCATAGCGAGATACATTGTCCTGTATGTTCGTCATCTCTTTCAGCTTTGATTCTCTAGATATTTTCAAGGCATCCATTTCCGCACGTAACGATGTCATCGTATTTCCAGAGTTGGCAGAACTGATGTTCTGCTTTAAGTTTGAATTTAAGCGTTGGTCGACCAGTTGATCAAGAGAAAGATCCTTGACACTGATGTTGATTGCTTCTTCTGCCCCGACTCGGACGATATTAGGAATCGTTAATGTGCCATCAGAAGTGCGAACACCATCCCTCAAACGCTTCGCTACCTCATCGATGGCTGCATTGCTTGGAGCACAAACTAATATTTTGAGAGGCGCAGACTTCTCCGAAATTGAATTGCGGCCAGCTTGAATGATTGTCGCCGGTCGTGGGCGAGACGATATGAAGGCACCAACAATTCCACATATCGTCCACGTCTTACCAGTTCCTGGAGGACTATTAAACATAATTAAAAGGGCAGTCTCTTGACAAAACTAAAGATATTTACCCTTGAATGAGAGAAAAACCTGCTGTTTGCAGCGAACCTAAAATTGCGATGGCTTGTGGCTCGTTCACTTGATGGGAATTCATCGCCCTTTGTATTTGTGATGGCGATAAATTTGGCGTTCGTGCTAGCCGTGGTCGCACGATATCAGGATAAAAGTCGAAGTAGGGAAGCGCTTTGAGTGCAGCAAACTCGCGAGCAATTGTACTGATACTAACGTTTCGCTATCATTAGTAATGTGCCGTAAGGGCAATGGATTACCAACCTAAACACCCTTGTCAATTTCCACCGAGTATTAATGTGCAATCCAACGTCAACGTGGTCAATGCTGGCTAGGCAACGCAATGTGGCTTGTATCTCCATTCCCCTCCGATTAGAGCCTTGCACTTTGGTAAGGATGCAAGTCTGACCCGCTGTGCGACGAAGCAACACGATATCTGTTTCGGCCAAACGCCATTTATCCGGGATCCTTTCCGTCATAGATACGTCTAGTTCAAGCCATTCATCGATATACTGCCTTGAGTGGATCGTACATATCAACATCTCGGTAGTTTCTTCTTTACTTTTAATCAGTTGAGTCCAACATTCTAAAGTCAGTAAGGGTTCGAAAATGTTTTGATAGGTTTCATCGGATTCGAAATCATCAGGAACTGAATTGTATATGGGGTGATTTCCAGAGGTCGGAGGCTCAGGCCCGTCGTGGTCATAGTTCCACGACAAGATGATACGATGGAGGGGCCTGAGGTCTGGTTTCATACGTAAAGTTGCTCGCTGGGCTTCTTCGCGTTTCCGAATTCTATCAAGGGCAACGTTCTGGCCAGTGAATCGGGGTTCCATCAACTTGATCGATCTTCGTTCCGCCTTCTTTTTGGCAAGAGGCGACTTTTGCAGGTTTCCTAACGCTGCTAAGCCGCCTGCTTCTTCACCATCCTCATCCTCATCTTCAGACGACGAGCTGACCGATTTGTTGCCGGGAGCAATGGAAGCTGATTCATTTTTAATACTAGGCCGTATGCGTTCGTCTTTTGGAAGTACATTGCTAGGTATATCAACCTTTTGTAGGGGGCGAATACCACCGGGTAGATGAACGGTTGTCTTCGCAGCAACTTGTGATCGTACTTGCGACATGAGAGATGGCGTTTGAGACGAAGGCTTTCCGATCTTTGAAGGTACCAGTGAAGTCTTATGCTTTAAACTTGCTCCATTAAGTCGTTGTCTTGATGATGACGATAAAGACGACGCTATGCCGGAGCCAGTTCGAGCTTTCTGCTTTAAGAAACTATCCAGAACCTTTTGCTTCCCTTGAGAAGTTGTTGGGAACGCCCGATCGCAAGATACGTCGGTGCTTCTCTTTGATTCACGAATGAATTGTATTTCATCTTCGTCTTCATCTTTCGTGAAAAACGCCAAGGCCGCAGTCAATTCCGAAATATGGGTCGCTGATAACCTCGTTTTCAGACTCTCCGGGATCGACTGCCGTCGAGAACTATCCAAAAACTTTTCGAGTTTTGTAAGCGTATCTTGAGACGGCTTGACATCCGCTTTCATAAAGCAGTCCATAAGGGTTTGAACTAGGTTCGAAGATTGATGAAGTAACTCCATATCTGTCAGACGCAGCCAGCGTATGGATTCGGTCAAAACGGGCTGCAAGTCTTCTAACATTTGTTTGCCGATTTGGGATGGCTTTCGCGGAGAAGATAGGGTAAGCCTACTTGCTTGTGAGATAGCTATTGAGGAGGCTTCAAATGTTCGCCTCTGAGCAACTATCTCACGACCAAAAATCAAGGCATCCCGCATCCAGTCGATCATAGCATCCGGATCTATGACCTTGGACCAAAGAGGCGTACGACGAAAGATAGTGGTGATAGCTCTACACATTAAACCCCATAGTGACGGAAGCCGAGCCTGCGGACGAATGCCTTGTGGAATATTCCCAAATTGCTCATCAAAGAGAAGTCCATCATGGCCGTTCGTTAGCACTTCTATTACATCCGTCATGCATCGTACAACAGATTTGGCGAAGTTGCAGGCCTCTGGTAAGATATTAGCAGCCTCGTTGAAATTCCTAATGATAGAAGCAAGTCCATCCAGAGACGGCACCGGAAGATCCTTGATGATTGCCCGAAAACATTCAGAACGGACGTCAACATCGTATGCTTGGCCAATAAGAATCTGAGCTGACATCTGCAGTTCTTCAACCGGAGACAAGAGTAGCGACATAAGATGCTTTATCATGTCTTCGCGGCGTACAAGGCGCTGAACTGTTTCGGTGGTAATTGAGGTTGAATTGGTAAACTGCTTCACAGCGTCCAAAAAACCTGCCCGCATGGCATGTAACCCGGTATTTACGGTGGTAATGACTCCTGCAAGATCCTGACGGGAATCAGATAAAAGTGTCGGAGGGTTAAAAGCGTCCGTGTTTAACATATCGAAAGATGCAGATCGAGCCACTAATGATATGAGTAGTTCAAGTCCTTCACTATCTTCCGGCGTGACCGTTTCATACATGGTTTTCCATATCTCTTTATGAAAGATAGGTGAACTGAGTTTGTACTTCGGTTTCCGCTCGCTAGATGAGTTTGACTGCTGTAATACATCAGAAATCTGGAAGATCACAGTTTCTGCACGAATCGCGTCAGTCGTCAACGAATGATCAAGAAACCGTCGAGCCGTGACACGGGCTGTTTGCCATGAGGGAAGATTAAGCTTTGTTGATAATGCGACGTTGACAGTGACATCAGCATGAATATCGAGAACGTGGATGATAGTTAACTTGGTGTCGTCAGATATACTGGAACGCAAGACAGTATCCAATGTCTATATATTACCAGACACGTTAGTAGGTGGTGAACAAACGAAGATCCAGATTACCCGTAATATTGAAGCCATGATCATTGGCCGCTTGTTCTCAAACCTTTCATGCTGTAACTCTTCACAAGCGAAACCTGCAATTTTCTTCACAACCTCCTCAAAGATATTCATGCCTTCAAGAGAGTTTAGATATGCATGAAACCATTCCAAGAACCAGGCTTGTTGAGAGGCATTAGTATCCATATCTTGAATTAAAGATATATATGCGGGGTTGTCTTTGATAGAATCGAAAATAACTTGAGGATAATCGAGGTCCTCGCCTTCCCATAAAATTTTACCGTGTTTTTTTACAAGATAAATGAAGGCTCGCAGGATGTCCGGAAAGTCTATTGTCTGGATGATTACATATACATACGATTCAGAAAAACCTTAACGTACGGGGAATTTTATCATGGAGGTGACCCACTATAGCATGGCAGAACTTATGGGCTATGCGATTCTCACTTTTCAAGAAACCAGAGGGTAGTATGCGGAGGAAGGTTTGCAAACCAGACCACAGAGCAGACGTTGACACTGATAAGTAATTCTGTAGGTTCCGGCCGGAGATGATATCCGACAATGGTGATGGTGTAGCCAACCTATCCATACCAAGAGACAGGGCTGCTACAAGAGCTCTGAATACCGTTTCATAACCCCCCGTAAATTTATCTTCACTTATTGCAGAACATCCGAAAACTTGTTGTTGGGACCACGTACGGACCTCCATTTTCTGATGAAATAAAAGCAAAAGGAGGCCAGGAGGAAGCTCATTAGGCCATCCCGAGGCATGAAAGGCGGGAGGGTGTTCTTCGAGTAATTGAAGGATCTCGGGCATTTGGAAAACAGGTATGGATATAAGAATGTGATAGAAAACGGCAGATGGCACATCGCTAACGGATCTCTTGCTTCCAAAAGTAATTCCAGCCCTTTGAACAGCATTGAGAATCACAGCGGCCTCCCACTTGTCGATAATTAAAAAAAATTCGTCCAAAACAGGCTTAGAGAAGGCGGCAAAATAGCTGAAATGTTAGATCAATGATAAGAAACCATTCATGACATTGGACGCACGTCTCTCTACAGGAGATTTTGATATCCATATAAGATTGGAGGCAGTTGCAACATCCATGTAACACACCCGCCATTTTGTCTTTCCAATTATCAACACGAGGATTATTTGTATATGCATGTAATCTGAGAAGAAAGGTAGCCGCCTCGACAACCACAGGTTTCGCACTGCCACAAAACCAATGAAGTATGCGATCTTCACCAGCAGGTGCTTTAATCAGGAGGCTATAAACCGGCCCTAAAACTGTGTCCGGAGCCCCATCAGTATTTACAGGTTCTCTCTTAAGCCTATCCAATATGCGGGACACCTCAGCCTCGTTTGGCAGAGGTGCGCCACCCATGCTTTCTGAATATAAGTCACATTAACAAATGGCTGGAGATGTTCTTTAAGAGCTTACCTACGTAATGGGTGCCAATATCTGAGGATAAAGTCTTGGTGGCAGCCCACTTAAGCAAAACTTTGTAGCACAGCGAGGGAAGTAAAGTGTGTCGGTGTCTCCTGACTGCCGCCTTTATAGTGGGTTAGGCGCCGTCACGATATTTCAGTCACATCAGGTCTCATCAGTTGAATGGACGAACAAGATTTAGCACGTCTAAGCCAGCTTCTGGATAAGGACGTGGAACTAGGAGAGGTAATTGATCTTTCTTGATAATATTTATTTGGAATGAAGCAGTTTATCACAGAAACTACGCGACCAAGCGACCGAACTCGACAAGAAAACTCGTGTAGTTGGAGGAGTCCTGAGCAAAATCCACTCGACCCCTGCACAATCTAGTGGAGATTTATTTCTTCTTATTTAGATACTTCTCTCAGTTTTCCTCCTCTTACTAGTACCAGCTCTCGTAGATTCGGCGCGACCGATGTTAACGGACTGTCAGAAAACCATTGCCGCCATTGCATTACTTGTACCTCCACATGAGTTTTGGAGGTGGAAAAATACATGGAATAGACAAGTAATTCTCTACCACAAGGAACCTGTTACTTTTTCCTCCTGTTTATGTTAAATTTTTTTTTTTCAGATGCAATCTGCAGTATTTGCTGCAGCGTTGCTCGAGTACCTTTCTACCAGAACTCTCTTATCCCTCTCACGATCGAGTGAACTCTTCGGAAGTACGGAAGAACTGATTTCTACCTTCTAAATCCACTTATAAGTTGATTCCCTAGTCCAAGATGAGTGGAAAGACAGGTTTTACTTACAAGCGGAGGACTACCTCCTGGGCATTATTACGCTTGTGAACGAATTGGTATGTACAGTGCCCTGAGGTTCGTCATAATCATCTTATCAATTAGTAGTCACGATATTGCGTGAATGCAGTTACGATGGGCAACTACGACGAGCCCCTTAAAATCTCCGTATTTGTAAAGGTCAGTATAGTTTAGATTTAAAACCTACATTCTGAATCTTTTGTATAGGACCTGTTCGCTGGGTTTTCTATGGTCTGATCCGAATATTAAATCACGAACCACGAGCTAACAAAGCAATTTAGCTGAATCTCAAAAACGACATCCTTCGGAGACGATTCGATAGCTTGAAGTATGACATCAAAAAGATTGAAGAAGGTGAGTCTAGTAATCGGACTATTCAGTCGAAATACGGTGTTGTGTTTATAAGGAACCACACAGTCGTCTACGATCTATCCTTGCGTAAATTAATGGGTTAGATTTCTTCTTCACCTATTCACAACATCGACTTTGTGTGTAGTTTCGAATAGTGTAGATATCATTAATAAATAATGGGTAGCTATTGCTTCTTGAGCTGAGAATATCTCCTTGCTGTCAAGGATGCTCATCGATTTAAAATCATGATCTAACATCCCGAGAGACTTGGTAGCTTTTTCTGAGACTTTCCTCTTAGTAGTCCTTTAACGATAGAATTAATCACCGAAAAAAACCCGCACTCCCAAAAAAATTTTTAGGAACTTTAGTAGAGCCTTATATTACATAAGCTATGTCAATTTTGTATAATCCAGTGGGTTTTTGTATTGTTTTATTTTTCCTACAAAGCTGTGACCCGTGCCCCCACCATGCTACCACCCCACACCTTTACTCAGTCACTTCATGACCTGGTGGATCAATAATAATGTCTTTAAACACTACATCAAAAGTCATATCTGTCTTGGAATAATATTTTCAAATACTTGATCACATAACTTTTGTATTACCTTCTGTGACCATGTCATATTAAGGGCTTCTGTACATACGTACATCCCAGCTTTCCATTTATTCTCATTCAGAGACTTATTTTAAAGTGATTAATGTTTACATTATCCAGAATTATATACATTTGTAAATTTACTGAATCTAAAAAACATAAGTCAGTCTCCTTTTGGAACCTGTTATGACCCGAAATCCCGCCAGACTCCGGGCACTAACTTATATGCACCCTGTGAAGAGTGGTGGAAGTTCTAACCATTCTTAATATTGACCATTTAGGTACAACATGATGATGTATTGACTATCTAAGTCTAATACAGATCAAAGTGTGTATTGACTGTCTAGTTCAATACAGCTGAAAGGATTAGCTATCTTAAGTAGAATAGATAGCTAAGATGACTGGAAAGAGAATTGACTTTGAAGTATGATTCTGAGTGACTGCTCTAATGATTAAGGAAATAATAGGAGAGTCAAGCAAAGCAGAGTAGTGCAGATGTAGTCCACATGGATTGAGATAACGGTTTGGGTTTTGATTAGTATAGTTCGAAATGGTGATTGTGCTGATAGTTAAAGCCCATCTGTGACAGTTGAGATGATATCCCAATCACAACTTACAGGACACTAAGTGGGTGTCTGGGTAAGTCGTAGTTACGAAAAGTGTCTGAGTTCTAACTATAGGCACTAGAGTACATAGGTCTGGCATGTATGTGCCCACAAGAGTCTACGTACTGAATGCATAGGTCATTGAACTAAATATATGTGTATAATAAGATAGAGAGAAAAATAGAAATATTAATGGAAATATAGTGTGGGCTTGTCTGGACTATATTTCAGAGTATATTTCACAGTACCTCTCACATACATGCACCCTATACATGTTAAGTTGCATGCACAGAGCTTATTGGAGGGTTTCTGGAGAAACCTGTGGGAAAGCTGGTAGGACTTGGCTTCAGCTTATAGGCTGCACCCTCACAAGATCATCTTGTCCAATTTCAAACAGGTGGATGGGAATCCCAGGGAGTCCAGGCAGGGTTCATGGGTTGAGAGGTCGGGGGGTCGAGATAAATAGGTTGGAGGTCGAGTGATAGATGGGTCAGAGCCCATGGGCTCTGATGAGTAAGAGCGGTGTGTTTCAAAGAGGAGATTAGAGTGGAAAATATACTTGAGATTACTGGGAATCTAAGCTGATTTTCTGACTGGATTGTATGTACAACATCTGCCAGACTATATAGACTGTGGAATGAATAACATACCAAATCCAGTAATAATGAAAACTAAACTAGCAAACATGAAACAAGATAAATAAACACCAAACTTGGTGTTAGGAACAGAATGGAATGGAGCGGAGTCTGAATCATGACAGGTTGTAAAACCATAATGGGAACAGGGTGGGAGTGGAGTCCGAATCGTGACAGGTCATTTGACCATAACAGGAATGGGGCTCAGTTAGAGAGCTGTCAGGTTTTCTGAGCGGGGTCCAGTGACTGGTGTGTGGGACAGGGTCAGAGATAGATAGGAGCAGAGTCTGGCAGGTATTCCGGTGACTGATTGTGAGGAGTATGCTTTTACCACAGTTTCATTGTGGTAAAACACTCCTTTTATTTTATTTATATTTTACACATTCTATTCATATTTATCTATCTTTTATATTCTTTGAATATTTCATCATTTCATTAGTTCGAAGCATTGTGTATACTTGTGGGTACACTCAGCACCAATTAGAACTCAGAGACACTTTTACACTGCAACCACGACTTACCCAGACACCTGTTAGTGTCCTGTAAGTTGTGATTGGTGTATCGTCTCAACCGTCACAGACGGGCTTTAGCTATCTACTCAATCAGAGTTTCGAACTGTACCAGTCGAAACCCCATCTATATCTCAATCTGTGCAGACTACATCCACGCTACTCTATTATCCGACTCTCTCGTTACTCTTTTCTATACTTGAGCAGTCATTTGGAATCACACTTAACAGTTGATTCCCTTTATTTGTTTTAGCTTTCTACTCTACTTTAGATAGCTATTCTACTCAATTGTATTGAACTAAGTAGTCAATACCTGTTCAGTCTGTATTAGACTTAGACAGTCAATACATCTATGTGTAGTACCTCAACGGTCGATATTCTTCGTATATAGAACAGTTAGAACTTCCACCACTCTTCACACAAGTAGGGTCTACCAGCAGGGACCAGAACATTGAGAGCTAGACTCGTTCAACGTCCTCTGCTAAGTGTGACTGTTCCTTAGGGTCATTGACGTATAAATAAAGCTTGTTCATGTGTCTGACAGTGTGAGTGACCCACTATACCCTTGGATTTGTCCTTTAAGGAGGGGTTGTTGTAAGGTTTGTCCCAGTCGCTCTAGTGTACATCCCACAGTGAACACAGTGAAATGATTGGAGGGGTAATTGATGGAAATACATATCCAACCTGTCAGGGAGAAGCAAGTCAAATAGGTGGTGTCCTGAGAGGGCAGGGGAGAAGGCTGTTGCGGTAGAGGGCTGTAAATAGGGTCTGCTAGAGTGGGGTCGATGGTAAGGGGCTTATCGTCCTGGACATCAGCTTTCCATTTCCTTTTTACTTTTTTGCTCAATGGGGGAGGCTCCTCAAAGACTTCCATAGTTAGGGGATCAATGTCCATCAAGTCAACACTGGGTTGGTGAATGGGGCTCCCAAGGGAAATGCAAGGCGAGCAGGGAGATTTGGGTGGGGGACTCTGAACTGTCAAGAGAACATGGGATGAGTCCGGCGCCATAGAGAGTAAGGGTGTGGGTGTGAAGCAATGCAGTGGGGGCACAAAAGAGATGGATGGAGGTGGGGTGTGAAGAGTCGATAGATTCTGACCGTTCGATATACGAAGAATAGTGTCTATTCAACTACTATTAGCAGATATTGACCGTACAGTACAATACCGTAGATTACTAGACAAGCTGTACTAGTAAGAAGACACGCCATGCGTCACAAGAGCAGCTGTACAGTTGCTCTTGACGGCTAGAATGAAAGAATGAAAGAGTTGACCTTCACAGTACAACTCACAGCTAGATGTAAAGTAGATAATCAACGCGAAGTTGAATATCTAGAGTAAAGAAATAATAGCGCGAGTCGACTATAATGTTGACTAGCGCAAAGACCTTAGATTGGAACTCGACCTTCGCGGTTCGAGTCCGAAGTACGTTAGTACGCAAGAGAATACTACCTTTTAAAGGTAGTTGAAACATTACCCTTGACACCTCTCGCTATTCGACGTCTGGGTCGTTTACGAGGTGGTGTCTGCTGGGTAAAAGTTGTCTGTCTCTTTTGGCACCGAGAGCGCCCATACATATACACAAAGCTTCGAACTACAAAATTGTTATGTATTTTATTAGTTTTCTACCTTTTAAGTCCCCCAAAAGCCGAAATAGCCAAAATGGCTTGTGAAATGTACTTATATTGCGATGATAAAATTTGTATAAATATCTTTTAAATTTCGTTGAATTTCTACAATTTATTTTACATTTTTATCTTAAATATTGAAGAAGTTATGAATTTATTCTTTTTTAACTAAATACTATCAAACCGGCCACCAGGCGCTAATTACACAACGCGCGAGAAAATCATGTGACAGTCGTCACAAAAAGGCGCGACGGTCACAAGGCGCGACGGTCACAAAGCGCGACGGTCACAAGGCGCGACGGTCACAAAGCGCGACAGTCACAAGGCGCGACGGTCACAAGGCGCGACGGTCACAAGGCGCGACGGTCACAAAGCGCGACGGTTACATAGTGTGACAGTCACACGGCGCGATGATCACAAAGGCGCGCGGATGACATACACGAAAGGCGCGGGAATAGATTACATCATCATGTATGCTATTGTAGAAAAAACCAGAAATTCCTGGAGCATTCCAGAAGCTTCCCCAGGACTAGCTAAATTAGGATAGTAATGATGTAATATGTCTCAAAAATGTCTCACATTTTATTGTATATAAGGAGCTCTGCTCCAGCCGTGAAAATATAACTTTTTATCCACCCACATCTGTGTGTTACTGCAGCAAGCAGGCTATTCCACCCCTATCAGGGCTGTTGGACTTTTAATTCCACCTCTATTTGAGTTGTTGGAAACCTTTGCCACCTCGGTTAGAGTTGTTGGTCCAAGTAGTGCACCTTGTCACCTCAATCTGAGTTGTTGACTTATTTGTTCCCCCTTGCCACCTCTTAATTGAGTAGCTGGCTTTATTACTTTTTCTAACTTCTATTTAGGTTGTTGGAATTGTTGCCACCTCGGTTAGAGTTGTTGGCTATCAACCAAGTAATAAATAAATTGTTTGTTTTATTGTTTGAAATTAGAATATAATTCTAATTTCTCCTGGTTTGGCTTATAATTAAATACTGAGAATATTCTTGCAGAATCATACAGACTACATTAAGATCCTGATAAGTTAGTATCACAGTAGATCCAGTAGATTAATTTAAATAAAGCATATATTGCCAAATATTGTTTTATTCTATAGTTGATCTTTTGACCTGTTTATTAATATTTTTACTGTTTGATAAATAGTATAAAATATATATAAACTAGCTAGAATCGAAGTTGAATCTAGTTTTGGAATCAGTAAATTGTTATTCATATTTTAGTGGTTGTTTTCACAGAAAAAGAACAAGCTTACATAAGCAGCTCTCAAAAACCTTCTTTGCGAAGTAGGGTGCATATATTCAAGTAAACTCTTGACTTCAGGGGTTCTAAGTCTATTAAGGCTGCCACTGATTAATATCAAATACTTAAATTATTTTACCTTGTTGTGAATTGAGTATTTGCACACTTTGATAGAGCATTGGACTCCTTTTTCCAGAAAATAATATTAAAATAAGTCTAATACATTACAAAAATCAAGGTGTGCTCGAAATATAGAAAGAATATAAAGAAAGAAAATAAAAGGTAAATAATAAAGTACTATAATCCAGTTATTATTCCTTAGTCCAGGTATGCATATATGCATACCCTTTACATGGGGAAAGATAGGTGGAGCTGGACGATATTGGTTGGATGATACCCCTTCCAAACCCTGACAGAAGTTGGTAACTTTCTTCACTGGTTGGGGTCACTCATAAAGAAGTGAATCTCATCAGGAAGTAAAAATCCTTCTTGGCAGTCCACACCTAGGTACTTATGTATCATTGTAGGCTGGATAGTGCGGTCAATCTTCCTCCGAATCAGATGACAAGTTGATGGGCTCCATCCGATAGGTTCTTTCCTGGTATCTGCATTGTGGGGGGGGTTCTGGGTGTGAAGAGTGGTGGAAGTTCTAACCGTTCTATATACAAAGAATATCGACCGTTTAGGTACGACACAACAATGTATTGACTATCTAAGTCTAATACAGACCAAACACGTATTGACTGTTTAGTTCAATATGGTCGAGTGAATTAGCTATCTAAAGTAGAATAGAGAGCTAAAACGAATAAAGGAGAATCGACTGTAAAGTATGATTCTGAATGACTACTCGAATGTCGAAGAGAATAATGAGAGAGTCAAATAGCAGAGTAGTGTGGATGAATGGTTTGAGTTTCAACTAGTATAGTTCGAAACTCTGATTGCGCTAGTAGTTAAATCTTGTCTGTGACGGTCAAGACAATACCCCAATCACAACTTACAGGACACTAACTGGGTGTCTGGGTAAGTCGTGGTTGTGGGGTAAAAAGTGTCTGAGTTCTAACTACCGGTGCTAGAATACATAAGTCTGGCGCATATGCACCCACAAGAGTCAATGTACCGAATGCATAGGTTGTCAAACTAATTATATGCGTATAATAAAATAGAGAGAAAGTAGAAATAATAATGGAAATATAGTATGAGCTCGTCCAGACTATATTTCCGGAGTATATTTCGCCGTACCTCTCACACTCCTGCTCAACTTGATCGTGTTCTTACTCTATTTGACAAGGGCAAGTCTGCACATGAAGTAGCTGCTACCACTAGTCATTCTGTCTCTAATATATCCAGAATTCGCTCTAAACATTCTTCCTCCCTCTCCAAAGCAGCTGGAGGTTGTCTATGCAAACTTTCCCTCTGATACCCATTACATCATCCAACAAATCACTTCCCAGAAGATTGACCATGCCACTCAGGCCTCTAAAGTCCTACAAGATACAAATGGGGAGTCTATCTTTGCAAGAACAATTTATAGGGAACTCAAGAAAGCTGGAATGAAGGCTGTGGTGAAGAGGAAAAGGCCTAAACTCACAAAAAGGTATAGAAGGGAGAGGCTGGACTTTGCATTGGCACACAAGAACTGGTCTCTGGAGGACTGGAAGAGGGTTGTTTGGTCAGATCAGACTAAAATCAATTGTTTGGGGTCAGATGGGAGGAAGTGGGTGTGGAAAAAAGCAGGAGAGGGGCTCAGTGATAGGCTGGTTGATGGCACTGTCAAGTTTGGAGGGGGGAATCTGATGTTGTGGGGTTGTATGTTCTGGGAAAGACCAGGATATGCCACCAAGATTGATGGGAGGATGGATGCTGAACTTTATGTTAGCATTTTGGAGGATGAACTTCAAGAATCTCTCAGGCATTACAAGAAGAAGACTGGGGATATTGTCTTTCAGCAAGACAATGATCCCAAACACAAGAGCAAGAAGGCCACCAATTGGCTTAATGGCAGTGATTTTGATGTCATGATATGGCCCCCTCAATCTGCTGAGCTTAATCCAATTGAAAACCTTTGGCATTACCTCAAGAAGAGACTACTAGAGTATGAAGTGGAGCCTAGGAGTATTCAGGAGTTATAGGAAAGGGTCCAGACAGAATGGGACAGGATTCCTGCTTCTATTTGTCAGAATTTGATAGAGAGTATGCCTAGAAGGATTGCAGCTGTTTTGGATGCCAAGGGGGGTTACACCAAGTACTAGATTATATGATTTGTATTGGATTATATACCAGGGATAAAACTGTTCCAATGAGGTTGCATTAGTATTTGATTTATAGTCTGATGACAAATAATGCTTATGTCATAGAATTCTTAGGGTATATAGCCAACATATATGACTACCTAAATTAAAAATTTCAGGTCAATTGGTCAAGTACTCATTGAGTTATTCAACATTCTTTGACATATAAAAAATCATTGGAACAGTTTTGTCCCCCACTGTACAACATAGCCAGGTACCATCCCCTGTGTGAAGAGTAGTGGAAGTTCTAACCGTTCTATATACGAAGGATATCGATCGTTTAGGTACGACACTAAGATGTATTGACTGTCGAAGTCTAATACAGAATGAACGCGTATTGACTACTTAGTTCAATATGGTAGAGGGAAGTAGCTTTCTAGAATAAGGTAGAGAGCTAAAACGAATAAGCAGAATCAACTGTCAAGTGCGATTCTGAACGACTACTCGAGAGTAAAGTAGAGTACTAGAGAGTCGAATAATAGAGTAGCATGGATGTGGTCCACGCGAGTTGAGATAAGGATTGAGTTTCGACTGGTACAGTTCGAAACTCTGATAGAGTAGATAGCTAAAGCCCGTCTGTGACGGTCGAGATGATACACCAATCACAACTTACAGGACACTAATGGGTGTCTAGGTAAGTCGTGGTTGCTGTGTAAAAAGTGTCTAAGTTCTAAACTACGGGCGCTAGAATACATAAGTCTGGTGTGTGTGCACCCACAAGAGTCAATGTACCGTATACATAGGTCATCAAACTAATTATAGATATAATAAAAGAGAGAAAATAGAAATAATAAAGGAGATATAGTAAGAGCTCATCCGACTATACATATTTCCTGAGTGTATTTTGCCATACCTCTCACACCCTGTCATAGATGTTGACAAAGAAGCCATTGGATTATTTGAACATAAAAAGTTTTGAGACCTCAAAAGCAGCAAGGGAGGATAACCCAAAACTTTAAAAGTTATTTATCCACTAAAGTGTATATATTTATATTGTTTGTTGTAAAATTAATATTTATCAAATTCAGTTGATTAGGTATCACTCTGAAGAATGCAAAAATATTAATATTTATCCTATATCTGACAAAATTTAGTCAAACAATCATCTGTAGATTATTCTTTTGGAATAAATTGCACAATGGGGATTGGTACCCCAGATAGTTCTGGTTAATTCTCTAAACCAACTAAATTTAAATTATATGAAATATATTTGAAAGTTTGCTTGTATACAAGAGAATACATCATAACCCAAAGATTAAGTCATAACCCAAAGATTAAGTCATAACCCAAAGATTAAGTCATAACCCAAAGATTAAGTCATAACCCAAAGATTAAGTCATAACCCAAAGATTAAGTCATAACCCAAAGATTAAGTCATAACCCAAAGATTAAGTCATAACCCAAAGATTAAGTCATAACCCAAATAATCTTGTTTAACCCAAATAATCTAGGTTAACCCAAATAATCTTGTTTAACCCAAATAATCTAGGTTAACCCAAATAATCTTGTTTAACCCAAATAATCTAGGTTAACCCAAATAATCTTGTTTAACCCAAATAATCTAGGTTAACCCAAATAATTTTGTGTAACTATGTCATTTGTGTGTATTTTAAAAGGGCATGCATATTTTAAAGATGAAATTTCAGGTAATTAAATATAAACTCATAGAATAAGTTGTCATGGCCAGAAGGAATAGTCTCACTTGGAAAATATGAGGATTATTCAGTAAAATTTTGTATATTCAATAAAGTGTGACCACCCTCCAAGGTCAGCCAGCTTTCAACAATGGGGATTGGATGCAGGTAATAATCAGAATAAATGGGGTCCATATCCTTTTCTTCCCTACTCCTGGAATGAAGGTGATATTTCTGAAACAGAGGAGACTGAATATCAGGTATTGTACTATTATCACTTTCAAAGTTTAATACATTTATACAGCATGGGCCAGAATTTAGTGAAGGCAGTGAACCAGATATTCAAGACTGTAACATTTCCCCTCTAACTAGGCCCAAACCCCAACCAGTTCAGAAGCACAAAGCAGAGGCAATGAATGAGTGAGAAAACTTTGGTTGACAAGCAGCTGAATGAACACTCAGAAAATGACCCAGGCTGAATTATAAAGAAACTTAAAAGGCATAAGCCTTTAACACATTTTAGAGCTTTTTACACATAATATTTGACTCTTTTTTTCAGAGGCTCTGACATCCACAAGTGAAGTTGTTTCAGTGTTGGCAGTTGCCTTCCTAATTAGGAAGTGTTGCAGTGTCACAACATACATGTTCTTGATGTAAACCTAGAACTCATGTGTTTTAGATGACATATTACTCAATTAAGGGTCAAAACTAGTGATGTGCCAATTGAAGTGTACACAAGGTATATTTCATGAGGAAAATGTATACTATGTATATGTAGCATTTCTTGTGTTTTGAGGTCCTAAAGTCAAATATACCAAAATTAATGAGGTAACTGCCTTAGCCAGGTGACCATGACAACGCAAGGTCACCAGAGCGCCGCTGGGGCGGACCACCACCTTATCACTCGCCGCAAACAGTTGTCTCCGAAGATAGAACTTTGTCAGCTAGTGTAGAGGGTGGCTAGGGGAAACGGGATAGTAACGGTTTCGAGCCGACGAGAGCTCTCATCAGGGGGATACCGCTACCCCGACCGTTTCGCCCATCCAGAATTACTGATTGGGAGTCTACTACTGAGCCTGGTCCAAAGGGAGTGATAAGATAGTCGATTCGTGCCGACCTACGCGTGCATCGAACTCTGAGAATCTTGGTGACCCAGTGGTGGGTAGTATACGGTTGGGAGCGAGTACCGAGGCCAGCAAGTTTCCTTGCTGGATCGGATTTGTCGATGTCCATACAGCAAGACGATGGTGGATATTTTAGAAAAAAATATGTCGCGGCACTTGCGCGGCAGTGCGACACCCTGCGCCGCACTTTCCTATAGCCCGCAGTAATGTCATGCCGCAGCCCGCTTGCCACAACCCGGACCGGACGTGGGAAACCGCAGGTTTTTCACCGTTCAATACCTGGTTTACGGTGTCCTTTTCTGCAACCAGATACGCAGAAAATTGCAAGACCTACTTACCAGAGTGGACACGGCTGTATTTGAGGAAGGTATTAGAGGAAGATTCCATAGATGAGTCGGAAGAGCTTATATTACCAAAACTAAGGCCACCGTAGAAGGAAAAGCAGAAGGGGAAAAGACGCATTGGTTCCTCTATACAAGCATCGTTACTTCGAGTCGCTAGATATGCGGCGTTCAAACATATATCAGAATCACTCTGCGGGTGATAGGGATAGAGCACATAGTTCAGGCGATGATTTCCATTCATTTTCACTTGCTGGGTATTTGCCTCTACTTCGAAAACCCGCTCAGTCGCGACATATCATTTCAATAATCTTACTCGGTGGTTGAGTTCATCAGCAATTAACGGGCAGCACCTATTATCATTCCTGGTATATTTTCTCCTCTTTCTTCTTGACTAGCTATTCAACCAAACTGGCTCATACGCCACATCTTATGATATAGCCTCAATTAGTTCAAAAATAGTTCGAATTGATACCGTATAATCATGCATTGCACTTGCGAAAAAAGAGGGGTAATGTCAGTTATCAAATAATAACTCTTAAGAGATTGATGAGACTAACGATCTGTTCAGTAATGGCGGCCTGAGCCTTCGTGTTCATGATGAGGGCGACGATCAAGCCTTCGCAGACCGTAAATATAGGGAATCGCCACAGGGATAAATCGCAAGACATACCATACAGACCCAGCACTTCCGCAAAAATCAAAATGAGGATCTAGAAAAGGATTGGTCAGAGATAGTTCAGAAAGATGGACTAGACATACCATGCCAACAAAAAGCCTAGGCTGTTGCGCAGTTCCCCTAACACCAGCATCGCCAACAATTCCAACGGCAAAGCCTGCAGCAAGACCTGCAAGACCGACGGAAAGACCGGCGCCTAGTTGCACAAAGCCAGCGAATAGCGGCATTTGGTAGCTTACTGCATGAGGCGACATAGCAGTGGTCAATGATGGCTTCTATTCCACAAATACAGCTCCAAGAGCCACTCACAGCCACTGGAGATGAGAACTGATACCACAAGGCCGTAGATCTGAAGCGCAGTAGTTGAAACAAACTGGATCTTGGCTTCAAAGCACAAATGACATACAGCAATAATACCCGCCATAATTACGGGTACAACACACTTCATCATAAGGTCCGGTCGTAACACGGACATAGCAGAGATTCCAACACCAGATTTAGCAGTCCCATAGCTTCAAAACGATCTTAGTGCAAAATTCACATTAAGTGCGTAAGCATACCTGGCACCGATACCTACACGCATATGACGGACGTGAGTACCAAAATATCGATGAACAGAAAGCAAATATACAAGTAAAGACGATGGCACTTGTGCACCCCTTCATGGTTGGAATACGCGTCAGTGAACGTTCCTTGAAAGTTAAGACATAGGGTGAATACGAACCATGGCACCGAAAAACGGGGCATAGACTGGACATAACTCTGACATACTAATTGCGTTCGAGGTTATTAAGATTGGGTTATGAAAACGAGAGGGGGAGGGAGCACCGCCTGTTGAGTGATGGATTGGATTTTGTTAGACTAAGTTTGGCGCGGAGATCCAAATCAACTTGTGTGGGTCCTTATGGTTGGCGCCGCAAGTGTCTACAGTTGCGGACAATCAAAGTCAGCAAGTTTGATATCTCACGATCGAGAACTTTTGGCAAGAAACTAATTTCGGATTTGGATTCAGCTGGTCAAAGTACGCTGAAAAACATTTTTCTAATATTTTTGCCATTAGGTTTTAGGGTGGCCAAATTTTTAGCCAAAGTATGTAGAATTTTGTAAGCTAGCTAGGGTTTAGAACAATTGACATCATTTGAAAGGCTGCTGTCTAATGCAGCCTTACATTGGCATTGGTCAAGACGTTGATAGGACCAAACTGTATTCCTCGAGAACGGCGAGTACGATACACGATGATGACGGTAAGTAAAACGATTATGAAAAAACTACTATGCGCGTCTGTGATAACGTAATCAGTATGTCGTAAGCCACCAGGCTTACATCATTGCGGTATTAGAAACCTGACGGTGTTGTTTTTGCTTTCTGACAGCCCATGCTGCAGCACTACCAGTAAGCCCCTTCCGGTATGCACTCATGAACCGTCAGGAACGTTAATAAACCTGCGAATTACATCGGTAGGGCATGCATTTAGGTAGCGGAGGGCACTCTCCTTTGCTTTGGCGAAATTCTTCTTGGGGACCTCACGGTAACGATACTTGACCCACCCCCAGTACTTAAACAATGTATCAGACTTTAACAACTATATGATATAAGATAGTATAAACTTGCCATCTCAATTGGATTGAGCTCGCAGTGGAACTTGGGTAAAAAAATACATTCATGTCCAGCTTTCTTGATAAGAGACTCAAGCATAGACTCTTGGTTCACAAAGTCCTCCTGTTTGCTGAGTAGCCGGGCCATGCAACAATCAGTATTTTCAAATGGGCATACTGGCACACACTTGGTGCGCATTTTGTGAACATCAAAACCCCGCTCAGTAAGAGTGTGTTCCAAACCTTTCTGTTTTCCATCTGGAAGGGTCATCTTTTGTACTTTCCCTCGATGTTCAGCAACTGGATTTGATTCAGGGATGACTGTATCATGATGTATATGCTGTTTCCCACCATTGGACTTGTTCATCTCGAAAGCTTTGAGGGCATCAGGACCTAGTGACGCATGTGCTGATGACTGGTCAAAAATAAAAAGTGCAACACAATTTGGATGAGCTTTCTCAAACAGCTCAATTGCATGCTTGACTTGGGCAAGTCCCTGTTTTGTATCCCACCATGCATCACCGTTAGAACCCAGATAGATGATTTTTCGAGCTTCATCCACAATATTTCCTTGAGTACCATAAAGAACGAGACGACCTGTGATTGGGTTGATGAATTCCGAAATGTGAATAAGGCGACCTCACCTTTCTTCTGTAAGACAGTCTGATTGGGTCCCAGCCATGTCTTCACTTTGTAATCATTGACTGAGAGGCAGCTTTCATCGTGAAATTGTGGTATGATCTCTTTTTTGCCCTCTCTCAATGTTGGTGCCACCTTTCTCAGCTCTGGGCCCTCGAACTTTGTCATCTGCTCCTCAAATTTCGCCATGGTGGGAAGGAACACCTCATTACAATATTTCACGACATCTTCCCGCTCATGCCCATCCATATATATCCCTTTTTTGAGTGTTGTCAAGTGCCATCCAAGTTTGAGAAGCCATCGCGGAGCTGATCTCTCACAAAGTGGCTGTTTTAGTGAGATAGAAAGTGCAGGAAGGATCTGGTTATTGAGAGCATGCTGGAATTTCCGAGGGGTGATTTGGCCAACAGGCTGTGAGGTGAGCCATGATCTTGCTGCTGTCTTGACACGCTCATCAAGCAATAAGCTTCGTGACATCTTCACTCCACCACGTTTCTCTATAGGCAATTGTTCGAAAACCTGATAATGGCATGCAAGTGCTCGAACTTTGCATGCATAATACCTCCCCTCACCCTCATGCCATTGTTGAGCAATGTGAAGGCTGGCATCAATTTTCCCATATCCTTTCAGCCGGAGTGTTGCAAAATTATGGAGAATGAGAAGCTGGTTGACTTGGTTGATAGGTAATGTGTCACCACTTTTTTTCATGTCATTCTTAATCTGGGCTCGCAGAACATCCCAACTGCGAATCTTGACACCACAGCCCTGGATGCACTCGTCCAGATCATCCTCCCATCCAGTTTCGTCTTCTTGGTTGGTTGGTAGAGAAGTAATCTCCATATTCTCTTCTTTGATTTCAGATGGAACCACAACACCAATGGTCCCCTCATTCATCATGGGTGGGATCTGGGTCTTGATGCTCTCATCACAGGTTGCATGTTCAGTTGGGATCTCCACTTCAACACTGTGCTGATAATCCACCACCAGCTTTGGATTGATGCCAAATCCTGCACCACCCTGTGGCAACCTCTGCATACTGGCTGCTGAAGATATAAAGCTATCCATGGTTGTTTGATTGTGGTTCACCTTCTGATAACGGTGTTGTGTACACTTTGATTTACTCATTACATCAGGACCCCGCATGTACTTTTTGGGCCTCTATGTGTTCTGTAAGGTGAGATTCAATAGTAGTGCACAGGCAATACAGATACTGACTAGTTTTCAGTTTCTTAACTTTCCTTAGCTGATAAGGGAGCCAGTCTTCATCTGTCAAGTTATCTCCTTCATGCAGTGCCAACTTCACCATGCTTTCCTGTAAATCCTCCTCCTCCCAATCTCTGCATACTGATGCTTCTTCAACCTCTGCATCTGATCCCATGCCAGCATCATCATTATCAATTAGAAACCTTGTGCTGTCAGTATATAAGCCCAATCCTTGCTCAGGCCAGACAAGCAAGCTGGAATCAATGATTCCATGTGGACCATCAGGCAACAATGATAGCTCGAGGTCATCTGTCAGGGTTTTCCCATTTGGCAACTGGGGTATGCTTGACTGGGCTGCTTGATTTCGGGGCACAGAATAGTGACCCTAGTGGACAAATAGACCACCACTCAGACTCAGACTCAGACTCAGTTTGACCACATGAGCAATGTTTCGGATACGTTTTTGAGGTCGTCCATGGGCCATTGGACATTACTCAAGAATGTGAGTCAAAGTGTCCTCAGATTTTCATCTTTTCGGTGCTACACATGGCTGAACTTCAAATATATTGTATTGTACTGTCATCCTCCAACAAACCTCAAATATATTTAGTAGAATCATGTTTGGCTCATAGAAAGCTCTCAATTGCATATTTGTTCTGATTTTTCCTGATTTTTTTCAGGGTGGCCAAATTTTTGAGGTTGTCTCACTAAATATCTTCGAAATATGGAAATCAGCTCGTTGAAATATCTTCATTAAATCCCAATATACATGTTTTTACAGTTTTTGACTACCCCAAGTGTTTGTGGCAATGTAAAAAAATGGGGTAACCAAATTGGCTGACTTTGATTGTCCACAACTGTATATATAATCACTGGAAAAAACCCCCACTCCCAAAGATTTTTAAGATCTTAGTAGAGCATTAGTTTATATAAATTTCAACAACCATCCATTGGATCCTGGTGATTAGTACAGAGTATCTTTGAAGCATCTATGTACATATGTCTGATACAGTGCACCTAGTCACCACTACTTTTGTACAACAGGCACTTCATATTATGTCTCTTCAGGCAATTTTTTTTCCCTCTTGTAGAAATGAAGTTTCCAATGATATGAAGAGATTGTCAAGAGGAATTATCAAAAATCTCAAAACTGACTGGGATAGATATTTTGACTAACATCAATTCCACCACCACTTAAACTGTTGAAAGCGACTCCTAATGAAGAGACTCCACATGCCAGAGTAACCTTCAACACCCCCTTTATGACCACAAATCCTTTTGATGACTCCCACCAACATCTAGACAGACCAGCCACCAATAAAGGTTGACTGTCCTTCTCAAACGTGTTTATTGAAGGAATAGCAGGTCAAGTATTTGGTTGAGGATCACAAGACCCAGATGAAACTCGCTGACCCCTGCCTATCAAATCCAATCCTTTCATCACACCTGGAGGAGAGCCCAGTGACTCATCTAGGAGTTCAGATAGCTCCTATAGTAATAGGCACCAGGGACATGGGGGCAAAACCCCAAAACTCCTAGACTCTCAAACTGATCCAGCTCCCGAAGCGGCGACTTACATAAGGAGAAAGTGCTTACCCTCAATACAAATGACATCAAGATCAAATGGTCCAACCTTCCTGAATATGATGGAAGTCATTCCAAAGCCTTGGAGTACATCCTCGACATCATGAGCCTTTCAGAGATCTCAGACTCGATCAGCACCCTGTTGGGAGTCGCTCTGCCCAGACAACTCACAGGTAACACAAAGATTTGGTGGAGCACCCTAGACTGTGAGCATCACACTGAATTCAGTCAATCTCACAGATCTTTCCTTTGGGGCATCGTTGAAGGTTTACTAGGGACCAGGTGGCATGAATCTCTCGCGATCAAATGGGAAGAGATGAGGTTTGTTACCCTCATCATGATCGTGAAACTCTGATGCAGTACATCCAATGCTGAATCAAGTTGTATTGGTTTCTCTATGGTTTTCACCAGGATTGGAAGGAGGAAACACACCGTTTGATCTTGACCTTACCCACAGAATGGCTTTATTTATTGCAAGGACTACCCATCAACGACATAATGGGGCTGAAAAATTATGCCAATAACTTACAGGAAGCCCTCATTAATGCCTGGAATCAGACCCACTGAGAGTGTTACCAGTTTCAGAAGCCCAGAGTCATGATCACCTAACAGGAAGAGTTGGACCCCTGGCATGAGGAAGAACACTCTAGGGGAATCAACTCCACCAATTGCGGACACGTCCTTCTCAGGGAAACTGAAGATAAAACTGTCCCTAGGTGTGAAGAGTGGTGGAAGTTCTAACCATTCTATATACGAAGAATATCGACCGTTTAGGTACGATACCAGGATGTATTGACTGTCTAAGTCTAATACAGACTGAACACGTATTGACTGCTTAGTTCAATATGGTAGAGAGAAGTAGCTATCTAAAGTAAGGTAGAGAGCTAGAACGAATAAGTAGAATTGACTGTTAAGTGCAATTCTGAACGACTGCTCGAGTGCAAAGTAGAGTAACTAGAGAGTTGAATAATAGAGTAGTGTGGATGTAGTCCACGTGGGTTGAGATAAGGATTGAGTTTCGACTGGTACAGTTCGAAACTCTGATTGAGTAGATAGCTAAAGCCCGTCTGTGACGGTTGAGACGATACACCAATCACAACTTACAGGACACTAACGGGTGTCTGGGTAAGTCATGGCTGCGGTGTAAAAGTGTCTGAGTTCTAAACTACGGGCGCTAGAATACATAAGTCTGGCGTGTGTGCACCCACAAGAGTCGATGTACCACATACATAGGTCGTCGAACTAATTATAGATATATAATAAAAGAGAGAAAACAGAAATAATAAAGGGAATATAGTAAGAGCTCATCCGACTATATTTCCTGAGTGTATTTCGCCATACCTCTCACACTAGGAGATCTAATGTGAAACAAGGTAAGAAACACAGTATGAATGAAGCGACAAGAAAAGCATCGCTAAACCCCTAAAGGAGTGCTGGATTTGTGGGAGTTTGGAGCATTTTAAGATCGACTGCCCTCACACAGGTAGGATGTCATATTACATCTCTATTAACAAATGCTCCATGCAGAACCCAACCAAGGAGGCGGACGATCAGAGGGCTTATGAAATGGTTTATGGATTAAGCATACAGGGACAAGTACATAACATTGATGAGGAATCAATTTTCATTTCTGTCTACCTTCCTCAATCAGAGGACATCATCATTTTAGATGCGAATTCACCTTCAAATGAGAACAAAGCGTTGCAAGTCTATGTCTCTATATCAGACTGCGATTTCCTCAAGAAAGGAGACTGGCTGGACATTCATTGTCAGAACTGGAAAGGTCTGACTGAGATGGAAGCCTTATTGCAATCTAAACCTCCTACCATTGAGGAAATCATCGACGAGGACGTATCTGCGAACTGATCTAAAGAAATAAGTCAGACCTATGTTATAGAAGACCCCTCTGAGTTAGAGGGATCAGAGGAGGAGAACTTCCCCTTCGACCCAGGACAGTTACCCACCCTAATTCCTTATGATGATTCAGACTCTGAAGCAGATGACTCCATTCTGAATGCTATGCCCAAGGTACTTTATGGTAGATGTGTCAGGAGGGACATCAAACTGGCCACAAAACAGGAAAGCAAAAGACCCAAGGTCCAATACCCTCAATCCAGTCAGCTTATGAAGGAGGATTCAACCATCATTTACCACAGAAGGGAACCCCCCAGTGGATACTCCAGTATAGGTATCTCGGGATTACACATCTATGGACATGTAGGGAACTCAGAAGCCTCTAATCCTATCAAAATCAGGCTGGACGCTGGGGCTGACCTTTCCTTAATTTTGGAGGATTTCTATAAGGAACTAGAAGACTGCCCCAAGCTCAAACAAGGACTCAAGTTGTGCCTCATTCAGCTTACCAGTAATGCTAAAGTCTTAGGATATGTCAATGTCCCCATTTACCTTGAAGACAAAACTGGTATTGTGAGAGGTACCACAAAATATTGTATATTCTGAAATATAGTCTGGATGAGCCCACATTATATTTCTATTATTATTTCTATTTCTCTCTCTATTTTATTATACACATATATTTAGTTCGACAACCTATGCATTCAGTACATAGACTCTTGTGGGTGCATACGTGCCAGACCTATGTATGTATTCTAGCACCTATAGTTAGAACTTAGACACTTTTTACCCTGTAACCACGACTTGCCCAGACACCCACTTAGTGTCCTGCAAGTTGTGATTGGGGTATCATCTCGACCATCACAGATGGGCTTTAACTACCAGTGCAATCATAGTTTCAAACTACACTAGTCAAAACTTGAACCATTATCTTGATCTGCGTGGACTATATCCACGCTACTCTGTCTATTTGTTACGGCCGGGGCACCGTGTCGCAACCCTATTGGTCCCAAGGTTATCACCACTTATCAACATTTTCAAGTCACCACTTCGGAAACCATCGGCCCCCGAAGCTGACGTATGTTTTCGCGATGATCAAACTCCGTTTACGCCCACGTCAAAATAACTCGTATTGTCTGGTTAAACTTTTGATACATCCCTTTTATTATGTTGATCCATTCAATCCTATGTTTCACATATGTCTATCTATATCTGTGAAGGATAGGTCATATAGGAAGCGCGACTAAAGGCTCTAAGCCTAGACCTTAAGCCGCTTTATAATACAATTATTTCATTTTGTTTTATATATTTTATTCTCTCTTTATCATTCATAAATACGCTTTATAGTTCAAGAGCCCATGTATGCTTGTGGGCGCTCTTGCCCACAAGAAGTATGTGTATGTCACAGTAGTAGTCACACGACTAAATTTTAGACACTTTTCAACCTCGACAACCATCACCTGCACACGCAAGTACTGGTTTGGGGTCTTGTCTAAAACAAACTTCTACTTATCTCTCTTCATTGAGTTATAGTAATTACATTTTGTACTGAAACAGTCGAAGTCCGTTATTACTATTCGACTCAACTTCAAGCTCTTGACTAGCATGGTAAGAATATCCATCGTAACTAACTTTCTTAGGATATTCTCTCTCTTTCGCACACTACGTACTTTCTCTTGTCTATTCGGCCTTCAGCCCAACTAGCTAAACAATCGAATCGTACCGTAAGGTCGATCCATCCTTGTAATTATCTGCCGATCGTACCTTAAAGGTCGATCACAATCTACATCTTAACTACTAGTTGATTGTATTTCGTACTATCGTTAGTCGATAACAATCGTACATTGAGTGGTAAACTACTCAACCCTTTACAGTGGTGATCCGAGCCGGACCCTCATTCACTGCGATCCGCGCGAACAATCAGCTAGTAGTATTATGACCTTAACCAGTGGCAGAACCACCCGAATCCCTACGCCTGTAGGTGCCCCTCGGACTAGAAAGGAATATCCGGGCTTAGGGCTATCCAGTAATGTCACGACACGAAAGTCATCTCTAATGACTCAAGAGGCCGATACCGTTTTGGAACCTTCACAAGGTGAATGTGGGCTTCCCACGAGTAATTCTGCTGGAACGAGCAAGGATAACTCTTATTTTAAGTCGTCGGAAACCCTCGGACTCCTTACCGCTCGAGCAAACAGAAACAACACTGGTTTAAAATTTCCACCGCCTCAAGTGATGCTGCAGAATCCCTTTAGGGGTCAGGTATATTTCGCTGAACCAGCAAATGACAAGTGGGACAAATACTACTCGGAACAAATCGAAGAGAAGGAAATTGACACAGTAGCTGCGGACTACTTAGATAGATACCCCAACATGCCTAAGGAAGTATCCGTCTGGCTAAGCAGGTTGAATAGCATCATGATCACCGATTCCTTCTTTTCCCAAACCGGTACTCTAGATCAGTTGGCGGAGCAACTCCCCGAGTGGTCTGAGGAACTAGTCACCATTGACATCGCCGGAAGGGGATGTATAAGGCTAGCGTTATTCGAACGGATTCTTGACCTAGTGGCCATGCACGATGACACGTTACAGATCTTACATGCGATCCTAGATTGGGGTGGAACAGTACCTAAGGTGGATTACCGGTATCTTTACACGTGTACACTGGAAAGATCCCTATATGAAGCCTCCCCGAACCTCCCATTCACCTATCACAGCCTGCGACATAGGCTCATTCGCTGCCATGAGAAACGAGACAAGTTGCTCATGGAAGTTCTCCACTCGTATGACGATAGTACCCAAGTACCCGCTTCCCCGGCTCACACGTCCGAGACCTTCATTCGAGATCTCCAAGGATCCCCTGGCACTAGCTTTCTGCGCTCTCTAAACCGTAAATCTATCCTCGAGAGTTTTCCCCCGGATACGAGGGAGGAGATCTTAGGAAGACTCCAAGAGAAATCTATTGCACCCGTCCTTCTGGCCAACGGAAGCAAGACTCTCAGCGTGTCACCCCAGAACGACTGTGGACCAGGAACTTCAGACAGACCACGAAGGAGAGAAGAGCCAAATACCCCCCACCGTCGAGTCACTTTCGGATCCGAAGTAGCTTCCCCCTTTACGACGGTTAGTCACTCCAACCCCCCTATTAGATCGGTTGCAAATTGAAACCGCTTGTGAAGAGTGGTGGAAGTTCTAACCGTTCTATATACGAAGGATATCGACCATTTAGGTACGACACTAAGATGTATTGACTGTCGAAGTCTAATACAGAATGAACGCGTATTGACTACTTAGTTCAATACGGTAGAGGGAAGTAGCTATCTAGAATAAGGTAGAGAGCTAAAACGAATAAGTAGAATCGACTGTCAAGTGCGATTCTGAACGACTACTCGAGAGTAAAGTAGAGTACTAGAGAGTTGAATAATAGAGTAGCGTGGATGTAGTCCACGTGAGTTGAGATAAGGATTGAGTTTCGACTGGTACAGTTCGAAACTCTGATAGAGTAGATAGCTAAAGCCTGTCTGTGACGGTCGAGACGATACACCAATCGCAACTTACAGGACACTAATGGGTGTCTGGGTAAGTCGTGGTTGTGGTGTAAAAAGTGTCTGAGTTCTAAACTATGGGCGCTAGAATACATAAGTCTGCATGTGCGCCCAAGAGTCGATGTACCACATACATAGGTCGTCGAACTAATTATAGGTATAATAAAAGAGAGAAAATAGAAATAATAAAGGAGATATAGTAAGAGCTCATCCGACTATATTTCCTGAGTGTATTTCGCCATACCTCTCACACCGCTCTTCCTTCGCCACCACCTTCGTCGAAGGAATCACTGGACAAATACCCGGGAGGGGAACTTCTTACCTGAACAACACTCTCCCACCTTTGCCAATTTCGCGGGCCCCCTTCTTTCCCCCAGGAGGACTGCCTGGGGATTCTTCTGATGGATCCAGCAATTCAGATCACGGAAGAGACTGGGATGAGAGAAGGCGAAACCTGAGAAACCCAGGAGGCCCGACAGGTGCTAATAAGAACACTAGGAGCGCCGCTCTTGAGACCGACACGGGGAAGTTGACCTTGAACACTAACGATCTCAAAATCAAATGGTCAGATCTCCCAGAATACGATGGCTCGCAATCTAAGGTGCTGGACTATATAATGGACGTTATGAGTTTGTTGGAAATCTCAGAATCCATGACAACGATCCTAGGCATCGCTCTTCCCAGACGACTCAAAGGAAATGTGGAAATCTGGTGGACTACTTTGGATCATGAGCACCGCACTGAATTCAGTTGATCACACAGGTCCTTTCTTTGGAGCATAGTCGAAGGGTTATTGGGTACACGATGGCATGAATCATTGTCCTTAGAATGGGAAGAAATGAGGTTTCGCCAACCCCACCACAACCGCGAAACTCCCGTGCAATATATTCAAAGAAGAGTTAAGCTCTATAGATTTCTGTACAGATTCTACCAAGAAAAGGAAGAGGAGACTCGCCGGTTAATACTTATCCTGCCCACGGAATGGTTATACTTAATACAAGGGCAAGCCATTGAGGACGTCATGAGCCTCCAAGCACACGCCAATAAATTACAGGAAGCTCTAATTAATGCTTGGAATCAAACACATAGAGATAGATTTCGCCCCATTAGACCTTGGGTCATGGTCGTGGAAAAAAACGAGTTAGAATTAGAAGCCCTGGAACATACTCCAACTTCCCCCGATTCCCTTCACCCTCATCAGGTCTTCGCCAGTGAAGTAGACGACAAGAGCATGACGAAGACTCCCAGAGCAGGAAGGACCGACCCTACGCAAGGGAAATGACACGGGAAGCTCTTCTTCGAGAGGAGCGACAAAAGGAGTAGCACTAGACCCTCCAAGGAGTGTTGGATTTGTGGGAGTGCAGAGCATTTCAAAATTGACTGTCCTCACTCAGGTAAAATGGCTCACTATGTCTCGTTAAATCTATGCTCCGGGCAGAATCCTTTGGAGGAAGCGGAGGAGCAAAGACTATATGAGGCAGTTTATGGACTAAGTACAGGAACATGAGTATATAATGTCCAAAGCGAATCGATTTTCATTCCCGCTTATAATGCTACCCCTGAAAATCACGAAATGATTAATAGACCACCCGGAGATGAGGAACCTCAGCGTAGGGAAGTATACATTTCTATATCTCATGAGGATTTTGTTGAAAAGGGAGATTGTCTGGAAGCGCACTGTCAGCACCGCGAAGGTCTGTCAGGAAATAAGAACTCTTCCAACAACGTGCCACCATCGATCGAAGAAATCACGGACGAGGAAATGTTCATTGATCGGGTTCCCTGCCTTAACGAGCAACATCTGATAGAGGACATAAGAAACAATACGGAGGAGGAAACCTTTCCTTTCGACCCCAGACTTCCTCCCAACCTCTTGATCGGTGACAAATCAGACTCTGAGGGGGAAGAAGCAGGCGTGACTGTCTCGAACAGATGACTCCGTCGGGATGCTGAATTAGCCCTTAGAAAAGAGGTGAAATGACCTAGAATACAATATCCCAGATCCAGTAAGCTAATGAAAGAAGATGCCTCAATCATATACCGAAAGAGGGAACCACCCGGAGGATATTCTAGTGTTGGTGTTTCAGCACTACATACACTCGGAGGAGTAGGAAGTCCCGATTGGGAGGAACCCATTAAAATTAGACTGGATACCGGAGCTGACTTGTCCCTCATGTCAGAGGAATTCTACCGGGAACTGAAGGATCAGCCTAAACTGAAGCAAGGACTTAAACTACGATTAATACAGCTTACTGGGAGTGCCCGAGTACTGGGCTATATTAACGTTCCCGTCTACCTTAAGGACGACAAAGGAACCCTGTTGCGATTTAATGCGGAAATGTCACGAATCAATTATTCTTCTATAAAGTCGAATAATATTCTACTAATCGAACTCAAAAGCCTTGTTCGACAAAGTATATATTCGCCCTGTCGATGAAGTAAGAGGCTATTACCAGTCGCGAGAACTCACGGAAGTATTTGTTGAAGAAGTTACGACAAAGTAGATTACTAATATCACTAATATACAGATATTTCAACTGACTTCCCTTGCTCCTTTCGTAGCCCTTTTATGCTTTTCGTCGTATCGTTATGACTATGTTATGAACTAATTATGAAATCATATATGATGTCGAAATGAGACATGTTGAAAGAGATTCGATGGTGTTGATTAATGTTCAGTTTGTTGAGTTGAATTCGATAGGTCGAAGAGTTGTCGAAAGTTACCTTTGAATGTTTGTGACAATATGTGACATATGACGGTTGTGACAGGAAACCTACGTAGTACGAGGGATGACCGTACCTATCCTCTTAGGAGAAGACTTCCATATCAACTATGAGATAGGAACATTGCGAGATCAACCCCTGGGATCAAGACTAATCCTCCCTGGGAGAACAGGATTCATTCCCGCCAGCTCCTCCAACAAACCTGTTCTGTTAGCCTTTTCAGTTAACAAGATCTCGCTGGAAGACGAGCGAATCCCGCTGACTAATTTAACGTCCAAACCTGATAAGGGCATGCATGCTGAGAAAGTCGCGAGAGCCCTAGAGGATTGCACGATAGAGCCTGAGTCGGTTAGGTTAATACCCATCTTTACCAGGGACCTAGAGGACAGGGAATGGATTGTGGAGGGTATAGTTCTACAGAACGAAGATGGGACTATCCTTGCTGCTCCCACAACTGCTATCTCTAAAGAAAGGAGTATGGTGCCACTGGCTAATCCGACCTTAACTCCTCAAACTATTAGAAGAGGAGAGATCGTAGGTCTAATTCATGACGCCCGAGCCTGGGCCCAAAAGCCTCGTTCCCAAGCAGAAGAGGAATCGATGCAAGTCGCAAGCTCGAAGATCACCCACTTCATAGAAAGCATCTCCAAGCTGGAAGAAGACAATACCTCCAGTCCTCAACCATCTATGGTATCCCTAGGGAACGAGGCAGTAGATGACTTTGATCCCACAGGCCCTAAGACTTCGGAAGTTCCTTCCTTGGAAAAGCTCTCCTCGGAGGATCTGCATAAATTGGTCAATTTAGGACCTAACGTCCCTCCTGATGTTATGCTGCACCTTAGCTCAATATTGACTAATAATGTGCAAGCATTTGGAGTTGACGGAAGACTGGGCCAAGTAGACAGTAAGGCCACTATCCCCGCTGAAAATCGATGCGCAACCAGTGTCTGTACCGATGTTTCAAACTTCCTCTGCCAACAGGAAGGTCATAGATGAGCAAATGGATACCTGGTTCCAACAAGGAGTCATTGAACCTTCAAAAAGCCCTTGGGGAGCACCTGCCTTCGTAGTCTATCGTAATAATAAGCCTTGTGTGGTCATTGATTATCGAAAACTGAACAGCCTTACTATCCCGGACGAGTTCCCATTGCCCCGACAAGCAGAAATTATGCAAGCACTCTTGGGATCCAATGTTCTCTCCTCGTTCGATGCTCTAGCTGGTTTTACCCAGCTAGAAATGCTGGAGGAAGACCGACACAAAATGGCCTTTCGATCACATCGAGGACTATGGCAATTTAGAAGGATGCCTTTCAGATTAAGGAACGGACCTTCCATTTTCCAGCGAATCATGCAAAACACGCTAGCACCCTATCTGTGGATATTCTGTCTAGTCTACATAGACGATATAGTAATCTTTTCTAAGACCTGGGAAGATCATATTGAGCGCCTGGACCGAGTATTACAAGCAATAATCTCGGCTGGCATCACTCTTTCTCCCAAAAAATGCTATGTAGGCTACAACTCTATTCTCCTTCTTGGACACAAGGTGTCGCGGCTAGGTTTTTCAACCCATCAGGAAAAGGTACAAGCCATATTGGAACTAGCAACCCCAGCTAAAGTGTCCGAACTTCAACGTTTTCTGGGTATGGTTTTATACTTCTCGGCTTACATACCTTTCACGCATGGACTGTATCCCCGCTTTTCTCATTACTCAAAAAGGGCATGCGATGGTCTTGGGGAGTAGATCAGGAACGAGCCTTTAACAATGTCAAAGCGGCTCTGAGCTCTTCTCCAGTTTTAGCACGTCCCGTGATCGGGATGCCTTACCGTCTCTATACGGACGCCTCTGACTTCGCCCTAGGTTGCTGTCTACAGCAAGTACAAAAAATGACTCTACGGGACCTAAAGAACATGAAGATCTATACCCAAGTGGAATCAGCATTCGAGCAGTCAAAACCGGTACCAATGTTCATCACCCACTTTAAGACCAAGGTCCCCGAGATCACTTGGACTGACTCTTGGGCGAAGACATTTGAGGATACTTGTGTTACAGTAGAGCGAGTCATCGCGTACTGGAGTCGTACCCTCAAGAAACTGGAACGCAACTACTCAGCCACAGAAAGGGAAGCATTAGCTGCTAAGGAAGGTTTAGTTCATTTCCAGCCATTCGTGGAAGGGGAGCATGTACTCCTCATGTGAGAGGTATGGCAAAATACACTTAGGAAATATAGTCGGATGAGCTCTTACTATATCTCCTTTATTATTTCAATTTTCTCTCTTTTATTATATCTATAATTAGTTCGACGACCTATGTATGCGGTACATCGACTCTTGTGGGCACACACACGCCAGACTTATGTATTCTAGTGCCCGTAGTTTAGAACTCAGACACTTTTACACCACAACCACAACTTACTCAGACACCTGTTAGTGTCCTGTAAGTTGTGATTGGTGTATCGTCTCGACCATCACAGACGGGCTTTAGCTACTCATTCAATCTGAGTTTCGAACTGTACCAGTCGAAACTCAATCCTTATCTCAACCCGCGTGGACTACATCCACGCTACTCTATTATTCGACTCTCTTACTACTCTACTTGCACTTGAGCAGTCGTCCAGAATTGCACTTAACAGTCGATTCTACTTATTTGTTCTAGCTATCTACCTTACTTTAGATAGCTACTTCTCTCTACCGTATTGAACTAAGTAGTCAATACACGTTCGGTCTGTATTTGTGAAGAGTGGTGGATTCTGACCGCTCAATATACGAAGAATAGTGTTTATTCAACTACTATTAGAGAGTATTGACCGTCAGTACAATACTATAGACTACTAGACTGTTAGTACTAGTATAAGAACGCACTGCATGCCTCAAGAGCAACTGTATAGTTGCTCGTGACGGCTTAGAACAGTAAGATAATGAGTTGACCTTTTACGGTACAACTAGTAGCTAGAAATAAGTAAGATACTCAGCTAAAGACTGAGTGTCTAGGATAGAGTAATAGTAGCGTGAGTCGACTACGGTGTCGACAAGCGCAAAGTCTTGAAAGCGGAACTCGACCTTAGCGGTTCGAGTCCAAAAGGCTATTAGTAGACTAGAGAATGCTACCCTTATGGTAGCTGAGATACTACCCTTGACACCTCTCGCTATTCGACGTCTGAGTCGTTACGAGGTGGTGTCTGCTGGGTAAAAGTTGTCTGTCTCTTTTGGTGCCGAGAGCGCCCATACGTATACACAAAGCTTCGAACTACAAAATCAAGGTGCGCTCAAAATATAGAAAGAATATAAAGAAAGAAAATAAAAGGTAAATAATAAAGTACTATAATCCAGGTATTATTCCTTAGTCCAGGTATGCATATATGCATACCCTTTACAGTGCCCCCCAGTTCAAAGGGATGTGCTATACTAGGTGTCGAAGAGCATCTGGGACGCCGCCCCAAGCTTCCTGTGAGGATCCCCCAAGGTCCGAAATGAGGTTTCCCCATCGTTCCCTTTTTACTCTGAAGGATTCAGCTATTCTCGCCCGAGTCAAATCACTAGAATTCCTGTACAAGGAGTCGGCCCATCGTCTGTAGGCTTTCTCTCTACAACGAACGACTGCGTGGACACTAACCGGCAGAGCAGAAATCCGCGCGAGAAGAGGAGCATTGGGGAGGGGAAAAGAAGACGCGGGCAGTAGGGCAGGAACGTGTGGCTGCATGGTGGTCTCTGTGGGAGGCGTCAGGACGAGGGCCTCGAGTAAATCTACTAAGCCAGCAATAGAGAGGACATTCGCTGAGTCTGGGGGCAGACGGTGAAGCTCCACTATGATGTGCCGGAACATAGAGAGTTTAATCTCCTGTGCTGCTCGTGAAAAGTTCTTCCCCTCTGCGAGATCCTCGAAGGAGAGATAGAAATCCTCCATTATCTCCGACAACGGAGCCAGACCGCGACAACCCTTGAGGCTCCCTTGAAGGACCAGTTGCTGAAGTACTGGCACGAGCTCTGATAGCACCCTTCTGACAGGAAACTGTTCGGAAGGGTAGTTGACAGCTACTCGCATCCAGAAAGTTGTGGATACGGGCTCAGTGAGGGGAACCGGGCTGTCAGGGACGGGAATAGGGGATTGTTCTCGGGGAGGGGTGGTGGCTTTCTGCATCTCCTTCACCTTTCTACTTGCCAGGGGATCAATGACGTCCGGTGTAGGGGGGTCCAAATCGACATCCATTCGCTCTGGTGGAAGGTCCTGGATAGGGCTACCCAAGGACACGCAATATGAATACAGAGAGTCGGGAGGGATACCCGGTGACGGCGGAAGTTGGGTCGGTACCGGTATAGCTTTCGGGGAGGGAGAGAGACGAGGCGCCAGAATCGGGGAAGGTTCGCGTTGGGCTGAGGGAGTGTGTGTCGGGTGAAGGATGGGAGGGGGCCTCGACATCCCAAGTGAGGTTGGGACTGGTACAGCTTTTGAAGAGGGAGGTAAATGAGGCGTTAGAATTGGGGCTGAGGGAGGGTGTGTAGGGTGAATGATGGGAAGGGGCCTCGACGTTGGCGAGAGATGTGGGACCGGAATCGTGGAAGGTTCGCGTTCCAGTGACTGTTGACTAGGGCGGTGATCCCTCCATACTCTGGATGACGGTCTCCGCATTTGTCTTTGGTTGGGGTCGCTGGTTACGAAACGAACTTTAGACGGGAGAAGGAACCCTTCATGGCAATCCTCTCCCAGAGATCGGATGCTATACACGCCATTCCTGTTCTCATCCTCCTCCTCATCCTCATCCGAGGAAAACTCAATTGGTCCCCTACGGTATCCCTTTTCTTGTTGGGGCAGCGTTTGACCGTCCCCTCAGGTAAGAACTATGCGTTGCAACTTAATGCGTCAAAGTAGCTCCCAGTCGTAAAAGATGGTACCCTCCTCCTTCCAGCTCTTGGTTCCCGTCGTCCTAATACAAGGCGTCCCACCCTCGCTATCATCGGTCTCCGCGAAGTCGGCCCATTTCTCTCCCGTGGGGGGAAGGATCGGCACGGAAGCTCTGTTTCCGCATTGTGCTCTGTACTCACGCCACTGCCGCTCGGAGGGGACTCCTTCTCTTGCTCCCCTTGCCTCCTGTTGACTTCTATACTCAGCACGCCTTTCTCTTTTGTGGGTGAGTCTCTGTGAGGAGTATGCCTTTACCACAGTATCATTGTGGTAAAACACTCCTTTTATTTCATTTATATTTTACATATTTTATTCATATTTTTCTATCTTTCATATTCTTCGAATCTTGCATATTTCATTAGTTCGAAGCATTGTGTATACTTGTGGGTGCACTCAGCACCAATTAGAACTCAGACACACTTTAACCCAAGAACCACCACTCGTAAGACACAAACTAGGTCTACTACGAGCGGTGATCAGGGTAACGTGTCAGCTACTACATAAGTAGCAGTATCTGAACTATCTAACACTTCTGGCCTCGAACTGTAATAGTCGAGGCCTCCACTCGAACCATCGCACTCGTTGACTCCTTCGTCATCTTGTGCTCTTTCTCTCACTTTCTCTTATATTGCACCGAATAGGTCAATATCCTCCTCTTCTACTCATTTCTTCGTATATAGAACGGTCTGAACTTCTACCACTCTTCACAGTCTCCTTGCGTTGTGTTCTTCCATAAACATTTCCTGCTTCCGCATGCTAGCAGCGACTTCCTCAGATGACGGTCTGACGGAGGGGCCTAACGGCTTGCTCCAATCCGTACCGGTACTTTTCCCCGGCTCATCACCAAAGGAGAAAGTCGACAGGGGGGTTGAATTTTGGGTACCCCAATTGCTCTCGACATTGTCTGTATGAGGCACGCGGGTGATGAATCCCCCACCGGTCGTGGATGTACTGGCTGTCGGGGCTCGCGGGACCTTTTTGAACTTAGGGAGGACTTGCTTGTTTTGTTGGAAAGGGAGCATTATAGCACGATAAAAGTGGTGAAGTTGAAGATAGAGGGAAGGGCTGTAGATAGGTGAAGGACGTGGTGTGAAAGATAAAGAAAATTTATGCGAATTTACGTGTACTTTTTTTTTATATATTGAATTGAAACTCCGCTCGGTTGGTCATTAAATAAAATTCATTAATTGTGACCGGGTTTTGGGGAAATGTGTCCGCTGCCAATTAATGGTTGTCCCAATCGAACGAAGGGATAGAAAAATGAAAAAGAATAAAAGCCAATGAGATGGCTCACTGAATAACTGAGATATTTCTGAAAGGAAGTTACAAAAGAGAGGGAATAGATGATTCCTTGAGCGCATATATCCCATTAAATATTGAACAGCGCCTTGTACGCCCTCAGAAGTGCCGGAGTGTTTCTAAGGTCAGTGCTGCTTAACCACAAATCCTCCTCGGGTCCATAACCTTTCCAGCGCACCCTAAATAGCAGACGATTTCGCTGTTTCCTATGTCCAACAATAGCTTCGACTTCATATTCTTCATGATCTGATTTCAACTCTCTTAGGTTCTCAAGTTGGGGTCTCGGACCTAGCTTGGAAGGAGAGGGTTGATATTTCCGCAGATGATCCCGATTAATGACTGGATGCATAGGATACTCCGGGGGAATCTTAAGCCTAAATACTTGAGAGTTCAATTTCTCAAGGACCTCGAATGGTCCAATCCGTCTTTGTATTAGTTTCTTCCCCGTTCCCTTGACTTCCACCAGTTCGAGGGAGTGGGGGTTCACCAATACAAAGTCTCCCTGAGAGATATCTTCTACAGGTCTTTCCTTCTTGTTATACGCTCGTGCTTGAATCTCTTGGGCTCGAGCGATTGAATCCCGCGCCATCTGCCTATGATTTTCTAGCTCGAGGATCCATTGGTCGGCCATAGGGCTGTCTGATAGTTCTCTAGGAACTAGGGGCTCGTCACCTCCTAGGACTCGAGACATTCCTCTTGGGAGGTATCCCATTAATAAGAAGGCTGGGGCGTACTTTGTGGAACTGTGAACAGTCGAGTTGTATGCGTGAACAACTACCTCAATCCACTGGGACCAGCTTTCCTTAGCAGAGGCACAATAGGCTCGAAGCATCTGTTCTATGGTCGCATTCATATTCTCCGTTTGCCCATCCGTTTGAGGATGATGAGCCGAAGATACCGCAAGGGTGGTACCATAGATCTTACAGACTTCCCGCCAAAACCTGCAGGTCCATCTCTTATCCCGGTCACAGATTATTCGAGAGGGCAGTCCGAAAGGGCTTGCTACCTGTTTGACAAATATTCGTGTGAATCCTTCAGCCGTAAGGTTCGAAAAGGTAGGTATTGTAATAGTGTAACGCGTCAATTTATCAACAGCAACGAAGACTGCGGAATACGAATCCTTTGCTGAATCGGGTAGTCCAGTGATTAAGTCCATAGAAACTACCTCGAATGGCCTAAAAGGTACGTCAGCCGGTCTGAGGGCTCCTTGACGAGCGGTGCGATCGACTTTGGTTTTTTGGCAGATATCGCAGGTACGCGCGTACAACACGCAATCTTGTAGCATTCTTGGCCAAAAGAACCGGTCTTTCATCAGGTTGAACAACCGCTGGCCTCCGGGGTGTGCTCCCTCAAAAGGGTTATCATGCACCAACCTTAGAATCGAGTTAATCGTGGTTCTGGGTACACAGACTCGACTTTTCCAGTCCGAGTCGCAAAAGTACAGGAGTCGGTTTGCTCCCACGAAGTAGTGAGAAGGAGTAACAACCGTGTTGGGTGAAGGGGTATCTAAAGCGTAGAGATTCCTGAAAACCGGATCCTTTGAATAACCCTCTGAAAATTTCTTTACATATCCCTCCTCGATGCTGATTAGTAGCTGAGGATGACGCAATGCGAAGTCAGACTCGTCTTCCTGGTCATTCCTTATTGCGTTATGAGCATCCCATTCTGACCGTCGGACCTTTTGAGTTACTCTGAAAGGCTCCATAGAATCGAGTATGGTAGAGAAGACCGCTTTCTTAGCGGGTTTGTCTTTCCATAGTTTTTCTTCAGTACTCTTGTACAGAGAGGTCGAGGTGATAGCCTGCAAATCATCTCTAATAGGGCTCACGAAGGCTGGTACTCGAGGGAGTCTGGACAGTGGATACACGTTGCTGTGAACTCTCCCTGCTCGATGCAAAATCTCGAGACCTGGAAATGCAGCGTATATCGCCCCCCATGCGGCTAGTCGACGATTAGTGTTCTCGTAAGATCTAGCCCATTGCAGAGCTGCATGGTCCGTAATGAGCAGGACATGTTCACCTTCAATGAAAGGTTGAAAGTGGACCAGTCCCTCCTTTGCTGCTAATGCTTCCCATTCAGTAGCAGAATAGTTACGCTCAGCGCTTTTCAGCGTGCGACTCCAATATGCAATGACTCGTTCAACAGTAACTTTGGTCGCCTCAAAAGTGGGTCCCCACGAATCCGACCACTCAATCTCGGGCTGTTTGGTTTTGTACCGATGAACAAAGGATGGCATGTCCTGCGCACGGTCAAAAGCCAATTTGGCTTGGGCATAGATTTTAGTGTCCACTAAATCTCCTAAAGCCATCTTCTGGACTTGTTGGAGGCAACAACCCAAGGCAAAATCCGAAGCGTCCGTATACAATCGGTAGGGCATCCCACTAACTGGATGTCCCAGCACTGGAGCTGATCCTAATGCAGTTTTAACATCCTCATAAGCTCGGACATGTTCAGCAGTCCACGTCCAAGGTGTTCCCTTTTTTAGGAGCGAGAATAAAGGGGACACCATCCATGAATAAAATGGTATATATGCTGAAAAGTAAAGGACCATTCCAAGGAACCGTTGTAGATCAGAAACCTTAGTGGGTGGGCCAATTCCAATATAGCGCGAACCTTTTCTTGGTGGGTTGAAAAACCCAGCCTAGATACTTTATGACCCAATAACAATATCGAATTATATCCGATAAAACATTTCTTGGGAGAGAGAGTGATACCGGCCGAAGCGATAGCGCCAAGCACCTGATTCAGGTGAAGCAAATGATCATCCCAGTTCTTAGAGAATATGACTATGTCATTGATGTAGACTAAACAAAAAATCCACAAGTAGGGTGCTAAAACTGTTTGCATGATGCGCTGAAATGTAGAGGGGCCGTTTCTGAGCCCAAATGGCATCCTTTTAAATTGCCACAGCCCTCTATGGGATCTAAAGGCTGTTTTGGGCTTATCGTCCTCCAACATTTCTAATTGAGTAAACCCGGCTAGTGCATCGAAAGAAGAAAGAACATTTGACCCCGACAGCGCTTGCATAATCTCCGATTGACGTGGTAAAGGGAATTCGTCTGGAACAGTGAGATGGTTAAGTTTCCGATAGTCAATGACCACCCGCGGTTTACCATTGCGATATACTACAAAGGCTGGCGCTCCCCAGGGGCTTTTAGATGGCTCAATGACACCCTGTTCGAACCAGGTATCCATTTGCTCGTCTATAACTCTCCTATTGGCAGGGGACGAGGGGAACATAGGCATGGATATGGGCTGGGCACCCTCTTTCAAGGGGACAGGGACTCTACATTCCACTTGCCCTAACTGTCCGTCGACTCTGAAAGCCTTAACGTTCTCAGTCAAAACTGATCTGAGACGTGGCAGGACCTCCGTTGGTATATCCGGTCCCAAATTGACTAACTTGT
Organism: Hysterangium stoloniferum; assembly: GCA_015178975.1. Taxonomy (NCBI): domain Eukaryota; kingdom Fungi; phylum Basidiomycota; class Agaricomycetes; order Hysterangiales; family Hysterangiaceae; genus Hysterangium; species Hysterangium stoloniferum. The sequence continues at coordinate 161,562 of WHVD01000062.1, read as the reverse complement.
GAAGATCCTCTGAGGCTAATTTCTCATTATCAGCCACTGCAGCCGTCTTAGGACCAGGCGGTTCGAAATCGTCTGCAATCTCTGGTTCAACAGGTGGCTTAGGCCTTTCTGAGGCGACTTGACGGTCCTCCTCAAGTTGAGAGAGACTTTCGATAAGGTGTGCGATCTTGGTCGCGCCTGCTACCATTAAACCTTTCTCCTCGAGTGACCTGGGCTTGTGAGCCCAACGAGCAGGGTCATGAATTATCCCTATTGTCTCCCCTCGTCGGATAGTCTTAGGGGTTAGCAATGGATTGGCTAAAGGTACTGCCGCACTATTCCTTGAAATTGCCGTGATTGGTGTGGCTAATATAGAACCGTCCTCGTTTTGCAGTACGATTCCTTCAACAATCCATTCCTCGCCCTTTAGATCTTCAACAAAAATAGGCACTAGTCTGGCTGACTCTGGATCGATAGTGCAATCCTCCAAGGCTCGCGCGACTCTTTCAGTACGCACACCTTTATCGGGGAGAGAGGTGAGTTTGGATGACTCCTTCTCATGCTTCCCGAAAGGGGCCTTATTGACGGTGAAGGTCAAAGGTTGAGGTTCCTTAGAAGAACTGGCTGGAATAAAACCCTGTCGTCCTGGGAGAATAAGTCTAGATCCCAACGGCTGATCTCTTAGAGTACCAATTTCATAATTAATATGGAAGTCTTCTCCCAAAAGAATTGGCACCGTCATTCCTCTAACGACATAAGTTTCTGCCGCGAACTTCAGTAACGTTCCACTGTCGTCCTCCAGGTAAATGGGGATATTAACATATCCGATAACCTTAGCGTTACCCGTGAGCTGGATTAGACATAACTTGAGTCCTTGTTTCAACTTATACATGCCCTGCAGTTCCTTGTAGAATTCCTCCGATATAAGGGAAAGATCCGCTCCCGTGTCCATTCGAATTTTAACACATTCGGGTGAATCGGGAGTTCCTACATGACCGAAAACATGGAGCGCTGCAACTCCTATGCTAGAGTAACCACTGGGAGGATCCCGTTTTCAATAAAGGATCGTAGTATCCTCCTTCATCAGACGACTGGGACGAGGGTATTGGATTCGAGGCCTCTTACTTTCCTTGCGCAGGGACAAGATTACGTTCCTGCATTCACTTCGGCAAGGAACATGCTTTGAAGGGGAATCCAATACTGGATCATCGTCGCTGTCCTCCGAATCCGAATTCTCGTATGGTAGTAAATCGGGGGGGTTCCCGGGATCAAACGGGAACGTGTCAACATCAGCTCCAGGCGAACAGGGCGGATTCGAACTGATTTGTTCGTGAGAATCTCCAGTCTGACAGTAGTCCTCGGTCAGGCCTTCAAGGTCCTGCCGATGAGCACTCAGCCGGTCTCCTTTTTCGAAGAAATCTGCGGCGAGTATGGATACGTAAGCTTCAGACAGAAGAGCTTCACCAGTCGTTTGATTTTCCTCCCTCACTAATTTGTCTTCGACATGGGGCGAATAAACGGAAACAAAAGTCAATTAATCATCAGAGTTATTTACTTGTCCTTGTATAGATAGTCCATGAACCACTTCATATAACCTTTGCTCCTCAGCTTCCTCCGACATATCCTGTGCAGAGCAGTTGTTGATAGAGACATAATGAGACATTTTGCCAGCTTGAGGGCAGTCTATCTTAAAATGCTCCGGACTTCCACATATCCAACATTCCTTGGTGAGTTTGACCGAACTCCTCTTGTTACTCCTCTCGAAGAACATTTTTCCGTGACGCTTTCCCTGTTTTGGATCAGCGACGTCTGGAACGGTCCTTCTCGTCGAGCCTCTCTCATTAGTCTCACTAACGAGAATATGGTTAGGTGAAGAGGAGTCGCCGGTGACTCTAAAATCCAATTCTTGACCCTCCGATAACATTACGCGTGGTTTCTGGAACCTGTAACGTTCCCGGTGTGTTTGGACCCAAGCGTTAATCAGAGCTTCTTGCAGGTTATTAGCATAAGTCTGTAAACTCATGATATTATCGATGGGTTGTCCTTGAAGAAGGTAGAGCCATTCCGTAGGCAGTGTGAGAATGAGTCTGCGTGTCTCATCCCCTCTGTCCTGGTGGAACCCGTACAGGAAACGATAAAGTTTAACTCTCCATTGGATATAGTGGACGGGTGTCTCACAATCGTGACCAGCCTGTCGAAATTTCATAGCTTCCCATTCTAAGGCTAAGGATTCACGCCAACGAGTTCCGAGCAATCCTTCGACGATACCCCAAAGAAACGACCCATGAGATTGACTGAATTCAGTACGATGCTCACGGTCTAAGGTGCTCCACCAGACCTTAGCGTGCCCCTTGAGTCGTCTTGGCAGAGCAACTCCTAAGATCGCACTCATAGAGTCTGATATCTCCGCGAGACTCATGATATCCATGATATAGTCCAGGGCTTCGGATTGAGCTCCATCGTATTCAGGGAGATCAGACCATTTGATCTTGAGGTCATTGGTGTTAAGAGTGACCTTATTGTCCTTAGGTAAGTCATCAATAAGCACGCTAGCTCGAGACCGCATCGGAGTTTGAAAAGGGGTATTAGGCACTCCATTGTGGCGTTCCCCACGTCCTGAGTTCCCTCCCCGGTCTGAAGTATTCGAACTCCCAGATGAATCGCTAGGGGGTCCTCCTGATGGCAAGAAAGGGTTTGAAGCGATCGGTAGAGAATGGCAGGGACCATCTGGATTAAGCGATCCTCAACCAGCAACTGGGCCAGCTATGCCCTCAGTGAATGCCGTGGAGAAGGACGGTCGACCCTTGTTGGCGACTGATCGGTTTCTGAGAGTGGTCACTTCATCCCTGAAGTTAGGGCTGTTGGAGACTCCCTCAAATGCGACGCGAGAGCGGTGATCTCCCTGGAAAGACGTTAGGCCCGGTTCCATCACGATTTGTCTCTCGATCTCCGTCGCGTTCAGAAGTTGACACGGCTGGGGTTGATGGAAGGGAGCGCAGACCTCAATCCTCTTCTCCTGAAGGCGTTCTATCACTTGCGTCCTCAAGTCCAGTGGAAAATCCTCCAATATTACGGGACGGTTGAGAGAATGCAGAAAACGAGTATCAGGGGACCCGTTTAAGTTGCGAACGAACGAATTGGTCGTGGAGATAGGCGAATCAGGGACCTGGATCGAGTCGTTATAGGGGAGGAGTACCTCTAAAACCATCTTATCAAGTCTTCTTTGGTTTCGCTTCAACCGACCTCTTAAAGTGAGGTATGCCAGCAATAGATTTGGCGTGACTCCATTGAGAGACTCCTCCAACATACGGATGTACATGTACTGGTAGTCAACCTTAGGCACAACATGATCTCCGCCAAGCAGGACATGCAGGATCTGCAACACATCATCATGCGTACGAAGTGCTTCAAGGAACATAGAAAACACCTCCCGCTTGAGAATTCTTCTTCCTCCTTCCATAGTAGTCGTCACCTCATTCGACCGTTCAGGAATCGATTGGGTCAAATCCTCAAGGTTCCCTGGTCGCGTGAATAAATCCCGCGCCGATAAAATCGCTTGATAACGCCCTAACCAGACTGCTACAGTCTCCGGTAGAATAGGGTAATCCGTACTGTACTCCTCCACGAAGGGGGTAACCTGATCCTCGGGGATTCGATCGGTGTAGTACATATCCCATTTGTAATCGATGGGCTGGGCGTAAACCATATGACCTCCGAGGAACTGCTTAAGGATGACCTGTCTCGGAGGGAATCTGAGAACGGGCATGGGTGCTCGATTAGACTCAACGTTAACTCCAGGGGTGTCCAACTGCTCGAGTAATGAGCGTTCCTCAGGTGGATCGGGGGGAATGTTCATTGACGATCCAGCTACTACTCTGGGGGAATCCTCTGGAGGAGGTGATCCTGGAGGAAGCTGGGGAATGTTCATAGACGATCCAGCTACTACTCCGGGGGAATCCTTCGGAGGAGCTGATCCTTGAAAAGTCGACGAAGACTTCCTCAGGGTGACGTTACGGGGTGGTTCTAGGTTAAAAGATTTTTGACGAGGCATGGAGCTACCCGGCATTGATGAAGGCCTAGATGTTTGATTCTTGCCCGTAGTCATTCGCGTGTTCAGGTCTTAGTAGTCAAATAATAAGTTTTTCCTCGTAGGAAAAGAACGGTCCGGCCCAGGTCACCACTGTGAAGAGTCGATAGATTCTGACCGTTTGATATACGAAGAATAGTGTCTATTCAACTACTATTAGCAGATATTGACCGTACAGTACAATACCGTAGATTACTAGACAAGCTGTACTAGTAAGAAGACACGCTATGCGTCACAAGAGCAGCTGTACAGTTGCTCTTGACGGCTAGAATGAAAGAATGAAAGAGTTGACCTTCACGGTACAACTCGCAGCTAGATGTAAAGTAGATAATCAACGCGAAGTTGAATATCTAGAGTAAAGAAATAATAGCGTGAGTCGACTATAATGTCAACTAGCACAAAGACCTTAGATTGGAACTCGACCTTCGCGGTTCGAGTCCGAAGTACGTTAGTACGCAAGAGAATACTACCTTTTAAAGGTAGTTGAAACGTTACCCTTGACACCTCTCGCTATTCGACGTCTGGGTCATTTACGAGGTGGTGTCTGCTGGGTAAAAGTTGTCTGTCTCTTTTGGCGCCGAGAGCGCCCATACGTATACACAAAGCTTCGAACTACAAAATCAAGGTGTGCTCGAAATATAGAAAGAATATAAAGAAAGAAAATAAAAGGTAAATAATAAAGTACTATAATCCAGTTATTATTCCTTAGTCCAGGTATGCATATATGCATACCCTTTACACCACCTCGTAAACGACCCAGACGTTGAATAGCGAGAGGTGTCAAGGGTAACGTCTCAACTACCTATAAAGGTAGTATTCTCTCGCATACTAACATACTTTGGACTCGAACCGCAAAGGTCGAGTTCCACTCTAAGGTCTTTGCGCTAGTTGACATTATAGTCAACTCACGCTATTATCTCTTTACTCTAGATATTCAGCTTTGCGTTGATTATCTATTTTACATCTAGCTACGAGTTGTACCGTGAAGGTCAACTCTTTCATTCTTTCATTCTAGCCATCAAGAGCAACTGTACAGTTGCTCTTGTGACGCATAGTGTGTCTTCTTACTAGTACTGCTTGTCTAGTAATCTACGGTATTGTACTGTAAGGTTAATACCTGCTAATAGTAGTTGAATAAACACTATTCTTCGTATATCGAACGGTCAGAATCTATCGACTCTTCACAGAAGGGTATGCATATATGCATAATTGGACTGAGGAATAATAGTTGGATTATAGTACTTTATTATTTACTTTTTATTTCCTTCATTTACATTCTTTCTATATTTCGAACATACCCTTATTTTGTAGTTCGAAGCTTTGTGTATACGTATGGGCGCTCTCGGCACCAAAAGACAGACACCTTTTACCCAGCAGACACCACCTCATAAACGACCCAGATGTCGAATAGCGAGAGGTGTCAAGGGTAACGTCTCAACTACCTATAAAGGTAGTGTTTTCTCGCATACTAACAGACTTTGGACTCGAACCGCGAAGGTCGAGTTCCACTCTAAGGTCTTTGCGCTCGTCAACATTATAGTCGACTCATGCTACTATCTCTTTACTTTAGATATTCAGCCTCTCGTTGATTATCTATTTTACATCTAGCTACAAGTTGTACCGTAAAGGTCAACTCTTTCATTCTTTCATTCTAGCCGTCAAGAGCAACTGTATAGTTGCTCTTGTGACGTGTAGCATGTCTCCTTGCTAGTACTGCCAGTCTAGTAATCTACGGTGTTGTACTGAACGGTCAATACCTGCTAATAGTAGTTGAATAAACACTATACTTCGTATATTGAACGGTCAGAATCTATCGACTCTTCACAAAAGGTAACTCTATATGTACAGTGACCTTAAAAACCCTTTCCATGTTGACCCCAAATGCAGTGTTTGAAGAACACCACCTTACAGCATGGGAATTACACTTAGCTTTGGTGGAGTCATACATAGTACATCCTCTTGGCTACAATATTGCTCCCTGGGTCATGTGATTCCGATCACAGGGTGTAGAGATATGATTAATTTAAAACAGCAATATATCAGCACACAACTTATTCACTTGGCCCGGAACTCTTGATGAGGTGACAAGCTCAATCCCAGAGTGGTCAAATGAAGTGATGTCTTTCCAAGAAAAAGGAATAGCGGGTATCAAGGCAGAACTGTTCATCCTGTTCACCAATTTGCTTCGCATGCATGATGATCTGCTACAGATTCTTCATGTATTACTTGGAGGGGACCGCAGCCTGCCAAAGGTCAACTCGAACTTCATGTACATTCGAACTTTGGAGGAATCCTTATACCGTAAATCCTTGAATGCGCCTTTCGCCTACTTTGCTCTCTGAGCAAGACTGATGCACAACCTGGAGATGCAATGAGATGATGGAGAAATTGCTCAGTAGGTTCAATGAGCCAACACGAACACCCTCTGGTCCCTTTCATGAAGAATGTCCTGGAATCTATGCCAGATCAACCGCCAAAAAAGGACAGTTGTCTTTCTCGAATGTGTCTGCAGAAAAGATCACAGTCAAAGTCGTCTCCAGTTCCCCATCATCCTCAGGTCGAGATTCGCAGTGTCCTGACGAATCTCACCATCCATCACCTATCCATCCTATCCCATTTACTCCACCAAGTGGACCCTCCAATAAGTCGTCCAATAGCTCAAATGATTTGGACTAAAGTAAAGGCTTGGAAACTGGGGGGCAGAAATCAGACGAGGGTTTTAATGATATAAAAGGCACAGGACAGAACTCACCAATGGTAAAGCCATCCCATCTTGCAGGACTCAACAAAAGCTTTCCCATGGAGATACCACTGGGAATTTGTCGACATAAACCCCTAGTTCCAGAATGGGGGGCGCTGACAAAGTTTCTGCAAATGGAAGGCAGTCATGGACACACCGCAAAAGATACCCCTCGACAGACCAAGCCAAGGACAGATACATTTCCGTTCGACCCAGGACGCTCCCTCGAAAATTACATCATGTGGGGGACAATCGTTATGTTGCAAGATCATTCTGGAACAATGATATCGCAACAGGGGGGCAGTATAGGGGGTTTAGGAGAGGGCGCATATGGGATCGTCACCTATGGCCTGCAAGAGCACACTAACATCTGCATCACCAGTCTCGCCGATGGAACAGTCGAGAGCTGGGTGTAGTGCATGAGCGCATAGGCACAACTGTGCGGGAGTGTGGGTGCGGGCGTATGGTACAGGCGTATGGGTGCTGGCATATGGATTAGGTGTGCGGCGTATAGGTACGACACATGGTGGTGGGCGTGGTTTGAGAGTACGCACAACTGCGCACAACTCCACTGCACGAGTGCGCACAACTCCACTGCACGAGTGCGCACAACTGCGCTACATGAGTGAACACATCATGCAGGGGCATTTGATGTTGCTTAAGGAACGGCCGGTGGATGCTGTGACTGTAGAAGACGTGAGTGCACAACTGCACTGCGTGGGAGTGCAAGTGCACTGCACAGAAACACAAGTGTGCTGTGCGGGTGTGAAGAGTGGTAGAAGTTCTAACCGTTCTATATACGAAGAATATCGACCGTTTAGGTACAATACCACGATGTATTGACTGTCTAAGTCTAATACAAACTGAATGCGTATTGACTACTTAGTTCAATACGGTAGAGAGAAGTAGCTATCTAAAGTAAGGTAGATAGCTAGAACGAATAAGTAGAATTGACTGTTAAGTGCAATTCTGGACAACTGCTCGAGTGCAAGTAGAGTAGTTAGAGAGTCGAATAATAGAGTAGCGTGGATGTAGTCCACACGGGTTGAGATAAGGATTGAGTTTCAACTGGTACAGTTCGAAACTCAGATTGAGTGAGTAGCTAAAGCCCGTCTGTGACGGTCGAGACGATACACCAATCACAACTTACAGGACACTAACAGGTGTCTGGGTAAGTCATGGTTGCGGTGTAAAAAGTGTCTGAGTTCTAAACTACGGGCGCTAGAATACATAAGTCTAGCGTGTGTGCACCCACAAGGGTTGATGTACTGCATACATAGGTCGTCGAACTAATTATAGATATAATAAAAGAGAGAAAACAGAAATAATAAAGGAAATATAGTAGGAGCTCATCCGACTATATTTCCTGAGTGTATTTCGCCATACCTCTCACACAAGCATACATGGACTCTCGAACTAATAAAAAGGCGTATTTATGAGTGATAAAAAGAGAATAAAAAATATAAAACAGAAAGGAAATAATGGCATTATAAAGCAGCTTAAGGTCTAAGGCTTAGAGCCTTTAGTCACACCTCCTATGTGTGAAGAGTCGATAGATTCTGACCGCTCAATGTACAAAGAATAGTATTTATTCAACTACTATTATTAAGTATTGACCGTTCTGTACAATACTGTAGATTACTAGACTGATAGTACTAGTAAAAGACGCACTACACATCACAAGAGCAACTGTACAGTTGCTCGTGACGATAAGGACTGGAGAAAAGAAGAGTTGACCTTTACGGTACAACTTGTAGCTAGGAGTAAGAAAGATAATCAGCGAAAGACTGAATATCAAAGGTAGAGATATAGCAGCGTGAATCGACTAGAGTGTCGACAAGCACAAAGACTTGAGAGTGGGACTCGACCTTCGCGGTTCGAGTCCAAAGATTACTAGTATGCAAGAAGTTGTTACCTTTATAAGTAACTGAGACGTTACCCTTGACACCTCTCACTATTCGACGTCTGGGTCGTTACGAGGTGGTGTCTGCTGGGTAAAAGATGTCTGTCTTTTGGCGCCGAGAGCGCCCATAGGTATACACAAGACTTCGAACTAAGAAATACGGGTATGCTCGAAGGATATAGAGAATTAAAGAAAAGGAATAGAAATTAGATAATAAAATACTATAATATGCATATTATTCCACTGTCCAATCATGCATATATGCATACCCTTCACACTATGTGACCTATCCTTCACAACAAGTGGTGGTGCTTGGGTAAAAGTGTGTCTTAGTTTCATTTGGTGCCAAGTGCACCCACAAGTATACACAAAGCTTCAAACTAATGAAATGGTGCAATATTCAAAGAATATAAAGAATAAAAAAATATGAATAAAATGTGTAAAATATAAATAAAATAAAAGGAGTGTTTTACCATAATGAAACTATGGTAAAAGCATACTCCTCACACTCTCATTATTCTCTTCTACACTCGAGCAGTCACTCAGAATCATACTTCACAGTCGATTCTCCTTATTCGTTTTAGCTCTCTATTCTTCTTTAGATAGCTATTTCACTCGACCGTATTGAACTAAACAGTCAATATGTGTTCGGTCTGTATTAGACTTAGATAGTCAATACATCTTCATGTCGTACCTAAATGGTCGATATTCTTTGTATGTATATAGAACAGTTAGAACTTCCACCACTCTTCACACTCTGTGTCCTATCTTTGCCTCACACTTTATCAACAGGATGAATTAATTCTTTGTCGAATGAGGTATCTGGACTCAATATTGTTGAATATTCTTTGATTGTTTCTTTGACTTTATTAAGTAAAATCTAATTCATGTCACAGGTGTACATAGGTCTTCAAACTAATGTAAATAGTACTGAATGTGAGATATAGTCATATAACAAAGAAAGAAATATAGGAGATAAAATGTAATCAGTGCTATATTTTAGGATACCTGTAAGGGGACATTCCATTTCTTCCCTCTAGTTTATGTCATGGCTATACTGGCCAACCCTTAGAGGTTATTGTACATTATCTCCTGTAATTTCCTCACATTTATTAGAGAGTTATTCCACCCTCTAGGAATATTCTAAGGTAGAGTATATAGTTAGTGTCTATTGGGGTGAGCTGTCATTCTATTTAGACACCCCATGTTTTGGAGCACCTAGCAGAGACGCCCTCCTTATGCTTTTCTCTTTGGATATCCCTCTGCTAGGTGAGTAGTTTTCCATCCTGTATATATTAGCTACCTAATATACTTTGGATATCCCTCTGCTAGCCTTGTGTGAGTACCACAGGCCCTGTTAGAGGTAGCCCTTACAATACCTCTCACACTTTACATATCTGTTCACCTTTACACTACTGTATTTCTGATGGTTTGAGGTGGCAAATGATGCATACACATAGAGCCAAGCATTCTCAAAACTACTGCTACGGACACTGACATCAGTCATTTCACTGAAATTACACTGGAGGCACCCCAAGATTTTTGGAGTTGCAAAACCTTCAAAAAATCTTGCTATTTGGCCAAATTTGCTAAGCATTCTTTGAACTGAAAAACTGTTCGAAAATCTTGAGTTTTAGTAGGTTTTTCTGAGGACAGAAATTGTATCTGAAAACCCTAAAGATGTTGATCAGGAAATTCTAAGGAAACATTGTTGGAAGTAGCCTATTTTCTGTGGATTTTCTAAGTGGGGAAATTCTTAAAAAACCCTGGGTTTTGTTAGGTTTTTCCACCCAACAGAATTCTATGAAAATTGTAATAATTTGCCTAGAGAAATCAATTGAAAACAACATATTTCTGCTCAAATTTTCTGCTCAGGGAATTGGGTGAAAACTATAATTTTTTACCAGGAAAATCTTGTGCCAAGACAATGTTTTGTTAATGTTTTGTCAAGGGGAAAACCCATAATGAAATTGACAATTTAATTATATGGGAAATCATTGAATAATGATAGATTTCAATAAGATTTTCCTTGGCCACAAACACTATGGAAATTCAAAAAATGTGTTGGTGAAATCTTGAAGAAATTAACAATTTCACATGAGTTTCTTAAAGGTTTTTCAAGATGAGAAACCTTGAACTGATTTTTCCTGATTGAGCATGATTCACAAATATTTAAGAGGATTGTTTTAGATTCAGGTAGATTCAGATAGATTCTTTTAGATTCAGATAGATTCTTTTAGATTCAGATAGATTCTTTTAGATTCAGATAGATTCTTTTAGATTCAGATAGATTCTTTTAGATTCAGATAGATTCTTTTAGATTCAGATAGATTCTTTTAGATTCAGATAGATTCAGATAGATTCAGATAGATTCAGATAGATTCAGATAGATTCAGATAGATTCTTTTAGATTGACATAGATTCAGATAGATTCTTTTAGATTGACATAGATGCAGATAGATTATTTTAGATTCAGGTAGATCCTTGTAGATTCAGATAGATTCTTTTAGATTCACATAGATTCTTTTAGATTCACATAGATTCAGATAGATTCTTTTAGATTCTTTTAGATTCTTTTAGATTCTTTTAAATTCTTTTAGATTCTTTTAGATTCTTTTAGATTCTTTTAGATTCAGGTAGATTCTTGTAGATTCAGGTAGATTCTTTTAGATTCAGATAGATTATTTTAGATTCACATAGATTCAGATAGATTCTTTTAGATTCTTTTAGATTCTTTTAGATTCAGGTAGATTCTTGTAGATTCAGGTAGATTCTTTTAGATTCAGATAGATTATTTTAGATTCACATAGATTCTTTTAGATTCAGATAGATTCTTTTGGATTCAGATAGATTCTTTTAGGTTCAGATACATTCTTTTTGATTCACATAGATTCTTGTAGATTCAGGGAGATTCTTTTAGATTCAGATAGATTCTTTTAGATTCAGATAGATTCTTTTAGATTCAGATAGATTCTTTTAGATTCACATAGATTCTTTTAGATTCACATAGATTCTTTTAGATTCACATCGATTCACATAGATTCACATAGATTCATTTAGATTCTTTTAGATTCAGATAGATTCATTTAGATTCACATCGATTCACATAGATTCACATAGATTCACATAGATTCACATAGATTCACATAGATTCACATAGATTCACATAGATTCACATAGATTCACATAGATTCACATAGATTCAGAGAGATTCAGATAGATTCTTTTGGATTCAGATAGATTCTTTTAGATTCAGATAGATTATTTTAGATTCAGGTAGATTCTCTTAGATTCAGATAAATTCTTTGAGATTCAGATAGATTCTTTTAGATTCAGGTAGATTCTTTTAGATTCACATAGATTCAGATAGATTGTTTGAGATTCAGATAGATTCTTTTAGATTCTTTTAGATTGACCCTAAACGATAAAAGAATCTATGTGAATCTAAAAGAGTCTATGTGAATCTAAGAGAATCTATGTATCTGAATCTATGTGAATCTATGTGAATCTATGTGAATCTATGTGAATCTATGTGAATCTATGTGAATCTATGTGAATCTATGTGAATCTATGTGAATCTCAAACAATCTATCTGAATCTATGTGAATCTAAAAGGATCTTTGTGAATCTATCTGAATCTAAAGGAATCTATCTGAATCTAAAAGAATCTACCTGAATCTAAAAGAATCTATGTGAATCTAAAAGAATCTATCTGAATCTATCTGAATCTAAAATAATCTATCTGAATGTAAAAGAATCTATCTGAATCTACAAGAATCTACCTGAATCTAAAATAATCTATCTGCATCTATCTGAATCTAAAAGAATCTATCTGAATCTATGTGAATCTACAAGAATCTATCTGAATCTATGTGAATCTAAAAGAATCTATCTGAATCTACAAGGATCTACCTGAATCTAAAATAATCTATCTGCATCTATGTCAATCTAAAAGAATCTATCTGAATCTATGTCAATCTAAAAGAATCTATCTGAATCTATCTGAATCTATCTGAATCTATCTGAATCTATCTGAATCTATCTGAATCTATCTGAATCTATCTGAATCTATCTGAATCTATCTGAATCTATCTGAATCTATCTGAATCTATCTGAATCTAAAAGCATCTATCTGAATCTAAAAGAATCTATCTGAATCTAAAAGCATCTATCTGAATCTAAAAGCATCTATCTGAATCTAAAAGAATCTATCTGAATCTAAAAGAATCTATCTGAATCTAAAAGAATCTATCTGAATCTATGTGAACCTAAAAGAATCTATCTGAATCCAAAAGAATCTATCTGAATCTAAAAGAATCTATGTGAATCTAAAAGAATCTATGTGAATCTAAAAGAATCTAAAAGAATCTAAAAGAATCTATGTGAATCTAAAAGAATCTACCTGAATCTACAAGAATCTACCTGAATCTAAAATAATTTATCTGAATCTAAAAGAATCTCAAAGAATCTATCTGAATCTATGTGAATCTAAAAGAATCTACCTGAATCTAAAAGAATCTATCTGAATCTACAAGAATCTACCTGAATCTAATCTATCTGCATCTAGTCAATCTAAAAGAATCTATCTGAATCTATGTCAATCTAAAAGAATCTATCTGAATCTATCTGAATCTAAAAGAATCTATCTGAATCTATCTGAATCTATCTGAATCTAAAAGAATCTATCTGAATCTAAAAGCATCTATCTGAATCTAAAAGAATCTATCTGAATCTAAGAGAATCTATCTGAATCTCAAAGAATCTATCTGAATCTAAAAGAATCTACCTGAATCTAAAACAATCCTCTTAAATATTTGTAAATCCCACTGTACTATTCCAAACAATTGTGAATCATGCTCAATCAGGAAAAATCAGTTCACGGTTTCTCATCTTGACAAACCTTTAAGACACTCATGCGAAAATGTTAATTTCTTCAAGATTTCACCAACACATTTTTTGAATTTCCATAATGTTTGTGGCCAAGGAAAATCTTATTAAAATCTATAATTATTCAATGATTTCCCATATAATTAAATTGTCAATTTCATTATAGGTTTTCCCCTTGACAAAACATTAACAAAACATTGTCTTGGCACAAGATTTTCCTGGTAAAAAATTATAGGTTTCACCCAATTCCCTGAGCAGAAAAATTGAGTAGAAATATGTGGTTTTCAATTGATTTCTCTAGGCAAATTATTACAGTTTTCATAGAATTCTGTTGGGTGGCAAAACCCTAACAAAACCCAGGGTTTTTTAAGAATTTTCCTATTTAGAAAATCCACAGAAAATAGGCTATTTCCAACAATGTTTCATTAGAAATTCCTGATCAACATTTTTAGGGTTTTCAGATACAATTTTTGTCCTCAGAACAACCTACTAAAACTCAAGATTTTTGAACAGTTTTTCAGTTCAAAGAATGCTTAGCAAATTTGGCCAAATAGCAAGATTTTCTGAAGGTTTTGCAACTCCAAAAATCTTGGGGTGCCTCCAGTGTTACCATATTTAACTAATTTCTTCAACATCATCAAGTACTGTGATCTTCTTTGAATGTTTTACAGTCAAACCCCTCTTAACTCATACCCCTCAGTGGACAGCCCAAGGTATGGGTTATGAGGGGTTATGGTTTTTGAGAGGTGTGGTAAGGCCCTACAAAGCAAGTTGGTGGATGGCTTGAGCTATGGATACAAGGGGTTATGTGTTATCAGAGGTATGGGTTAAGAAGGGTTCAGCTGTAACCTCATTGATTAAATCCCAAATCAAATTTCACATCTTTGACATTTCTTCACACATCAATTTTATTTTATTTTCCAAGTGATTGTCTGACCTATTTTTTGACATCCAACAAATACCTACTGACCTTCTAGATTGATTTGACCTTCCTGAATGAACCAACAATATCATTGCCCTTTAACATGCAGATCTCCTTTGACTGAGTTTTCAAATCCTTTGACTTTCACTCTTGTCATTATCATCCTCACATTCTTCAATCACCCTTCAACTTTTGTTTTGACTCTAATGCAGTTTTCCAGGTGGCCTAGTTACAGTCCAATAACAAGTGCAATGCATTTGAATTGTTAGGATCCTATCATTTCTGTGAAGAGTCATAGAAATTCAGACCATTCAAGGAGTATCCACCTTCTAGGTTAGATACAATGTATTGACTGTCAAAGTGCAATACAAATGTGTGTAAACTAGTAGTTGCCATGAGTGACTGTACAGTCACTCATGGCAACTGTACAGTCACTCATGGCAACTGTACAGTCACTCATGGCAACTGTACAGTCACTCATGGCAACTGTACAGTCACTCATGGCAACTGTACAGTCACTCATGGCAACTGTACAGTCACTCATGGCAACTGTACAGTCACTCATGGCAACTGTACAGTCACTCATGGCAACTGTACAGTCACTCATGGCAACTGTACAGTCACTCATGGCAACTGTACAGTCACTCATGGCAACTGTACAGTCACTCATGGCAACTGTACAGTCACTCATGGCAACTGTACAGTCACTCATGGCAACTGTACAGTCACTCATGGCAACTGTACAGTCACTCATGGCAACTGTACAGTCACTCATGGCAACTGTACAGTCACTCATGGCAACTGTACAGTCACCTGTACAGTTGCTAGAGGTGACTAGAATAAAGGAAAGTGGAATTGACCTTAATGGTATAATTCCCAGTCAAGTAGACTAGATAAAGTAAAGTAAAGATAAGAGATGGTTTGCAAGAAAAAATAGAAGAATGTGAAGAGTGAGGACACTTCAAAGGGGTGGATAGGCAAGTCATGGTTACAGGGTAAAGTATCTGAGTTTTGTAGTTACACCCACTAGTGTACATAAGTGTGACAGTACAGTATGTAAGCACTCATAAAGTCTATGTGTTAAGAACTGAAAACTGACTAATGTCGGTGGCTGACAGGGACCGATTGGAAGGACTTGGCTTCAGCTTATGTGCTGCGCCCTCGCAAATATCCATAGGGTGTCCTTAAATTTCGGGCAGGCGAAAGACTAATCCTAAAGAGCTCCTTTCGGCGAGATACCGATCGGAACCGAAGGAACAAGTCGAGCGTTGGGCCAAGGGGTCGGGGCCGGGAGTGGGCGAGCGCACGCGGAGGCGGATGGGGGGATTCTTAGTATGAGACTGTTACGGACTGTGAAGAGTGGCGGAAGTTCTGACCGTTCTATATACGAAGAAATGAGTAGAAGAGGAGGATATTGACCTATTCGGTGCAATATAAGAGAAAGTGAGAGAAAGAGCACAAGATGACGAAGGAGTCAACGAGTGCAATGGTTCGAGTGGAGGCCTCGACTATTACAGTTCGAGGCCAGAAGTATTCCGTAGTTCAGATAATGCTACCTATGTGGTAGCTGACACGTTACCCTGATCACCGCTCGTAGTAGACCTAGTTTGTGTCTTACGAGTGGTGGTTCTTGGGTTAAAGTGTGTCTGAGTTCTAATTGGTGCTGAGTGCACCCACAAGTATACACAATGCTTCGAACTAATGAAATATGCAATATTCGAAGAATATGAAAGATAGAAAAATATGAATAGAATATGTAAAATATAAATGAAATAAAAGGAGTGTTTTACCACAATGAAACTGTGGTAAAAGCATACTCCTCACACGGACGTATGAGGGTATTCTGAGTTGATATTCTGATTGCCTAGTAACTACAACTACAGCGGGTTCATATACAAATAACAGGCGTGTAGAAAATACTAATGGGGAGAAGGGCGGAAAACAGTATTAACAATAAGCTTGACTAGGAACAGGAAGTTTATGATTAGTTCGGAGGCCAATGATAACCGAGAGCGGGATTACGATAAAAGGAAATAGTTCAAGGACTACAAATATAGATAGACATATGTGAAACATAAGATTGAACGGATCAACATAATAAAGAGGACGTATCAAAGTTTGACCAGACAATACGAGTTACTTTGACGTGGGCGTAAACGGAGTTTGATCTTCGTGAAAACATACGTCAGCTTCGGGGCCGATGGTTTCCGAGATGGTGACTTGAAAACATTGATGTGGCGATAACCTCGGGACCGATAGGGTTTCGACACGGTCGTAACACTATGTACCCACAGGTGTACATAGATCTTTGAATTAATATAAACATGTGTAATCAGAGAATTAGTTGGTTTAAAAATAGTAGAAAATAAGGAAAAAATATGGGGAATATAATGTGATAAGATGGTTACATTCCTGTGAAAAGGGTACCTCTCGCACCTTGTGTTGCAGATGTTCTTAAATCCCACATACAAAGGCTTTGCTAAGACACCAGTTCCTGATGTGATCAAATGCCAAGTTGCTGAGACACATCACTGTGTTTGGTTTGTTTGTTGTTGGTAAGCATTGTTCGAGGCACTTTGGTCCCACTTCCCTCACCTCTCACAGCTCACAGCTGATATGCTGTTTCTCAAGTTAGATGATTGACCCTGTCTTCCTCCCAGCTTCAAGTATGTATTTTTTATTTCATTCTGAAAGTATATACATATCTGAAATAGGTTGCTTTCTTAGAGAGTAACTGAAAGCCCATACAGATGTACATATGGTACGTGTTGTGTGCCCCTGTGGTGTGAGTGGCACATTGTGAGAGGTATGGCGAAATACACTCAGGAAATATAGTCGGATGAGCTCTTACTATATTTCCTTTATTATTTCTATTTTCTCTCTTTTATTATATCTATAATTAGTTCAACGACCTATGTATGCGGTACATTGACTCTTGTGGGCGCACACATGCCAGACTTATGTATTCTAGCACCCGTAGTTTAGAACTCAGACACTTTTTACACCGCAACCACGACTTACCCAGACACCCGTTAGTGTCCTGTAAGTTGTGATTGGTGTATCGTCTCAACCGTCACAGACGGGCTTTAGCTACTCATTCAAACTGAGTTTCGAACTGTATCAGTCAAAACTCAATCCTTATCTCAACTCGCGTGGACTACATCCACGCTACTCTATTATTTGACTCTCTAACTACTCTACTTGCACTCGAGCAGTTGTCCAGAATCGCACTTAACCAGTCGATTCTACTTATTCATTCTAGCTATCTACCTTACTTTAGATAGCTACTTCTCTCTACCATATTGAACTAAGTAGTCAATACACGTTTGGTCCATATTAGATTTAGACAGTCAATACATCGTGGTATCGTACTTCAACGGTCAATATTCTTCGTATATAGAACGGTTAGAACTTCTACCACTCTTCACACACATGCATGCATCATTGTGCATGCTGTGGTGTGAGTGATGCATGCATGGGCTGTCCGTGCATGCTGTGGTGTGAGCAATGTGTGCATGGGCTGTCCATGCACACTGTAGTCACAGAAGGACTTTTGCATCTCCAACAGGACTGCAAAAAAACAAAGTTCATATATCCTATTTGAATTTTCCAAACTTATTTCATATATTAATACAAGAAATTTTACACTGTCTTTACTAAATACTTGTGAAAACACAAGAAATATGAACCTTTGAAAATTTAATTGTATATTGATCCAATCAGCAGTCCAGTGAATTTTATTGTAGCAGCAATCACTGAAAATTGATTGGCTAAGCCTTCATAGGAGGGATTTAAGATCATCCTTGTATTGCTACCTATCCAGAAGATGGTAATTAGAATAGATTGAGTCATAGTAAGTTTCCATTTAATGTCTGAGTCTTAGGCCTTCTGACTCTCCTAGACTGTGATTGGTGGTTTAAATTTTGTGAGTTGATTTGTATACTCTCAGCAGGGTGGGAGCATTATACAGATCTGCACTATCAAGCCAAGAATCTCCTTCTGGACCATCTAACCCTGAAAGCAACCTGTTCTGTCATTTTCTGTGTCCCACAATGGCTTCAACTTCAAACTCCTCTTCATTACCCAATCCTCTTGGATTCTCTAGAAGTATCTCCATCTGAATTCCAGGGGGAAAATATAGTATTTCGTAATCTGTTCCCGGTTTATGACCGGATGCATCTGGTATTGAGGTGGGATCTTCGATCAGAAGATTTGTAAATTTATTCATTCAAAGACCGTGAATGGTCCTATATGTTGTTGTATCAGGCTCCTCCCTATTACCTTGACCTCTATAAGTTCTAACAAATGTGGATTGATGGTACCAGGAGCTGCACTCCAATCACCTATTTAACCTATGGTGCTATTGTACTCATACTTCTTTGCGGCTCAAAACTTCTCTGTCATGGCACTCCGAAGATGCTGTTTACCTGATAAATCCGAGTTCGATGTCTGCTTGCGTCCAACTCTCTTCTCATCCGAGTTTGATGCCTACTTGCGTCCAACTCTCTTCTCGTCCGAGTCCGATGCCTGCTTGCATCCAACTCTCTTCTCATCCGAGTTCGATGCCTGCTTGCGTCCAACTCTCTTCTCATCCGAGTTTGATGCCTACTTGCGTCCAACTCTCTTCTCGTCCGAGTTCGATGCCTGCTTGCGTCCAACTCTCTCCTCATCCTCATCCGATGCCTGCTTGCATCCAACTCTCTTCTCATCCGAGTTCGATGCCTGCTTGCGTCCAACTCTCTTCTCATCCGAGGAAACCTGGTTTAAAAGAGGGAAAGAAAGATGAGAATATAATCAGGACACACCTTGGTTATGCAGTTGCTACAGTGAGTAATTTGGTAGTGCAGAAGTCGAGCGCGACACAACGCGTTTGGCCAGAAATGGAATACCTTTCATATCGCATCCTGTTTGGGAGTGCTAGAATTGGACGTGGGACACTGCCACGGTTTCGCTGCTCGATACCTGAACTTTAATGATGGATCATATTATAGGAACCTGTCCGTTTGAGTTCATTACGAAAGACTGCTAGCGTTATTACAGTAACGGTCCTTCTTCCCGTCTACCCACTACCGGGCTCACTTTCCTTGGAATTATCTATTCGTTATCTTTAATATGGTAAGTGGACATGACATACAAGGATCCTTAGTATGGCTTGACGCCCCCATGTAACTAGTCAGTGCCAGCTGGAATGGCAATAACGAGTGCAGCTTATTCACAGCTTGCATTACGCCTTGTGGCATCGAAATACTACATGCTGGCCTCAGTAGGTCTGTGCATATATAATGACAACAAAGAGCGTATTCTGGTCTAACTATTCGGGTCTATAAAGTCGCTCTTTACCTCGATCACGTATTTACTTTCGATCTCGAAGTCCATTACCTATGGAGAAGAGGTTCCAGCCGACTCAACCCGAACATTTTATTCCTCCTGGTCTGTTAATCTGAAAATTATATTGGTGTTCACTGATTTCAATCTCATAACAGAACCGCTATTACCCACTGGCAGTATACATTGTGGTCCTGCTCGGTTCGTTTGTGTACTTGCAAGCCAAAACGATGTTCCACCCTGATAAAGCTTTCATGTCGCAGGTGTTCACTCGTCTTGGAGTGAAAGAGTGAGAAAAAAAACCATGCCGAATTTGAACTAACTTTTTTTTTCAGACGTACGGCCTTATGATTGTGGTTTCGAGATGTATTCTGACAATCATCTCACTTAGATGTGACAACTTTAAACGTTTTCCATTTATTGCTGCTGCAATCAGTGAAGCGATGTGTGGTGGTGATTTCTCACGATCGTGTCTTCCTTCTTCTATACTTACTTCTCCTAGTAATTGCAATTCTTCGAGTTTTGGCTTTATACAGTCGACAATCAAAGATCCTGTTTTTGTTGCTACCAGCATATATCGTACAACTCGTGATGACTGGTGTAAGTGCCATATCGTCATTATGCTTGGCTGACAAGTCCATATTACGAGGTTTAGTGGGCAGCTGATGCTATTGTTGAGGATCCTCTCCTATCCCGGAGGTCGGGATGTATTGTGAGCGTTCCAGGGCAATTGTGAGTTTATAACTGTCCATAATATAAATCTGATAAGCGTATCAGCGTCTCGCGTGAGCATCAAAGCTGCCGGTCTCTCCTTCTCTCACTCAATTATTGGCCGTTTACCCAGGGTTTGCTTGGCTCTGGGCATCAGCCGCGATTTTTGACTGCCTTCTCTTCGGTCTGACCATGCATCGCACGTTGCAATTGCGTGACCATGGTCTTAAATTGCCCCTCACGGATCTTTTTCTCAAGGATGGTCAGTCCGCACCTTTGCATATCTTGTTGGTGACATCCTAACCATAAATCTACCGCAGGATTCATATATTTTGTGTAAGTTATATAAATAAATTTTCCCTGTTTGGTAACATCAGAAATGATAACAGCATAATGTTTTCGGCCAAACTTCTAAATTTTGTCCTCTTTTGGGTGGGAAGAGAATATTCTACTTGAAGTATACTTTCTCACCTGCATATATGTCTTTTTTAGACTGCAGTGACGGTAAGTTGTGTATATTGTTTTAGTGACTTTAACTAATACTGTCACTAGGCCAATCTTATAACGTTGAACTGGACCTTCAACAATATGTAAGCTCACATTGTTGAAATGATATTTTGGGCGAATGACCTCGTTTTAGCATTACCATAATTATGATAAATCGACTAGGCACGTATCCGAATAGTATGAAACGTTGTAAACTAATATGCTTGTCTGTCAGTATTGAACTTACGCAAGGAAGGCTCGCGGCCTACTACAGTCTTCTGCCTAAGTCAAACCCAGGCACCCACTAGCCAATGTTTCGACAAATTCATCGCCAAGTTTGCTTCACCTCCTGCTGACGAGGAGTGGCCGTATGAGGATGTGTACGGCTCGTGATTGATATTAAACGGCCTTAGAAGAAACGTGTTGACTTTTCTGGGATTTGAGTTAGCGAGGATCATGAGCATTAGGGCTCGGGTCGCTGCGGTTGGGAATTCACCGCGTAGTTTGGGTTATATGAGGTCTATTTGTATTTGTTTAGTCCTTATCCGTTTACAACGAGTACTGCCACCTCACTCAGACAAACGGAAAGTTATACGGTCTAGGAACAGCACCACGAAAACTTAACAAAACGTACTGTCACTTCAAGTTGGTACCTTGCGTCATCATGACACCGGTTTGCTTCTCTTCCAGACGGTAGGGAGCGCGGGAAGATAAGGGCAGATTTATGCTATCCGCATTGAAGTTCGCGTGGATAGTCAAGGTATCATTTGCACATAGCTGTTTAGTGTGGGGGTCAGGATTCAGTGGCATCCCTATTTGACGGCGCGTGTAGTTAATAATGTGGATAATGCGGAGGCACCTGCGAAGGGGTTTAGCGTATGTCTTCTGGCTGTATATCCGATGGCAGGTTACCACGAGCACACGATCTAGCACGAAAAGGATCACAGCTATGACGATTACATGCTGAGTTCAGAAAGCAACTTTACTAGTTAGTAGTCCAACTCGACACTAAACTGAAAAATCACTCCAACCCCCTGTAATCGCACCTTGCTTGATACAAAGAGATCAGGTGCGCATGTGGGGTTAACAACGAGGCCTTAGTCACCAATAGATATAGAAGGCGGCTTGAGAGCAAAGTAATGAAGTACTATAAGTTCAGCGGCTATTAACATAACTGATGTCTCCTAATATCATGATTTGGTCCCTGAGTGCTGTTTTGATGGCTATAGCTTACCACCTAGCTAATATATCGATATCCTGCCAGACGTCCCTTAGATCCCTCTGGCAGTGTTCCTGTTAGATACTGCAGGTTCAGGAATGTTAAACATGCCTTTGCTGTGTGATATGGTATAGATCGATACAGGAATGGCGAAACACAGAGAATGTATCGATCTCCTCTTCTGTTGTGTTGGGTCGGAAACGCCACCCAATCCCTTGACGGGGTGTAGTACTTTATCTGCTTTAACTTTTCCTTTTTTACGCAAAATAATCACCATTAATTGGTGCATCAAAAGCACGGAAGCACTTCCAGCACCTAAATTGAAACACAAACATGACTCCAGCTCATGAGTGAATAGCTGAAAATATCCGAGAATATATGTTATGTTTCAGCTAATTATCAACAGCTCTAATGGTAGAAAAAGGCTGGAAATCAGTTTCTAAACGACGGAAAACCTATCTCTTTAAGGAAAAACTACACGGGAAACTGACTGCGCCATATCCGGGAGTAGACCTGCCACCATGGGCATGTGGGGCTGCTGTGTGATCAACAGAGAGAGAGATATAATCCAGGTGTTGGAAGCGCTAGTGCGGATTAATCGTCTTTTAAAAAAATATCTGTCAAGTTCAATGCTGTATCTCGTCGTCTCTTTGGGCTGCCGTTCAAACAACCACGGTTTTAGGGTTCACGGTGATAGGAATTGTCTAAAAATGGGAGTTGCTCATATGATGCATCAATTGAGGACATATAAGCATGCATTCCTCTCGAACGCATACTGGAATATATACCAGAGAGATCATGCAAGATGTGGAAAAATACATAACTGCGACTTGATGTACTG
This sequence comes from Hysterangium stoloniferum, assembly GCA_015178975.1. Lineage (NCBI taxonomy): Eukaryota > Fungi > Basidiomycota > Agaricomycetes > Hysterangiales > Hysterangiaceae > Hysterangium > Hysterangium stoloniferum. The sequence goes on along the minus strand of WHVD01000062.1, from coordinate 138,462 downwards.
TCGTCTGGAATAATCTGGTATATTCACACAGAGATGGCCGAAACTTGGACACATTCGGCTCCGGATGGTAACCACAGGATCCCGCGATGCTCGGCGACGTATCAGGCTACACCAGAAGAAGGCTTGTTCGTGCCTGTGTCGAACCTGCAAAGAAATTGGTTGAGAATGCAGTTCAAACTTGGCCAGAGGCTACTCAGCCGTAGGGCTGCATGTCACACAATGTGTCAAGGGGCTGCACTAGTGACGGCAACGAGAAGCAACGAAAAGCCTGAAGCCCAGTACACAATTACCTCAGAAGATTGAGGCTGAGGATAAGGCTTTCTTGCTTCTTGAAAAAGAAGGGGGTCACTGCCAACGTCAGTGCTTGGACGTCCCGTCACAGCTCTGGCACATACAGTACAGTTTCCCAATTAATTACTTATGCACGTAAGGCACACACATGGCGGCTTCCGGGGAGCTTTATTTTGTTCTCATATATATTTTAAAAAAAGCACCTGCAACATAACCTAGAGCCATGGACGCACTGCCCACTGAGCTTGTCGTCAATATCGTTGAGCTGTTTTTCGAAGAATGTGTTTCTCGATCCCGCTCGTTGACGACGGCATTAGAATCTAAACCCCCTTGGAATCATGTTAGGAGCGTTCTCTCTGCCTCAAGGAAACTGCGTGCTATAGGGCTCAAGCTTTGGTTCTTTCGTCTGAGGTCTGTATTGTGGTCGTCAATTTAGCGGCTCCCTGTCTTTACATAGCTTTCAATGCAGAGTCAAGAGCGAATGGGATTGGGATTATATTTCAAACATTCCAGACATATATATCTGGGTTAGGTGTGTCTATGTATTGATGATGTGTTTACTTGAATTCACGTCGTATTGACTAGACTTATGCCAACAGAGAGATAAGCTATCACAATGTTGCAGCAATCCTCATCCCTTCATTATACCCAGAGAACTTCCCTGCGCTCAAAACGGTGTCAATACGCATGCTCAATATTCAGCGCCCACTGAGTATTATAGATCGCATCCCTAGATCTGTCCAGTGTCTTGAAATCTGGAAGTTTGACACTATGGTCCACGACCACCTATTCTCCGCTATCGCCTCCCGCCTTCCTGACCTCAGAGAACTTCGGCTGCGTGGCATGAATGAAGCCGACAAGTTCGGCGTTGGGACATTATTCGATTCAGCGGATAAGCTTGGTGTAAGTCCTTGACGCCGCTATCCTATCATCCCAGTAACTAAGCAATATAGTATAGCAATCCATTGCTTCATATCTAGGCTCTATCAGGAATCTAAGTACTCTGTCATTTGACGTATATTTGACCCCAACTACCATTCTTTTAAGACATGCGTCCTGCCCGAATGCACAGCCCCTCAACTCTTGCAAGCGTTGCATCAGTGAATATGGCGAACAGACGAGGGAGACTGAAAGCAGGGTCTCCTGTGGGATTGCTTCCTCTTTGGAGCGGCTCCAAACGATTGAATGGTGTTCCTGTTTCAGTCCAAGAGGGAGAAGCCTGCTGACGGTGGCTAGGAAAGGGCAAGATGTGACTGTGAAAGTTGCAAAGGGGGACGAATATAGCTCTGACGGAGTGTGAGAAAAGGCGGCACTCTTTCGTTATTGCAAGACATCGTACTGTCTGTATGTAACTTACAATATCCGTGCAAGTTCTGCCGATGATAGACTACCAGCGCTAGTTGAAGATCTCATCGCAGATAAGATAAAGCTTGCTTACAAACTACGATGTTACCGTCATGTCGTATTTTAACCATCTCGTCCTCTATCGCTCAGGGAAGAAATCTTGCTGAACGTATGTCGTGAAGCTAAACAGTTTAAATAACGTATTAAATCTTCCACAGGAGTTATTGCTGTATCCAAAGCGGATGCTCCCAAAGAGTCCATATTGAAAGAGTCCAAGTCGAACGATGATGCATCAAACATATCATGGATAATATCAAACAAATATTATACCGCTCCAGTCCACTTTTCATTAGAAAAAACCCAAGATATAATGGGCACTCATGCCACCCATGTACCTGCTTGCATTTTCGTGTTTGATCCTTCAGAAGTAATACTTGCTCCTCGTACTTCGCCTTATCTCACCGGCCTTTACTGTAGTCTTTCAAACCCGAATTCACATCTCTAGCCAAAAAACTATCTGACGCCGACTTTGAAGTCTCCCTTGCAGTTTCTCTCTCTTTGAACTCCACCACGACAGAACTTTCTACACATGACCAGGACGCATTTGAGGCCTTCTTCCGTGATCATGGATTCGAATACGTCAATGGACATCAAGATACCAATACAATTCAAGAAGATCATGATATCGATTATATGCAAGGTGCATATAGATCCCCATTGTTCACTGTCCCTACCATATTTCTTACACTGCTGAGACTTCATTTCACCAGGTATTCCCGGCCTATCGCGCATCATCGACGCTTTGAACACGATTCTCTGGCCGTCATTGGTCCAACACGCGCCGTCGAGACGCACTGCCAAAACACGCAGCATAGTTCACGCCTCCATTGAAGACGAGGGTCTCCACTCGCTCCTCAAGGCCGAGAAAGACATTCAGAGCCGCGAGGAACGCGAGATGGCCGCACTTGAGAAATGGCTCGAAGACGGCGCAAATGATGACGTGGACCCATGGGATGGCATCAAAGTGCTTGCATCACCGTCAGAACCTCCTGCACCTCCATTGTCGGACAATAATGTCGTCTCTGGATTTGATGATAATTTCAGTGATTTCGTTTCAGCACCGCCCCCGGATGACCTAGGAATTCCGTCACAGGAAGAGGTACACGCCATGTCTGAGCGTATACTTCAGATGGGGAGAGAAGAGGACCCTGTTGCAGCCGGGGGCCCTGAGATCGCGTTTGACCTTTCTCGTGTGTTGGCTGGTTTGGAAACAATGAAGACGGAGATTGCGAGTATCGAGGATGAGGACGAAAGGCGCAGGGCTGCAGCAAAAGTCGCTTTAAGTATAGTATATGCCTTTGAGGATAAAGATGAATAAAATGGGACGCATCACTAGAGAATTCTTCTTTCATTGATTATTTCACAACCCATCCGTTACTCGTACTACAAAAGGACATTAAAGCTATAGCAAAAGCAAAAAGAGAGGAAACTGCATCTTCAACACGTATAAGTAACTCATTCTTCATCCATTTCCTCTTCAACAATTTCCTCTTCAACAATTTCCTCTTCAACATTAGCACCTGTCATGTCTCTTACTCTCCCGCCGTCAGATAAGCTCAAGATGCCCGCCATCTCGACAAGTTTCACGACTTCTTCTGCCTCTATAACATCCATTTCTGCCAGTACAGGGTTCACTGCTTCGAGCGTTCCTACCTTCAACGCCTCCTGCAACTTGGGGCTGAACGACTGGAAGACATCCCACCGCGCTTGCAGTGCCCTCCTTACTTCCTCGATGTCCAAAGTCTCTGTTCCAGGGCCCTCGAGTCGAATATCCTCGGGTGGAGGGCCGTCCGGAACATCAAAGGTAATAGGTTTTAATGGATCTTCCTGCATTAGCTGAATAGTCTCGCGTCCGTTAGGATTAGCCTCTTCCTCTGCGATGTTGGCGGCGACACGAGTCGCAAGATGGGTATAGGTGTCTTCCACATCTTTCAAAAAGACGTACTGCACCCGTTTCTCGTTCGCGGCCATTCTGGGAGTTATGCGGTCAGAAAAGAAATCAAAACAATAAATTACATCATTTACCGCTTGAAGAAAAGGTTGACGCCATCCTTGCCCAGCTTATCACAATACTGCAACAACAACCCCTGGTGGATACATTGTTTCGCATATTTCTTCTCCCCTCGACGCTCCGCTGTAAACGCTTCCACAAGTAATGCATCCGTCGCCCCAGGTACAAATATGTCCCGATGCTCTTGAATGAATTGCCAAGACTTATCATAGTCTTTGATCTTCAGTTTAGAAAACTCTCGTAGGTTGGGAGTCAGTTCAGGAAGAGATTCGTCGTCGTCAGTGGTCGCAGAGGGCTCAGCAGGGATAATTTCCGGAGCCTGCGAAGACAAAGCAGCCTTGGGATTAAGCGTCTCGAACTGTACCTCCTTTGTAACCTTCCTTGTGGGAACAATCGGTGCCGGTTCGGGTTTTGGTGGGACGTACTGGAAAATGCATATACTTAAATAGTCGTTTCTAGCAGAAAGATATAGATACCAACTTTAGAGTCCCAACCTTCATATAAATCCTCGCTGGTTATCTTCTTTTGTTGCTCTCTCTCCTCCTGCTCTAGTTCTGCCTCGAACCTCACTCCTGCTTCCTGCAGTTGGTCGAAATGTGCCTGGAATGCAGCCACCAGGGCTTCATCCATGTTTATCCCATCCTCAACATCCTGACTTTTCACTTCGTCTCGAATAATCAAAAGGACGGACTCGATCATCTGGTCGTAAGTCGGCTGGTTATCCGCACCGGTCGGTGGCTTGTCCGAAGAGGGTTCGGTCTTGAGACGTTCAAGGGCTGCATTATACGCAGATCGGCCTGCGAGCTTGACATCCGCTAAAATTTTGGACAATCGTTCGCACATCACACCGTTGATTTCGAGTTGATATCGTAAATTGGCGATATTTGCCTTCCGTGCCTTTCGTTTCTCATGTATGTCTCGTTGCTTCCACCTGATGTAAAATATCAACGAGATAACTAAAGGATAAGTGTTAATGATATCCACCTGATCAACGATTTCTTGTCCACATTGGGGTGTCCCTCGATGTCCGAATCATCTGAAAGCTATCCAGTCTAAGTTTGTGATCCTACATGATAGTCCAATGCAATGTTACCTCAAGCTGATCCCACTTGGAGTAGTTGAGAGGCATGGTGGTAGCTAGAAGAGTGGCGAATGGAAGTTTCAAGAAAGAGTTAACACGCGCCGTCACAGCCGCACCCTGGGACACTGCCAAAAATCTTCGGAAAACCCCAGAGCAATTTAATATTTGTGTACATAGTATCACAGAAGTACCGCACTGGAAGCTCAAATACGCTCGGCTGATGGTCCAAGTTGGTAATCGACTAATTGGCAAACTGTGACGCTGCAGCGAGCTTCAAAACATCATAAATACGAGAATTTGTCTGATGACAGGTTTCAAGGAGATCGGTGTCAAATTACGAGACAAATTATCGCGTCCCGCCTTGTCCACAAGCTCAAGCTCGCAGATAATTAAAAAAGATACCAATGTCTATATTTCTAATTTGAAGAAAGAAAAAAGAGGACAGTACGGAGAGACTAAAAATTCGACGCAGGAACCAGACCTGTGCGAGCTAAATCCTGCTGGTTGGCAAATAACTCAACGAGAACAAAGGCAGCCTAACGGAGATTTAGCACTACATTTTGTTTTTACAAAAAATACATACGAGGTTAGGATCTTGCCAGTAGGATGAATGCGCCTACACAATACAATGAGTCGGTTTTAAATAAAGACATGGATTAACATCTTACTGTAATCATGTCTATAAGAGAAATCATCGGCAAATTGAAGCGGCACAAAAATAGGAGTACTCACCAACGTACTCGCTGATGCTTCCTTCTGACGCGAGTTGGAAGTCGAGCGTGCCATGAGGATTAAGCGCCGCAAATCTGAGAGTAAAGCAACGCGAAATTAATGGTTGTGCTTGTAAGTAGCTTCATTACCAAGAGGACATGCCTACGCTCTGCTCGCGACCCCTCCAACACTTCATTATGCCCCTTCAGTTCAAATGTAGTTGGACTTTTGGCAGCACCAGGACGGCTAAGACAGTCTGTTCTTGACCCGGCGGGCGATGGTACAAATGACCTTGGCATGACGTCCTCCCAAATACGGGAGAAGTGATGTGAAATGTCTGACATGACACTGGGGGTAAAGCTTGGAACAATGGAGGGAGGTTTGTTTTTCGCAGTTCTAAGGAAGTGAGATGAGTGTAGGCTAAATGAGATTGGTACGTTGGGTTGACGTACTGGGCATCGACACAGGGGTTTAGCAAATATCTACCGCAGGAAGATATCAGATTTCCAGTTAGTGAGATAGAAAGTAAAAAAATTACGCAATTGGATCGCTTGGATGAAGAATGTTATAAACTGAATCAACCTATAAAGAATCAACAATGTAACAGATTCCCACATAATAAAATTATCATTCACAGCAAAACAACCAAAAACCCCTTGGCGGTCTAACTGTAAGATTGGATAAAATTCACTGATATCGGCAGACAAACGAAAGGAACGGCTGCTTACCGCCTCATCGTTAGGTGAGTCCTTTGTCCTGGCTCGACCCTATTTCATTATAATGGGTGCCATGTTCGCATGTAATGTAAGCACAAACCTTCCGAGCAATGATCTGGGCATGATTCAAATGCACGAAGACAGGAAGAGGACTTCCGACATTGAACAAGGTGCTTAACATACAATCAATCCATGGTATAATTAGTGGAATGTGTGAGAAATGAATATGTACCTCGTGTTGAATAAGAACTGGCTTCGGCAGCTCTTGATGAATTCCGGATCGAGGTTGGATAGTGCAGGCTGAAATGTTGGCTGCTTGGATAGCACGTATGCTGATAATATAGATCCTAACGAGTGCCCAAGAAGGTGGACACGTCCTTGTCTGTCAAACCCTTTCGCAGTTCATTGATGTTCGTTAAAGTAGTGTACACCACTCATAACTTGCTATTTACCTGGATTCCGTGCACACCATAAACGATAGATTCGATTCCTGTATTGATTATTAGTTACACCCTTAATTAAAGGGAAGAAGTGCGTACGCTTGCACGCAGACCTAAAAGTATTGTCAGTTGTGTCTGGGAGATTTTGGAAGGGGTAACGCACAGATTCGATCATCGCACTTTGATGGTGACTCATAAAATACGGTATGTCTATGAGTACATTATTAGTAAGTTCACGAATAGCTCTATGATGTGGTGTATTAGTTGATTATAAGGATAATCTCCAAATTAGGTGCTCAATTGCTTACGGAATGCTCTTCTTCGGGGTTATATCTGCGACACCACGTTAAGATTAAATCGAATTAATTACCACCATTCGGAATCATATGTACCAGAGATTGTGAATGAATTGTCTAGCCCTTCACGTTGTCTATTTCGCTCTTCTTCGTCTCCCAGTTTCAATGGTGCACGCCATTGAACAGGAAGAAATTGTACCTGCTTCTCACGCAAAATGGACGCGAGGGCTGGTAATCCAGATTGCTTCCTGGATACATATTATTTTAAAAGGTCATTGAGACAAGTATCGAAACGGACCGACTTTGCTATCTGTCGAAAGAGATTGACGGCATAAAGAAACGACCAGCTTTCATATTGAGATGCAAGCTGCGACAGAGCACACGTTAATGTCTCACATGATATATATAGAGCTCCACATACCCCTTGGCCGATCCCATGAACGACTAGCACCAAATCCGTGACTCGCCTCGTACTACCATCACCTATGTGAGATGCGGATGGCGCTTTGTTATTAGTTTCTGCATTTTTCAAGCTGCCATCGGGCGAAATGCCCAAAGTATTCGTTAAAGCTGTAGCCTCCTCCTTCTCCATTGCTGCGAAGGGCTCAGGGGAAGCTGTTTTCGGAGGTGTACGTGCAGCGAGGGCATTATCATAACCATAATATACTGTTAACCCTGAAAAAGGAAGTTCATTTGCTTTGGTAGGCCGGCGTGTTAAAGAATAAAAGGGATTTGAAAATCGGCTATTTAAGCTGCCTCTGTATGTAGGAGATATATAGGTCAGAAAAAGATATATAAAAATAGCAAATCAGACAATTTCTTACGAGGTCAACTTTGCGGTGAAGGCATCTTCAAAAATCACGAACATCGGGGAAGAGGGCTCTGGCGGCGTAGCACCTTGCTTAAGTCCTGCGGGACTACGTGCGGTGCTAGGAGCAGGCGTTATAGGATACTTGAGCTTCTCATATGCATCCACCCCTATCTTCGTAGCGGAAGCAATTTCAAGTTGGTAACTTGGCTGCGAACGGAAATTGCAGCAGACACAATAAACTTAGAGCATAAAACGTCACCTGCCAAGGTTGAATGGATCTAAAGAATCGTAAAATCGTTGACAGTAATTGTGTACAGGATATCCGCTCACTGATATGCTGCGTCTAGTTGGTCACATATATGTTTGGAAACAGGCTTGGTCTACAAAGTCAAAGTCGTTGAAATGCATAGCTAATGAAGGGCCAATATCAACTCACCTCGTCGTACATCCACGTAGCACGCCTCACTTTGATCTGAGGGCCATTTATCCTCCAATAAATCGGCCGTAGCTAATTCGATACCCGATCAACATGACTGTCGCATTCGTGACCACCGGATCTACTCACCTCCATTGACTTAACATCCACTTCAAATAATCGATCCTCATGAATACTGACACCAACAAGATCATCTACATCTTCGGGTTCATCGGGTTCTATGCCTTGAGACTTGATAGGGCTTGCACATCCATTCTTAGCAAATGCTGCCGCTCGTTGCTCGTCTGATAAGGCGCCCCAGGCTTCCTCGCATAGCGCAGACTCTTCTTCTGATAAAGCTATCCAGGTGTCCACATTTGATACCGAAACTGGGGCTGTTGGAAGTTGAAGATGTGGGGTGCTCGTAGTGGGTCTGACCCATCGAATTGTGATTGAGGGTGGCAAAGGCTTTTCCTCAGAAGTTTTGGCGATATCAGAATCCATGAAGCACGTCGACTACAGGTGATTATTGAGATTACTTGGGAGATATTTACTTGTTCAATTGGTTGCAAGAGGGGCTTAAGTGTGACTCGGAACGTGCGCATCCAACTGCGGGTTAATGCCTGTTTTGTGACGTCATCGAGTCTGGTTAAAGGGGTCTATCCGATTGTGTTACATATTACTAAATAATTATTGAATTCAAAATAATTAAGCATATCTCCAAAATAGTCCCAAATTCGTTAGTTCATAAGTTTACTAGTCCCCCATCTCGTCCTTTTGTTTCTCGATCTCGAGTCTTCCGTGCCAATCGTTCAATAACAGCATTTAAAGCCCAGCACCAGGCGTCACGTTCCAGCTTACTGCGAGCCTTCAGAACCAGAATTTTATGTTTCGCGTTGAGTGTCAGAACTGGCGGACCAGAAGAGTCGGTGTTGGTCTTCCCGATGCTGTGCGGACGGTACCTATAGTTCATTAGAAATAAGCCTGAAAAATAAATCATCATAACCCACCATATCAAAAACATAGTGTCCAGTTCGTAATCCTTAATTTCGAGACCATCCTGAAACCGTCGGGGTAAAGGTGGCTGAGTTGTTGAAAACTCATCCACAGACAGAGACTGCGTTGCGTAATGACCTGAACAGACATAGGCATCCAGGAGGCTGATAGTTCTCGATCTCAGATGATGAGACACGCTGCCAGACTCTATATGGAACTGAATAAGATGACCAGGCAAGAGGATTAGTTGCATTAGTCTGACAAACAAGTGAGTAACATAACATAATTACAATCAGAGATTCTCACCTGTATTGTCCTCGCAACCCTCTTCTCAAAAATAGGCGTCCGTTGCGCACCACAGACTGACATTCATCCATGACACACCAATTCCAGAAAGCAGGAAACATTTGACTAGCTTCGTCGTAGTCAGGTGGACGCCTTGGGACGACTTGATCGCTAACACGTGCCATCAAATGTCCTGGACTACCTCCGGTGGCACGAAGAATCTCCATCTCCTGGGACGCGTCTATACGGTGTCGACACGCCCAATACTTTACTAAGCCATCCAGACGTTCCACCCACTCTTTGGCTACGGCACACGAATATGTCTACAACGACATAATCAGCTAACAATAGTAACAGATGAAGGGCATGGCTTACTTCAAACCGCACAACACCCCCTGTCTTCATCAACAACTCAAATGACCGACGAACACGTAGACTAGCTTTGTCCGCATGATACGACAAAGCTTCATCACCGCCTTCGTCTTCCTCGTCTGCAGACATGATATCAGCGTTCCTTTGAAGTCCAGCATCGACTATCACTTGGGATGTGATCTCGTCATATCGAGGTATTTTGTGTTGGAATGCCCTTCGAACGGCAATGATGCTCCTTAGATCGATAAATGCCTCCGCCTGCAACACTTGCTGTGCCCCTGCTAGACATGAGAAATATGAATGATTGTCAAAGAAGAAGATACATACCCCTTCGTATCTCATGATCCCTGAGGAGAGATAAGTCATCTACTCCCTCATCATTATTTTCCAGCTTCGACTCTTGCCAGGGTAGAGGAGGCTGTGGTGGGTGAGCACGAGAGTGATATATCGAGAATAGGCAGCCGGAATGGGTGGATAAATAAATGTGAACGCGATTATGACTCTTCGGTTTAATTCGATAAAGATAACCTTCGACAGCCTGTGGTTCCCGTAATTTAGTCCCATCATTAAGCTTGGACGACGTTGGGCGATGCTCTCCGACTCTGAGCTCCAAATGCGTAACTTCCCGTGGCTGCAAATCTTTCAGCGTTCAATACCAAAAAATGTGTGGAAAATATACTCTTCCAAGGCACAAGCCATAAACGACAGCCCACCCTCTTTCAGTGCCATCAATACTAGTCTCCCAACGGATCCAGTCAAGCATCGTTTCCTTGCGCCAGCACAGCTGCAGATGTAAACCCTTTTCTAATTTCGGGTCGATGAGATATTTCCAAGAAGGTAAATTGGCAAGTGATGCGCGGCATGTACTGATAACATTCTCCCTGGTAAACACTTTATATCCTTCCCTGCCAGTCGCATCGTGCTCCGGAACTTGTAGGTCGACGCGTGATTCCGTGACAGGACAATGAACTTCAATGCTATTCGGGACCACGTTCCCAAGTTGCCGCCTTAGTGAAAAAAGCATGTTTAGCTGCAGAAAAACTGATGTCCAACAGAATATACAAACCATAGCTCCCACATCCAATCAATTCCCGACGTTCGTGTTTTTGCTTTGAAGATAAAAATGTCTGTTCCAGACATGCGGCGGGAGTGAATCCTATCGCCAAGATTTGAAGTGGTCCGACCTCTGCCTTTCGGCACATGAAGCATCGTACAAGTGAGGCAAAAAGTAAAATCGACGAATGAATATAAAGATATATTGGTATCAGGTTTTTGTAAAGGAATAGCGCATGTTAAACATTTATGGCCCAAGAGCTTTTCTTTGCCCGGAATTGTCTATATCATCTTTGAGTCACGACTTCCAATCGAGAACAATGAATGGCTCACATAATCCTCATAGAGTTCAATCCTAGTTCCACGCCACACAACTAAAAACTCTTTCCAATCATAGCTACGCAAGTCACGTAATTTTGCGGCTTCCTCTTCACTGAAATGCTTTCCAACAGTACCAATCCGGCTATTACATCTGCGTACTAGCATCCGTTCTAAGAATTACAAAACAGGATCAGAAAGTCAAAGCAAGTGAATAGTATGAACAACCTACCCCGACGGACTACCTCCCCAAAGGGCAAAGGAACGTCGGGTCTACCATTCATATGCCCAGGGATTTGAACTTCGGCTGCTGCCGCACTAGTACCAGGTGCGTCAGCAGCTGATCGAGCTAACACTTCTGATGGGGGGGTAGTCTCCAACTGCTCTTGCGGAAGATTGGCAAACTGGACGGATTTGCCGACTGCAGGAGCACTTTCAACTTGATTTACGGCCGAACGCAAAGGTACGGAGGGCGGAAGCAGGGTTTCACTCGTCGCGCTTGCTTTAAGACGACGACTTCCCGCACTTTCTGCATTCACCTTTTGAAGGGTTACCGAGGACCTGCCTGGAGAAAGTGGTGACGGAAATACATTGTTGGCTGCTGGAGGTTCGGACGAAGGAATAAGAGCAACTTCTGAGCCGTGTGATCCCGAATTGCGGTTATCTGGACCGCTTGAGGAAACTGAAGTTACTGAACGTGCCTCAGATGGAACTTCGAGGGTTGCAAGGTAGCGCTGGGAGGTTATTGGTATCGATGGCGCTCCAGAGTCACCTTCAGGCGGCTGATGTTGGGAAACAGGTAATTCAGAAGGCGATTTATGGTACGAACGCTGAGAAGGGGTAACAGGTATACCAGTCTTTATGGGAACTCCTAAGAAATCCTCTCCTATCTTAAAGCTCTGTCCAACCCACTTCCTGGGCTCTTTTTGACCGTTCTTGCCATGTTTTAGCGACGACCAACCGCTTTGACGCCACTTGTGAAGTATTTCTCGCTTGACACTCCGTACGAAGTAGCGTCAATCAAGAAGTTATCCTGCACGATACCATAAGACACACCTCCTACGTAGACGATCTTGTGATCCCCAATCTTCCTCTCTACCGCCTTCGTGAATAAAATACCTGAATGCATCCCTCTCTAGGACGTCACTCTCATCTAAAAGATTGTCGTCGTCGTCAGCCTCCTCAGCGTCGCGTTTCACTCCTAGCCACCAGTGTTGCCTCACATCTGAAGCCTTCGCTTCTTCAATAGTACGCTTCGCCGCCAAAGTAGGCATGGGTCCAATAAAGTAACGGTCTGGGAATTGTGGATGATCATCGTCCTGAACAATTATCGCTGGGGAGGGGGGCACGGTTGTAGTTATTGGCTGCATGGAAGTGTATATTACATTCTCTGTTGTCCCAGATGATCTTATATTGACACCGAACATGTCAAATCACAGATATGAGCGTTAAGGAACGCCAATGAAGGCGATCAAACTCCACTGGTTTTCATGCGATCGACGAAGTAATGACGTAACCACCAGGTCGCACGTGATCCTAAAGGATATTATATGATCTGTTAGTAATATTCCAGAGACACAACGGTCATTTGGAAAATGATAAATAACATACGCGCAAATAATACAAAAATGTTAATGATACATGGAGATGGGGTGTCCAAAAAGCAAAACAAGAAATCGGTATCAAGGGAATATTTTTGAAGACAGTATCCATGAAGACTCCTAGCTACTCCTTGGCTCTTTCGTCGACTCGGTCTCCACAATATTACGAGACTCATGCACATACTTTTCACTTTCCTCTCTAGTAAATCTGGAAAACAATAGTAAGTTCCGAATGCTCTGAATGCAACAGAGTATTAGATCATACCCAGTGTTCACGCCTTTGACGAACATGTTGGGCTCTCGAATAGCGAATGGATTGACATCGTTTTTAACGTCGAGGTTTGCAAGCGTATGATTGACAAATCTGGAGCACCGCTTGTCAGATATGAGCCAAAGCTCGGTCGAGTCATCGTACCTATGGGTTGATTCGTCCGAACGCACGGCATACATGACGTCAATCAGCTTTGCATCAGGTTTCATGCGCCAGTAATCCTTGGCGATGGAAGGCGCATCTAAATTAGTCCTATAATGTATGAAGGTGGGACGCAGCTAGCCTCCAGTGTCTTACAACTCACCACTCAGGTATACGACCGGCTTCAATTTCCTCAATAACGCGAGAGCTAACGCAGACTTGAGCTATAAAACCGAATGAATAACCACATACGCACTATGTTATAACAGCTTCCTCTTCTAAAAAACCGACGAAGCGATGACATGTCCTAGGCAATTCCATCAACCAATGGATTAGACAATGCAACGAAATGCTGACTTTGGAGAAATCAAATATGAAAGAAAGAAAGCGTTGAAGAACACGCCCTGTGCGCCGAGTACCATGGCCCGGAACCATATGGTCGGTTTTTTGAGTGTCATAAAGGTCATTAAGTGAAGTCTTTCGTTTTCTGCTTCCTCTAACAATGTGTGGATCCACCCAGCATCACGTTTCTTGCAGGGAATGAGAACAGAGTGCACTACAGCTCGTGATCGCTCACCATGAGACGCAGAGACATGAGATGTCTGACCATAGCACCAACCTAAAGTAACAGTCAAGGAAATGCCGCCGATACTTGCTTCTAGCTCACCATGCCTGGAACACCTGCCACAGTTTCAAGGAATAAGATTCGAAGAAGCCACTGCTTCTCGTCCATAATATAACCCGCCTTCCTCAACTGGTCCAAATTCATATGTTTCGCGCTCTCAGGTACGGGTTTGTGTTTATAACGAGAGACTAAATCAAATCCTGTCCTGAAGAAAGACAACCCAAATTGTGAACTGCAATTTCACAATGATTATAGGCAATCGATACCTTAGAGTTTTCACAAAGAGCAATGCAAACTTGTCGGACCACGTTTTAGCATCGTGATGTAAAACCTTGACGGCCTTAAGTTCGTCTGCAGTGTAACTAGGACATGGTTCGTAGCTCAGTAATGACAGCGGAAGATAGGATAGGAAAGTATTTACACAGGATGAAAAAGAACCCAATCGCCATGGATTGGGGGCGGCTTTATAACACTGCCAGTCGGGTCAGTCATAGACATGTCGTCTAAGAAAGCCATGTTAGAGCTAAATTACAAAAAAGAGAGCCACGAATTACTTCGATGCATGCCTTCTGTTCCTTTGACTGCGTTCTTCTGCGGGGGAGTAGCTGTAAGCTCTCCAGGGGCCATTCGAGGCCAAGATGTCGAAATGGAACGACAGGCAATGCCCCTTAGTGCGGGCCTAATGGAGTGTATACCGATTATCCTTGTAGTAGAGAGCATGGCTAGTATTAATAAATGTTAGGGCATGTCTGATAGTCACGTCTGCTATTTATAAAGGAATACTTTCGGAGATCGACGGATTGTTGGCGCCTACTGACATATCCGTCGTGTTCCGGGTGAAGCGCTGGATGTGATCCCGACACCCGTTTGTCGGCTTGTTTGGACACAGGACTTTCCCCACCGGAAGGAATCCCGGATCCAACAACTTGCGGGTCCTTTGTAGTGGCTGTGGGTGATATAAACCACAATTTGGGTCCTTAAAGTCCGTTAAGGATCCGTAACCACTAACCCTTCAGATCCTCAGCCTATATTACCTCGTTTAATAATGCAAATTGGGCGCGTTGCATTACGTAAGGCGCGCGCTAGAAAACCCGGAAATATTGCATGAACATTGCGAACCTCATAGCTCCTTCAAATGTTGACCGATCACCTTGTAAATTTATATATATACTAATACTATATATCTAGTGCATTATTATGTCACAACTCCAAAATTCGACCTGTAGCATATTTCCCATAATTGAAGTCCATTTGAGCTTGCGAACTTATTTGTGAGCCAGCTGCTACACCAAACCCAATAGGCTCATAATATGTTATTGTAACTGGATTTCTATAATAAAAAATGGCCACTCCCAGCTATTGTGACCTAAATACCAGCCGTGGAATTGTAGGAAGCATGGTGTATGCGTTTACCTGGTGAGTTTATGACTGGTATGTGGACTGAAACAGATGGGAGCGGTCATTTATTACTACATAATTACATGAACAATAACATATTACGAGATAATTTCGTTTGGTGCAGCGGCTGGCTCACAAATGAGTTCGCAAGCTCGAATGGACTTCAATTGTGGGAAATATGCTACAGGTCGAATTTTGAAGTTGTTACATAATAATGCACTATGTATAGTATTAGTACATATATACAAATTTAAAAGGTGATCAGTCAACATTTGAAGGAGCTATGAGGTTCGCAATGTTCACGCAATATTTCCGGGTTTTCTAGCGCGCGCCTTACGTAATGAAAAGCGCTGTAAGCGCACAGCCTCTACAAAGGATCCCAAAATTTGGGGTTTTTTTCCGGTGCCTGCATGTTGCGGTGATAAACGCCAGAAGTCGGCGACATTCGACTCCGGGTGCATGGCCATTGTCATCAATGCTACACCTACACTGCAGACAAGCAATAGAGCTCGGATCGCCCCGGGGATCGTACTTCGTAATCTGGGTTATATAAGGTCTATGTTTTAGTCCACCCTTACCACACCTCACTTGGACCAAAGTGGGTACTATCAGACTAATTGTTTCTTTGTGAAAACAAAAGAAGAAAAGAAAAAAAAAACATAAAAAAAATGGGTAGTGTGCGCCAAGTGTAGCATAGCGTCGAACGCTTGTATGTTATGGGCGGTGGATGCTGCCGAACGACGTTGATCAAGTACAATAATGTTGACCTTCAACGTTTCAACTCCAACACCCAACGCCAGCGAAACCAACAGCGTCCATTCTGTGGGTGCAGCTCAAATTTTCTCAAAATTTACCAGAATATTCACTTCCTTAATTTTCCCGAATGTTTTCTTCTTTTCAATATCAAATGTGCTCGAAGGCTATCCATTTGTTTATCACTAGAACTTCTCTGTGCTTATGTAAGTATAGATTGGTGGACGCTAGGTCACAAAGTGTACAAATTGTAATGAATGCTGAATGGACATGTTAATTCCAGCCACAAGAAATTATACTAAGCGTACGATAAGTCGACATTAGTGCTTCTCAAATTCCACTTAAGATACCAACAAACGGTTTGTGTGGAGGCCACAAAGCAATTTCAAGACGGAAGGAAATAAGAATGGACGACACCATTCAAAAAGGTAGACCAAGCTGCTCCAAATGCGATTGCCATGCTGCATACTGGTTGCTGCTATACTCTGCGGTATCTGTATACGATTCCAGAGAGGGGTCGGTGTAATAATGTTGGTGCTGTTGCTGTTGTGTATCATGGAAGTCTTGGTAGTGGTTTTGTTGCTGGGAATGTTCTGGAGGATGTACACTATATGTAGGGGATCTCTGCCATGCGTTTGTATTTGCAGGTGCATGATCATAATCCGTGGTAGTGGACGTCGACTGCATAGAATAGTCGTTGTAATGATAATTTTGCCGTGGTGTTGCTTGATGCAAATGATGGTACGGCTCTTGATGCTGCTGGTGTTGCGCTTGGGTACTTGGCGGTGCAAAAGTCTCATTATTGTCATCCCCCTGATTATTGGTGTGATATGTGGCAGTTGCGTAGATATTTGAAGAGCTTGCGGTTGTTGTGGGTGGATTCGCATATGTAGGAGGTTCCTCGTTGTATCCATTGGACACCCAACGCGATTGCTCAACATATTGCAATAATAACGGGTGGACACTTTCCAGATGACTTGAAAGGGGGATGGGCATCGGGGATCCTGTCAATTTAGCGTCCTCCTCAGAACGTTCTGTCGAGCTACTGTTATAACCTTTCAGTAGTGACGACGGGAGCGGAACCAATAATCGCGCGATGGCAGTTTTTCCACCGAGAGCTCTCAATTCTTCGTCTTCCTCGTCCTTTCCGTGTTGCCGGCCACGGACAGCCATAGCAGTAGGATGCCCCCGGATATAC
The DNA here is from genome assembly GCA_015178975.1 of Hysterangium stoloniferum. Lineage (NCBI taxonomy): Eukaryota > Fungi > Basidiomycota > Agaricomycetes > Hysterangiales > Hysterangiaceae > Hysterangium > Hysterangium stoloniferum. The sequence continues at coordinate 121,275 of WHVD01000062.1, read as the reverse complement.
GGTGCATACGCAGCTTGCGCTTTATCACGTAATCGTACGATAACAGGCTGAAGTACAAACTAAGTATTCAGATGATAAAATAAAATAAAACCACTCACGAATGCCTTGGAAGCCGGGAAACATTCGAAAGCAGCGGCACTGAATAATTCATGTACAATGTTCAATCCTTCCAATGCGCCAGTGGCATACGAAGAACGTGTCGCTCGCGTGACCAATAAGCACAAAGCGATCTTAAATATAAATAAAATTACAATCAACGAGCTAAAAAAAAAAGAGAAAAAAGGAACTTGAGCGTACCGACGCAGAGAATGTATTGGACCAGAAAAGACCGAAACGATGCGTTAAAGCGGGATATTTAGTGTGAATTGCCTGTAAGGCAAGAATAATACGCCAGGCACTAGTATACGTTGCTAAGACTGAGGGTGCAAATTTGGATTGCATAGGATCAGTTTCTTCTTCGAGGGCTCTTCCAAAAAACCCTCTATGCAGGAGAAGCAAGGCTTTGTGAATGTCATCAATTATATTATTCAATACATGTGGAAACACGAGAACACTGACCAGTGCTATGTGCATGAATGCCCAGCGACCGTTGCATCTCTAGACCTGGTGATTGTTCAGGTGTCGATTCAGGGGGCACCAACCCGTTTGCCTGCATGTTAGCATCTACAGGCAATGTAAGTACCTGAATGCTGCGGTCCAGCTCCAAAATGTCTCTGTATGGCGGAGTGCCCGCACTTAAAGTTATTTCTAGCACGCGGCAAACATATTTGGAGAAGACATGTTTCCAAGTATGCCAAACATGCACTAAGACAGCTTAGCATACTAACCATTATGAGTTAGAGAAGAAGGCTTACGGCGTGAATCTGGTGCGGTCATTGCCCGTGCTGTAGCTGCAGGCATGGCGCAATGTATGTCGGAAACGTGAGCCGTCATAGGTCGGCCCAATCCTAGGCTCTGTAAGAAATAATCTATGTCTTTTTTTTTTAAGGCACGAGTAACCAGAACATACCATCCAACCTTCCAAGGTCATCAACTCCCAGAATACTGTCCTACGAGCTTCCTTTCGAGACTCCTCCGCAAAACCCCAATCGTCACAATCGCGATCTAAAACATTGAGTAAGATGCAGCGGTTATTAATATAATTGTCGCGTACGAAGGCCCATCTACAACCGCATCAACTTGGAGATCAACGTTATACTTGCTGAAAATAAACTAATCTTACTGTCTGCGCCAACTGAACAATTGGAATAAATACGCGGAATGAATACACAGTTGAACATGAGTAAGTAATAGAAAAGTTATTTGTACCTTAGCATTGAGGCATTGTATGAGCCACCCCGCATTTGGGGCATCTTTTCGATTAAAGAGAACCCAGAAAAATCCCAAAAGAAACTACGGATAAACAGTGCATAAGTGCTCTGCATTCATAATATTAGAGACACGTCAAATGGCGGCTTACCAAAGTCTGTATATTAGAGACAACTGGCTCTGATATATGATCAAGTTATAATGAATTGATACAGACATGACGAGAATGACTCACCTTCCATGAAGGGAGACAATGATAGACAAGCACGAGAGAGTTGGTGGAAGGAAACGGCGTAGGGGCTATATGGCTTGTGTTTAAGATCGACGAGTACGCCATGTGCCAAAACTGCAAAGACTAGGGCCAGGTCGTTTAAAGATACGTTAAGAGGATCATCAATGTGTTCCAAAACATGATTTAAACTTTTCATAAATAACTCCCTTGGACACGGCTCATACCTAAGATCAGTCAGTGATGTAACCACAAATAGAAGGGTGTTATGCCCACATCCAAGCCGAGTTAGTGTAGTAGACATCCACGAGATCATCTAACTCTGGCGAGGGAGGTACAAAATCGAGAAGTGTCTGCACAATACTCGAGTCCCGATATTGAGTACCGTTTGGAAAAGCGTGTGCAACTAGCTGCAACTTTCCCGGTAAAGCGTACGAATTGTTTAATGGTTCTTCTTCATGCATCTGTTCATCCTTGGTACAGCTTAGTACCTGCAATAGATAAACTGGATGGAAAAAAACTCACCTTCAGGAAATGCTATTTTATATACATATGGCGTGATCAAGACATTGACACAAAGATGAAGAATATAATAATGTAGTCACCTCCGCGTATGCAGTCTGTCCGAAAAACCGCGAACCACCAGAAGGCCCCATTTTTAAAGTTCCATAAGAGTTAAGAAGGACGGGGACGGCAGGATCATGACGATGAGGTTCCGGCGGAGGGGGATGTGAAGGTTCAGGAAGGGATGTTGGATCAGATTTTGACTGTTGTAACGAAGTATCCACTTTGTTGCTAAGCTCGACAGGTACCTTTATGGAGAGAAGGTCCTCTCGGAGCAGTGGATGAGAGACGCTAGGATGCAACTGCGCCAGTGCCTCCTCAAGTTCGCGGATACGATCACTCATGTCAGATATTTTTCCGTGGTATTCTTCCGTATTCGCCAGTACGAAACGAGTACCCTTGGTGGCCAAAGAGCCTGGAAAACATGACCGTCAGTGTCCCGCGTGTGAATGGACTAAGAAGCATAATAATACGCGCCATCAGGACAAATAGCTATACCAAACGAAGAAAATTAGCCGAAAACACAGAGCGAGAATGTACATACCTGCACAACCCCTTTTTGTACATGATTCACAAGGAAACACTCTGTCGCATCTGAGAGGATGGATGTCAAACGAAGGCATCTTTTGAGAGGATGTGATACACTCACCGCAACTAACACAAAAGTCGTGTGCCTCGCCCTTCAGCATCAAGTCGTCTCCCATGTGAAGCGCAACACACCTTCAGTCTTCGACACTCTGATTGTCGTGATGTTGTATCAGCACATCTCCAGTTGAAAGCATGAACAAATTGGCAATACCTGCACAACTCAGTTGACCACGACGACGCCTGGTGTCTTTGATACGATCAGGAGGCTGTCCCGCTGGCAGCGAAGTTTTGAGGTTGGACATAGAGGACGACTTCCTTAGATCCATGCTGGTCGCAGGCAGAGCAAAACCCCAAATGACACTTCTCGCCTTTGCGAAATTTGTTGAGTCTACTCAGTAGCTTTCTTCATAAAGGATCAGATCCGAGCGCTTTAATTCAGTGTTCAGCGCTCCGTGCCTAGGAGAGATATGACTGGATAGTGAGACACTTTGTAGGACAGTCTGCTCCTGGGTCGCGTAACGATGACACCTTTGCCACGATCGCCCAGGAAGGCGTTAATGAAATTAGTATTTACTTATAAAGTGATTTTCTCTAGGACGTTAAAAATACTGGTCAGGTAATACATAAGGGCTAGTATAATAAGTACAAATGGTTAGACTTAGTAGCAAAGCTGATGCTCTATATAAAGGTTCGCCGAGAATTATTTTTAAATCTAATCAAATCTAGTTGGCTAGTTGCCTCTTAAGTCATGGCGGTCTTCATTACCGCCGTTCCACATGTTATGTAACACCTGCTTCATGCCTTGCATATTTGAATCAATAGTATATACTTTAAATGAATTGAAGTGATATCGCTTGTTTCGTGAAGCGCCATGCAGACCTGTAATGTGATTGTAATGTTCCTGTGAATACACAAGTACTACTTGCCAAAATCTGGGTGTCCTTGCCACCCTACTAAACAAGAACCCTTCCTCATTCATCTAGAGGGCCATTGCATCGCCATTTAGTATCTTCCTGCCAAGCCATCTCAAAACGGTAGATGCAAAGGTTCTTGCGACGGTACCGGATTCGCGATGTCAATCGGCCTGACTATCGATCATCCGAGTTTGGACTCCCTTCAACCATAAGGCAACATTATTTGGCATAAGTCTTGCGACTCGCAGCGAAAACCCCGACACCCCCGGCCCCCAGCCCCAACGCGTATCTAGCACCTCGGCAGTATGGAATTTGGCGTGTGATCCACGAATTAGGAAATGACGCTTTAGCGACGTCCCTCTCGACTTACTGTCGACAAAACGTGTTATTTTTATCATAAGAATATCTTGTCACTCACTATTCTACCACGCCGAAGCAAGATGTGATGAGATCAAGGTCTTACCATGGCAACGAAGGAGCTGGGGAAGACCTTGGCTTCCCCTAACCCCACACTCCAGGCTATCCTCAGTCGTTTGTTCATAATTCACAGACTTCAAAAGTTCTCAAAATCCATGTGGCCGGAATTCAACCAAAAAAACCACACATAGATCGAACAAAATATAAATTTACACGTGCAAAATTCATGAATGCTTGTTGATTGGTGCCTCGTTTCTGGGCAGTATTTATCAGGACGCATCCGTAAATTTAGTTGGAGTAAAACGCTTATCTTTGAAACACCTGTCAAGAGAACCGGCTCTATTAAAAGAATATTTGTTAACTTGCGACAAGGTCCTGCATTGCGGGTTAAGTTTTAACGCATGCATTGAAAATGAATATTTGTTGCTTTCAAACAATGACACAGGTATAGTCAGTGCTATCATAGGTCATCAAATCTAAAATTATTTTGTCTTTGGTTTCTTAGCTAAGAGACAGTGAGAGTAGTAACAAAAATATTAAAAGATATATATTTACCTCCGTATTTACTTCGTCGTGTCATCCTATTAACAACCCCGCCCAAATCTAGAGCACCCCTCACAATTTTATATCTAAGTAAAATGTCAGTATATAATACAGCATGTTAAAGGAAGGATGCATACCGAACACCAGGCAAATCTTGTACACGCCCACCTCTCACAAGCACAACACTATGCTCTTGCAAGTTATGACCTTCTCCCTGGATATAAGCCAAAATCGTCTTTCCGTTACTGAGTTTCACTCTGGCAACTTTTCGATTGCCAGAATTAGGCTTTTTCGGCGGCGTCGTGAAAATTGATGCGCAAACACCCTTTCGCTGGTAGCAGTTTTCTAGAGCTGGAGTTTTAGACTTGGGCGGTGACAGTTTCCGCCGCGGTTTCGACGGAGCCCGCATGGATTGGTTCAACGTCCGTAATACCAACGGTGTGCTGTGAAAAGACCGTGTAGCATTTTGAAAACACAGATTTCGTAGAATTGAGAGCATAGCGGAAACGTCGGATGACTAAGCAAGAGACACCCCTAACGCGTCCACAACTATATAGACGTCAATCATCATGCCGCGTCAAAACGCACTGCAACAGGACCCAGTTCCAGACCAGGACGAACGTATGGCCCCTAATGAAGAGGAGGAACAAACACAATTAAAACGCTCGGAGAGGACCGCCACATCGAACTCCAAAACAAAGGTCAGCAAAGTCAAAGTCGAGAAAACTAAGAAATCCCGCGCACGACGAGATGCGTCGGTTAACGAGGAGGATATGGGATATGGCGAGCCTCTTGCGTCTTTTGATAAAGACGAGTTCCTTGCAACCGCACGACCTATTCCACTTGAAGGCGCTGAAACCCTTTCTGGCGTCATTTCCGACCTTCAGATTGTTATGGACCAAGTGGAAGCCTCAGGCTATGAGCTTGTGGCAGATACAGCTGTTGCCGTGGAGGAAGTATCGGGGAATACGGAGGAGGGCCAAGAAGTGAGTCGGATGCCGAAGTTTAATACTGACATTTTGTTGACTACTGTCAAGGCAGGCGGGAAACTTGACTTGGTTATGCGTCAACTCATTGATGCACAGCAAGAGCTCAAATCGCACCAAGAGTGTCTTAACCGTCTACGGCAGGGTATTTTAAGAGGGGAAGTTCTTGTAAGACATATTACCACCTCTGTCAAGTGATTTACCTTCCAAGTACTCTAGGGAGACCTTGAGGATGTGTATAATGAGAACGTCATTAATACCCTAGAAGCATACCAGAGCCGCACTGCGCGCCAGAAATACGCGAAAAATAAAGAGTACGCCAGATATCGTGAACAAGTATGGGCAGCTAACCACGAGGAAGCAATGCCGCCACTCAAAGATTTAATTTCCCGAGGTATCTTGCCATTTTATCATTCTACATGATCAAAGCTCATAGGCGTGTTTAAATTTAGAGGATGCAGACTCCGATTCTGATTCGGAGATAGAGGTTGGAGGCATGACCCAGAGTTACAAGTGTCCCCTCACGCTCCGATCCATGACGGATCCTCTCACATCGTATGTTGAATGTCTATGTTGCGTTCTGACCGTCTAACTTGTTATTAGCTCTGTCTGTGGGCATTCATTCTCAGCAGAAGGCATTCGTGAGTATCTTAAAGGCTGCCGAGGTGAGACGAAATGTCCCGCCACTGGATGCAATCAGGTATAATTTCGCTATCCCGTAACGGGTATGATACTAACTATCTCGGAAGGTTATAAAAATGGCTTATTTAAAACGGGACGAGGACCTGGCCCGCCGTGCCGCGTATGCTGTTCGTCGTGCCGAGCGAAGAAACGAAAGCGACCAGAGCGATGCAGAAGAAGTCGAATAGAGGAGGAGTTTTTTTAAATAACCAAAGATTTCATTTTTATGTCGGGCAATTGTACACTAGATTCTACCTGTAGGCTTAATAACGACACACTCGCTTTACCATGTTTTCTGTACGGAGTAATTCCTAGCCAACGTGGAAAAGTTTAAAAGGGAAGGTGCTCTCGATTGAGTGTTGCTTGAGCTTAACCTTTGAGGAGCTAAATTGACGTCACGAGTTCATGTTCTCTGTCTTTCGAAGCTTTGCCTTACTCCAGCTGGAACTCGAAGATACTGGTGCTGACTCTTTCTCATCTACGGATCAGCGTTGTCAGAAATGGCAAGATATCCGAGGAATCTAACTTGCCCTTATCTTTCTCTACAATGACTACGACGACAAGTAATTCATCGACATTATCGTATCTGCTTTTGCACACTGCCAAGCACTGACAGCATACTAGATAATCACATGTCTACCAGAGAATTTGAATCGTTCGTTATGCTAAAGGCGCACAACAGCGCATACATGTTCAACACTGGGTCCGATCCTTAGACAGGCGGACATCGCCAGATTTGCCAAATCGTGAGTAATAGTAGTCCGCCTTTATTCTGCACTTAGACAATATATCCCAGGCACTTTGAATCAATACACGAGAATATGCGGCACGAAAGTCAAGATTTTCCGCCAAATTCTGTCATTTTGGAAATGCTTGAGCAGGCGTATTTGGACTGACTTTAATGTACACAATTTGGCAGAGTCTGGGGATATTCGAATCCTGAACACGATCCACAATGCAATGTCCTTCGTTTTGACGGAATATGATTACTTATGATGCGTAGTTGTTTGTACATCTAGCTATATAATAATAAATAGTCAACTTGACATCCACTAATTAACCTCGGACATCTCGGTGATTGTGAGACTATTATAAGCGTTACGTAGTTGCCGTGCCCAAAACGCGTTTCCTGCTGCGTGCAGAGTGAGCACCCTTCAAAGCAATAGAAAACTTCAACTTCCATGGCAGATCCACCGTTTCCCCCTCTTCCGTCAAAACCAGGGTCGTTACGGGATAGGATCGCTGCCTTCGAGAAGCCCACAGGAGGAGAATCGTCTCCTCCCAGACCACCGCCAATACGACCTAAACCTGGCAATATCAGCTGGAAACCCACTCCAGTTTCACCACCAGAGAGTATTTCTAGCGAAAATGCAGAGCATGAGGAAAGGAAACAGAGTAGTGGTATGTCTGCAAGCGATGCGAAAGAAAGCATTGTTATGGGCGGGAGTCTGAAAGAGCGCATGGCTGCGTTGAGGGGCAAGGGCGCGTTCGGGGGGGCCATACCTGGTCCACCACCGCCTACTGGTCCTAAAATTGTGAAGCGACCGCCACTGGTGGTACCCCCACCTCCCATGGGCGGGTCTGAAGGACCGCTGAAGGTACCCGAGGGGCCAACAGAGGAGTCCAAAGAGGAGCAGATAGAAGTGGAAGATAAAGACACGCCACCTGCGGAAGACAAAGCTGATTCGACTAAAGATGCCATCTCCGAAGAGGAACAGGACGAAGAGGCGAAACAACGCGAACGGCGGGCAGCCATTGCGGCCAGACTTGCAAGGCTTGGAGGAGCCAGGCTGGGTATGACGCCGCCAGTTACAGCACACAAGCCTGAAAGTAAACTAAATTCATCCGCCACGTCTATCGAATCAAAGGAGATAGACGTCCCCGCCACCAGCATTTCACCGCCCCCGATGGTGGAGGTGACGTCCACAACGCCTGGTACTACTGACGCAGGAATTGATTTGAAGGCTGCCCTTTTACCTCCTAAGTTGACCACCTTACCTGAAGTAAAGGAGGCAGCATTAGATGTCTTGCGAACTACCACAGGTGCGAACAATCACACTCCCATCATCATTAAAGTAAGTAACGTTGTACCCTATTCTTTCTAGGTGATACATTACAGTCCCGAGCCACCTCACTTCAACCTCTCTCTGTCTACCCACCATCTTCTGAACCAGAATCGCAGTCTGACGGGCCATCTATGCCTCAAAGCGGTCCGACTCTCCCACAATCCTCTCTTTCGCTCTCGCACTCCACCCCCCCATCAATCCCGCTTCCTGCCGTTCCGCGTCAGGAAGGGCTATCGCGGATTAACGTCGTGAGCTCAAAGAGTATTAAATCAGATGGGAAGGGCCAGGGAACAGATGTTGCGACTGCATTCGTGGCGCCAGCAGTACCAGAGGAAGAAGTTGATCAGGAGCAATATCCCGGGACCGCTCATGTGGAGTTCGTTGCAGAATTTCAAGAGCATGACGAGCATGACGATAAAGAACGGCAGACACAGCTCAAAGAGGGTAGGGAAGTTTCGGAAAGAAACCAGCCTGTTTCTGTCAATGATGAAGAGCTAGTATTGAAGAGTGACCCTGCCTCGCAACAGGATCCGTTTGCTCTCATGCAAAATCTAGCGAAACTAAACCTAGATGTTCCTAATAGACCAATTCCCCAGTTAGAGATCCAGAGTCACGCCTATGAAGCTGAAGTTCACAGTCCCCATTTGGAGGCGCATACTTCAGGGCCAAAAGTCTCCAGTTCTGAACCAGGGCCAGAGCCCGCCGAAGACGATATTGAAGGTGCTATGGAAGATGAAAATCCTCATGTCCATGACGGACCTGCGTCACCCAGATACCAAGAATCATATCTCGGCGTCGCTGAGATTAGCGACGACGAAGAGGCCAAGCCCATGCCCATCGTTCCTCCAGTCGACCAAAAGTCAGAGCGAGAACTGGAATCGGTGCACGAAGTTCCCATAGAATATCAAGACGGCCCGAAGCAAGAGACCCAAGATGAAGAAAACGAAGGAGTCGCGCGGAAGAGACGCATCGCAGAACGGATGGCCAAGATTGTCGGTCACAGTCCGCTTGCTGCAACTCCATTCTTCCCAATTCCTTCTAAGAAAGTGTCTAGTGACTTTGAGGAACAGCGTACGTCTTCTCGGTACCGTAATTATGTATCATTGCCTCCTCTGCATTTTTTATTTGTATTCTTCCCATATCCTCTTCGAAACTTGAGCTAATCTATCCTAAACTACCTGTTTACTAGATTCGGTTGCCACATTCGTCCCTGAAAGCCAAACCCCCAACTGCCTTGCCGACTCTCACGAGGCAGACGCTCGCCATACACGTGTTAACAACGAGGTCGAACCGGAGGAGGAAGCCGCTATTAAAGGCTCACATAAAGCTGCAGGCGATGGCGATTCTGAGGAAGAGCAAAAGCACGACTGCATAACATCTTCCACGCCCCCTCCTGTAATTCACGCTGGCCTTCAAGGATCTACTGCGTTTGTTAAGAGTATATCGTCGGGGCAAGGCGACATTCAAACGGGCGAAGGGGTTGTTGAAATGGCCTCGCCGTGCGTGATGAGAGATATTCCGCCCCCGCCTCCGCCTCCCGCACGTGTTGCTGTTGAAGAGGGCGTTATTCTTGAGACGCCGAAGCGGAAGTTAACCCTACAAAGACGGTCGATGCCGTCGATGCCGCCTCCACCACCCCCTGTGGAGGTCTTAGTGCATGAGGAGCGGAAAGATGCGATCGTTGAATTGGTGGAGGAGGAGGCGGCGGCGGCGAAAGCGGAGAACGAGATAGCAGAGAGAGACGAGGGGAAGGGGGAAGAGGAGAACGATGTAGCAGTGGAAGAGGGGAAGGGAGAGAAAGCCGAAGCCGAGGAGGCTGAGGACGAACCTTTGCAGGAGTATAGGGAACGATTCCCTCATGCAGTGCCACCGCCTTTACGCAAACTCCCTTCAATATCACAACAGGAGGATTCTCTTGCCTCTATCTCCACGAAACGACTGAGCTCACCACACCGCGCTATCCCGCCTTATTTTCCCCCCTCCCCACCATCCCAGAGATCAACATCACCTCCTAGACCAATCCCTCCACTTCCCCGCTCGCCCGTACGTCAACCCGTGTCACCACCTACGCCTGCACCTGTCCCTCAAGGGACCCGCCCTACATCGCCCGGTAGGCCTGTTTCTCCACCGCCTCCTCCTCCAGCCCGAAGATCAATGCCGCCCCCGCCTCAGCCTTTTGCGACTCCACCTTCCGTCCAAGATGGCCCGGCTCCGCCTCCTAGGCGCAATTACCCCCAATCGCTGGAAACCGCGGGGAGACCGCTGATGCCTAAGCAAGTCGGGGGTGAGCGCCACGATTCAATGACGGGAGAAAGAAAGACGAAGATGGTAGTGGAAGAACAGGAGGTTCTGCATGAGTCTGAGCCAGGTGAAGTTTTTTATACTCTCAGGAGTCGCACCATTAATGTGTATCAAATAGACCCTATAGATCCCGGATTCCATAGTCCACCACGATCCCCTCTGTCTGCCCGCGATCAAGTCCAATTTGCACCGAAGATCCCTTTTGGAGAAGTAACTGAAGAAGATAGTAGCGAGCAAACGAAGCGGCAGACTATTGCAGAACGTATGGCCAAACTGGGAGGTCTTCGACTTGGTGCCCCTGTACCACATCGAAAAGCTGCTCCGCCACCACTGCCGCCAACTGAGTCACCAATCGAAAATGAGGAGGAGAACGAAGGTGAACTTCGGAGAGGAACGGCGGAGGAGTCCCACCATGATATGTCCTTAACTCAACCTGTGTCTGAACCCGATTCGGAAGAAGCGGAGAGATCAAGACGACGTGCCATCGCTAATCGATTGGCGGGAATGGGTGGTATGAGATTCGGCATGTTCACGGCGGCGGCGGCGGCGGTTTCCCATCCACACAGTGCATCCGGTGATACTTCACACAGCCACACGACTGGTGCACATCCTTCTCCTCAACAGCATATCTCTTCGACACGTCGAGCAACAGAGGAAGACTTGGAGTCCGTATCTGATGAAGGCGTCAAAATCGAAGCAGCGTCAGAAACGTCTATAGAGGAAGTCAATAGTGAAGATGCCTTTGAAGAATCAGAGGAAATATCTCCTCCTCCCCCGATTACCCCAGGAGGAACCCGCCCGAGTCGAACCCCGCCCCTGGACGAGGTACCTCCGGCCCCTCCAAGTAGGGCGAATAGACCCCCTATTCCAACCGCCCTCCCGCCGCGGCGTCCTTCAATGCCAAAAGTTGAATCATACCAGTCAGCTACGCGAAAGAGCTCTGGTTCAACAGTGCATCCCGCCTCTAACGACTTCGTACTGGTTGACGAAGAGGAAGCTCCTCCCCCTCCTCCATCACGCTCAAGATCAATGGCTCAAAGCACGGCTCCCCCCCCTCCACCACCATCAAGGGACATTGATAGTTCCGTCTGGGAACTTCCAGAAATCCCAAGTGGTTCGTTCTCGATGCCTGTCGGTGGTGGTCTTGGCTTAGCCTCATCTATTTCATCAGAAGATTCAACAAACTACCCGACAAAAGCCTCAACCTCTCCCCCGCCTCCTGAGTCGGTCACTCCAAGGCCATCTTCCATTGCGCCCCCTCGTCCTGAACCTCTCCTTTCTGGGGAAGAGCTCATTCGGCTTTGGAATATGGTTGGCACTAATGTCCACAAGGCCGCGACAGCACTATTTGAAAGATCAAAGAAGACCGTGGTGGGAGACGGAACGAATCAGGGGTTTGTAAATGCCGTTTTAGAACAAGTCCCACAAGCCTCGAAAGTGTCGCATGGCCACTTGGTGTATGCTCAAACTGGGAATGTCGTTTCACGCCGCTCAAGCAATATTATGCCTGGGGATGTTGTTGAGCTTATCGATGCGAAGTTGAAGGGACATAAAGGCTTGCAAAGTTATCACCAATCTGCCGGCACGTTGCACGAGCCATTGGTCGGTATCGTGAGCGAGTTTGACGCGAAGAAAAGCAAGATCAAGGTTCTCCAAGCAAATCAACATGTCGGGTCACAGGCAAGTCGAATATTTCATTGATACTTGTTTAGAGATAATAACTATTATCATCTCGTCCAGACAGTGGAGATGGTGAGCTATAGGCTTGATGATCTGAAGAGCGGAAACGCAAAGATATTTCGAGTAGCGCATGGATAATGTTTCTTGTCAGAGAGCACCAGTTAGTTATCTGTACCATATATGCATACCATGGACTAGTTGCTATCATCGTTATATAATATTGATAACAAGAACGCGTGTTCCCTCTCTTGAATATATGTATAAGCAACGAATTCAAACAGCGGACATTCTACCATTTGAGGTCACTCATCACTGACGGGAGTTGGTTACGTTTATTGAAGGGCGTGTCAAAGACTACAAATGCAGTCACTCGAACTATCAAGAAAGAAACTAGTTCATCGGGCGTGAGACGAGATAAAATAGGTCAGGGAATTAAGTACTTGTATCGCGCAGCCACAAGGAGTAAGCACAGCTTTCTTTCAACAAAACCGAAACAACTGACGTCCTAATTTTGACTACAGAGATAATTCTCAACGCCACAAGTCGAGAAATTGTGGCCGGGCACTGGCAAAAATTCCTCTATGAACGTATATGCACGTAGGATTTCCTGAGACCGCGGGCGGTTAGTAAGTTGACAAAAATAACAACTAGTAGCCTTCACCTCATGCCCACTGAAAGAGGTGCATTCAGTGTAGTTGCTAGTGATGGTGGCATTAGGGAACATGCGGTGAGCACCATCAGCGTAGCAAAGTTCATGGTCGAAATATAAGAAGACCTCTAAAGGCAAATTGGCAATTAGGCTCTTCTATGAACGTATTCGACTGAGATTTACTTTGAATTTCGTCCTCAGTTGCTCCTGAATAGCTCTTCACATAGTCGTGGAAAAACCCACATTTTCCCGGGGCCAACGCCTTTGGCTCGTGGAGGATAGCAATGGGTTTACCATGGCATCCCTGTGTTGGGTAGAAAACAATAGGCCAGGCAGCAACTGTGGTGGCAGCAGCAAAAACAGCGAGAACTGTACGGGCAATCATTCTAAGCGAAAGAGGTTGTGGAAGAAAGTACTGGTGTACTTTATGTGAAAGTGGATGACGGACATTAGAGTGGTATTTTATGAATTGTTGGTTGACGGGCGAGAGTGGGATGACATAAGATACATTAACATCTGGCATATATTATCCAGGGCGGGAAGTATATACATGTCATCGGGAAGGTTACGGAAAGGCTACGGAAAGGCTGTGGAAAGGCCCCACCAGGGTGTTTGTATACATTAACTGTCCCAACTCTGCATTCATTAGGCGCACCGGGTGGAAGTTCCTCATATGCGCTCAAACCCTTGACGTATTCCAGCCATAATATCGCCTAGCGTCCCCTCAAAACTCAGCCTTCTCACTGTTCCTTTTTCACTCCCTACTTGAGACCCCCCTCAAGATCCTTCAGCTCATATTTCCAAACATGCTTGTTCGTCCTGCACTACTTCTGCTCTCCGCCTTGTCGCTTGTCAGCTCATGGCCCATTTTCTTCTACGATGAGCCTGGGGTACGTGGGATACAACCGTTAAGTTTTGAACAAGTCGGGAAAACTAACTATAATTCTTTCCCAGTGCAATCATTACCCCGTGTTGACTCTTGAAGGGCCGCCTCACTATAGCCCTAGCGAGTGCGATGTTGTCCGTCATGTTGACATTCGAAGCTACTCTGGCGGAACCAAAGACAACATCCAAAGTTAGTTTCCATTTAATTCCTAGATGTTTTGCAGTAATCACTTCTGTGACTTTGGCAGAATTGCTCCTCTACACTGATCCCGAGCTCTGTGTCTTGGACTCAGCGCACCACGCCTATGCTAACCACACCATCACGAATGCTACTACCACTTGCCATACGTTCTACCATCTCAAAGTATTTGTATTTCGCCACCGCTATGATTTTGTCTAATCCTTGATATAGGAAACGCCACGTGCCTTTGTTTTCATCGAAGAGATACTTGGCCCTATTGTAAGCCCCCCCGAGGAAAACGCAACGTCTGGGAGTTCCATCCTCCGTATCCAGAATTAGACACTTGTAAACAGTATTTGCAAATCTTTTCTGGTCCTGATGTCACGTTTATACGTATTTCTTGGAACAAAATGAATCAATGATTGTAATGCCACAGCATAAGGCACTAGTTATTAGAACGGCTAACTGAGTCTTTTCATGATATGACTGTTCAATAGGTAAATTCGTATATCAAGGACCCTAGTAGTAAAGCGCAAGACGACTACTGTCACAGTACGTCGTCACAGTGCACCCTTCTAATTGATATTTTTCAAAAATGCTTCGCTCGAGAAGGCAATATATAGAAGAATCCATTTGTAATATACTAAACCCCGAAACTTCGAGGTTTCCAAATCTTATTACTCTTTGTATGGTAAGATTGTCTGACGCTTTGGGGCTGCCATTTATTTTCGAAGTGTTTGAAGCGTGTCATATGGCTTCTCGAGCTGTTGTCTTGAAATATGTTATACTGTCAATGAAAGAATGTAACTCAAAAGTGCAAATTGATTAGTACACCAATTTCAAGTGACTTTTTGACCACAATCTTGACACATCTACTGTGACAATCAAGGTCAGTTAGTCTTTGTGGTCCTAGTGACCTTATTGTTATAAAAACATAATCTTCATTTACTCAATCATATACCACAACCAATTGTGCTTAGAACCCCAATATTGACTACATCCTAACATGTCCATCACAATGCTACAAACTCCTAATCCTCACTTGACTGCTACAGTGCTAATATCTTCAACAACTACAATAATCATGAGCTCCTGAATTACTAAATGGATAATTTGACACTACTATGAGATTTGGTGACTCTAATGATCTATTCAAGTAACTGTGAAGAGTCATTAGAATTCTGACTGCTCAATATATGAAGAGTATCCACCCTCTAGGTATGATATGAATATACATATTGACTATCAAAGTACAATACTAGTGTATTAGGAATAGCAATCACTGTGAGCAAGTAAATAGCTGCTAGAGGTGACTAGAATAAAGAGAAAGTATAAAGAGTTATAGAAGTTCTGACCATTTGATATATGAAGAATGTTGACCATCTAGGTATGACTAGGTTATATTGACTATCAAAGTACAATATAAGTAAAAGGGGAATAATTGTCACAAGCAACTGTAAGGAAGCTGGAGACAACACAATAAGTGGAATTGACCTTAACAGTACAATTCAGAGGAAAGACTCCAATGAAATGGAGTCAAGTGAGAATGATTCACAAGAAAGAAATAAGGTGTGAAGAGGTGTATGCACAATGAGTAAGTTTGAGTATATGATTCTGGGCTTCAATGGTAAGTACAAAGCTCAGAGTAGATGTACTGTAGCTAATAGCCATTAGAGATGGCTGAGATGATACCACAATCACAACTTGCAGGACACTTAAGATAATGTCTTGGGGCAAATCATGGTTACAGGGTGTTACGACCGTGTCGCAACCCTATCAGTCCCGAGGTTATCGCCACTTATCAACGATTCAAGTTACCGTTCAAACTACCACTTCAGAAACCCTCGGCCCCGAAGCTGACATATGTTTTCGTGATGATCAAACTCCATTTACGCCCACGTCAAAATATCTTGTATTGTCTGGTTAAACTTTTGATGCGTCCCTTTTATTATGTTGATCCGTTCAATCCTATGTTTCACATTGTGAAGAGTGGCGGAAGTTCTGACTGTTCTATATACAAAGAAATGAGTAGAAAGGAAGGATATTGACCTATTCGGTGCAATATAAGAGAAAGTGAGAGAAGGAGCACGAGATGACGAAGGAGTCAACGAGTGCAATGGTTCGAGTGGAGGCCTCGACTGTTACAGTTCGAGGCCAGAAGTGTTAGATAGTTCAGATATTGCTACCTATGTAGTAGCTGACACGTTACCCTGATCACCACTCGTAGTAGACCTAGTTTATGTCTTACGAGTGGTGGTTCTTGGGTTAAAGTGTGTCTGAGTTCTAATTGGTGCTGAGTGCACCCACAAGTATACACAATGCTTCGAACTAATGAAATATGCAATATTTGAAGAATATGAAAGATAGAAAAATATGAATAGAATATGTAAAATATAAATAAAATAAAAGGAGTGTTTTACCACAATGAAACTGTGGTAAAAGCATACTCCTCACACACATATGTCTATCTATATTTGTAGTCCTTGAACTATTTCCTTTTATCGTAATCCCACTCTCAGTTATCATCGGCCTCTGAACTAATCATAAACTTCCCGTTCCTAGTCAAGCTTATTGTTAATACCGTTTTCCACCCTTCTCCCCGTTAGTATTTTCTAGATGCCTGTTACTTGTATATGAACCCGCTGTAGTTGTAGTTACTAGGCAATCAGAATATTGACTCAGAATACCCTCCTACATCTGTAACAGTCTCATACTAAGAATCCCCCCATCCGCCTTCGCGTGCGCTCGCCCACTCCCGGCCCCGACCCCTTGGCCCCACGCTGGACTTGTCCTTCGGTCCTGATCAGTATCATGCTGAAAGGAACTCTTTAGGATTAGTCTTCGCCCGTCCAAAATCTAAGGACACACTACGGATATTTGCGAGGGTGCAGCACATAAGCTGAAGCCAAGTCCTTCCGATCAGTCCCTGTCGGCCACCGACATTAGTTAGTTTTCAGTTCTTAACACTTACGAGTGGTGGTGCTTGGGTAAAAGTGTGTCTGAGTTTCATTTGGTGCCGAGTGCACCCACAAGTATACACAATGCTTCGAACTAATGAAATGATGGAATATTCGAAGAATATAAAAGATAGATAAATATGAATAGAATGTGTAAAATATAAATAAAATAAAAGGAGTGTTTTACCACAATGAAACTGTGGTAAAAGCATACTCCTCACAGTTGGATTACTTAAGCAACTTCCGATTCCTCTTCAACCATGGCATTCGATCTCGATGGATTTTATCGAACAATTACCGACCTCCAATGGTTACGACTCAATACTCGTAATCGTCGATCGACTTTTGAAACAAGCAATATTCATTCCAACTTATACTACGATCAACGCTCCCGAACTCGCTCGACTTTTTGTATTACATGTCTTTTCAAAACATGGAGTCCCCAGTCATGTAACTTCTGATCGAGGATCTGAATTCGTATCGCATTTCTTTCGATCTCTTGGAACAGCACTCGACATGAAATTACATTTCACTTCGGGATATCATCCTGAAGGTGATGGACAAACCGAACGAGTCAATCAAACCCTCGAACAATATTTACGAATATATTCCAATTATCAACAAGACAATTGGGCCGAATTACTTCCTTTAGCCAAATTTGCTTACAACAACGCACCTTCCGAAACAACTGGTGAAACACCATTTTTTGCTAATAAAGGTTATCATCCATTGTTAGAAATTCACCCTGAAAAAGATCTAGCTTCCGCTCTAGCTCGCAATTATACGACAGATCTCAAAGCTCTACATAAACATCTCAAATCAAATATCCAGAAAGCGCAAATACGTCATCAAAAATATTCCGACATACATTGAAAAGAATCATTCAACTTTCCGATTCATTCTCAAGTCTTTGTACGATCCAACTTCATTCAAATGACTCAACCATCGAAAAAATTATTGGAAAAATTATTAGGCCATTTGAAATCATTGCTCGACCAGGATCTCATTCTTACACATTAAAACTTCCCAATCATCTCAAAGGAATTCATCCCATCTTTCACGTCTCAATGTTAGAACCGTTTTATCCCAATACTTTCCCAAATCAAAAACAACCGCCTCCTCCTCCAATTTATGTTGAAGAAGAACCCGAATATGAAATTCGAGAAATTTTGGATTCAAAATTCAATAAAAGATATAAAGATTCATTACAATATTTAGTTGCTTGGTTAGGTTACGAAGGAACAGACGAAGAAACTTCATGGTTAGGATCTCAAGATCTCGAACATGCTTTTGACCTTATCGAAGAATTTCATCAAAAATATCCAAATCTTCCACGACATTAAAATTTCATTCAACTAACTTTCAACACTTATTTCGACATCTATTCGACAAAATCGAAAAACATATCAAAATGCAAAAATAACAATTATATCAAAATTTTAAGTATCTACAAATCCTCAATTCCTTCCTCTCTCAATTCCGCCATCTTATCAAACCATGCCCCCCTAAATCTCCCACTATTAACACTAATGTCAGTCTCCTCACTAAAATCACCACTTTTGACCAATTTCTTCGACAAAACCGAAAAATCCTTTCTGAACGCTTTGACCTCACTGATCAAATCTTCCATCATTTCCTCCAATTTTGACATCCTTTCGCCAATCAATTTTATCTCTTTCTCCAAGTCCTATCCGATCAATGTTCCGACCTTCTCGACCGTCTCGAAAAATTTGACAATCTTGACATGATGTTGCGACGACTCTTTTTCCTTTGCCTAAGCTTTCGAATTTCTGCACTACCATTTTCGCTCTCCTGTTCCAACTCTTCGATCATGTTTCGACTTTTCTTTTGGTTTTGACGTGGTTTTCCGGCTGGCCTATTTACGGTCCAATAACAGGCCCGATGCAACCGATTGCACCGATCGCAATTTGACGACGTGTTAGTTTTCTTGCACATGAAATTCGTGTTAAAACACATTGTGCAACTGTAAAAAACAAATTAGCAAAATTCAACAAAAATTCAACAAAACCGATTATGAATTTTCCGATTTTGCTTCAAATTCCCATTGCATCCCAATTCCCTTACGAGTCGCCTTATTGAACGGTTCTTTGCAATCTTCTATCCGCTTTTTGGGAATTTCTTCTAAAAAATAACTAATTAACTAATTTTAAAGAAATCCTAGAAATCGACTTACCAACTGCATTAACAACCACATCTCTATCCTCAAAACCCAAAAACTCGGATCCTGATTCGAGTTGATCGACTTCTATATCAGACATTGATTGAGGAACACGAAAATAGATGATGAAAAAACTTTTCAAACTCTGACCTCGTGGGCTCAGTCACAAAGGGAGGATACTGTCACAACCGTCACATGTCACATATTGTCACAAACATTCAAAGGTAACTTTCGACAACTCTTCAACCTATCGAATTCAACTCGACAAAACTGAACATTATTCGACACCATCGAATCTCTTTTGACATGTCTCATTTCAATGTCATATATGATTTCATAATTAGTTCATAACATAGTCATAACGATACGACAAAAAGCATAAAAGGGCTATGAAAGGAGCGAGGGAAGTCAGTCAAAATATCTGTATATTAGTGATATTAGTAATCTATCTTGTCGTAACTTCTTCGACAAATACTTCCGTGAGTTCTTGCGACTGGTAATAGCCTCTTACTTCATCAACAGGGTGAATATATACTTCGTCAAACGAGGCTTTCAAGTTCGATTAGTAGAATATTATTCGACTTTATTGAAGAATAATCAATTCATGACAGTATGTTATGTAAGCATTCCCTGCAATGAACACTATACCAACTGGGCTAAAAGAGCCACTATGCCAGGCTATCTGACATAGGTTGCAGGCACTATATAAACAGTTGACATGTCACACATATTCACCAACCCTGCCTTGGATGACCAATCTGTGACAAGGTATGTGACAGTATTGACTCTGGGTCTTTTGCTTTCTTTTCTTGTAGCGAGTTTGACGTTCCTCCTGATGTGTCTACTGTTAGGTATCTCGGGTGTAGCGTTCGGAAGGGAGTCATCCGCTTCAGAGTCTGACTCATCACAAGGAATTAAGTTGGGTAATGGTCCTGGGTCGAAGGGGAAGCTCTTCTCCTCCAATCCCTCTGACTCAGAGAGGGATTCTCTATAATGTAGGTCTGACTTATTTCCTTAGATCGGTTCACAAATACTTCCTCATTGACAATTTCCTCAATGGTGGGGGGTTCAGGTCGCAATAAGGCTCCCATCTCAGTCAGACCTTTCCGGTTCTGACGATGAGTGTCTAGCCAGTCTCCTTTCTTGAGAAAATCACAGTCTGATATAGAAACATAGACTTGCGATGCTTCATTCTCATTTGAAGATGGATTCACATCTGAAACAATGTCGTCCTCTAATTGAGGAAGGTAGACAGAAATGAAAATTGATTCCTCATCAATGTTATGTACTTGTCCCTGTATGCTTAATCCATAAACCATTTCATAAGCCCTCTGATCCTCTGCCTCCTCAGTTGGGTTCTGCACGGAGCATTTGTTAATAGAGACATAATGTGACATCCTACCCACGTGAGGGCAGTCAATCTTAAAATGCTCTAAACTCCCACAAATCCAGCACTCCTTCAGAGGTTTAGCAACACTTTTCTTGTCGCTTCATTCAAAAAAGAACTTGCCGTGCTTCTTACCCTGTTTTGCATTAGTTCTCCTAGGGACGGTTTTGTCTTTGACTTCGCCAAGAAGGACATGGCCTCGACTAGTGGGGTCGATTCCCCCAGAGTATTCTTCCTCATGCCAGGGATCCGACTCTTCCTTTTCAGCGATCATCACTCTAGGTTTCTGAAATCAATAACACTCTCGATGTGTTTGAACCCAAGCATTAATCAGAGCCTCTTGTAAATTGTTAGCATAAGTCTGCAGACTCACAATGTCATCGATAGGTTGTCCCTGTAGAAGGTAAAGCCATTCCATGGGCAGCATCAGGATGAGTCTATGCGTTTCGTCCTTTCGATTTTGGTGGAACCCATACAAGAATCGATAGAGCTTAACCCTCCATTGGATGTAGTGAACAGGTGTCTCGCAATTGTGACCGGCTTGTCAAAATTTCATGGCTTCCCAATCTAAAGCTAGGGATTCATGCCAATGAGTTCCAAGTAGTCCCTCTACAATGCCCCAAAGGAACGATCCGTGAGATTGACTGAATTCAGTGCAATGTTTATGGTCCAGGGTGCTCCACCAGTTCTTGGCATCGCCGGTGAGTCATCTTGGCAGAGCGACTCCTAACAATGTGCTCATGGAGTCTGAGATCTCCAAGAGACTCATAATATCCATGATGTAGTCCAAAGCCTTGGATTGAGTTCCATCGTATTCGGGAAGGTCCAACCATTTTATCTTGATGTCGTTGGTGTTAAGAGCGATCTTTTTATCCTTAGGTAAGTCATTGATAAGTGCGCTGGCTCGAGGCTGCATCGGAGTTCGAAAGGGAGGGTTAGGTACTCCACCGTGATGCCCCCTACGTCCCAAATTCCCTCCATAGCTTGAATCACTAGAACTCCTGGATGAGCTGCTAGGGGGTCCTCCTGATGGCAGAAAGGGATTTGAGGAGATCAGCAGGGAATGGCGGAGATCAACTGGATTCAGCGATCCTCAACCAGCAACCGGACCAGCTATACCCTTGGTGAATGGGTTAGAGAAGGACGGTCGACCCCTGTTGGCGACTGATCGATTCCTAGTCGCAGGTTGCTTGTTACTGAAGTTAGGATTACCCCGGAATTCATTCCAATGTGATGCGAGAGTGGTGAATCCCCTGGTGGGGTGCAGGGCTAGGTTCCGTCGCAATTTCTCTCTCGATTTTGATCGTATTCAAAGGTCGACACAGCTGAGGCTGATAGAGGGGAGTGCAGACTTCAATCCCCTTTCCCTGAAGACGATCTGCAACCTGCATCCTCATATCCAACGGGAAGTCCTGCAGAATGACAGGACAATTGAGCGAGTGAAGAAAATATGTATCGGGAGATCCATTTAGGTTGCGGACAAACAAACTAGTCGTGGAGATGGGTGAATCAGGCACTTGAATCGAGTTATTATAAGAGTAAAGCACTTCCAAAACCATCTTGTCGAGTCTCCTCTGATTTCGCTTCAACTGGTCCCTTAGAGTAAAGTACGTGAATGATGTATTTCACGTGACTCCATTAAGAGATTCCTCTAACATTCGAATGTACATGTACTGATAGTTGATCTTGGGCACGATGTGATCCCCACCGAGTAGGATGTGAAGGATTTGTAATGCATCGTCATGTGTACGGAGCACTTCGAGGAGTAGAGAGAACATTTTCCGCTTGAAAATCGTCCTTCCCCCCTCCATAATGGAAATAACTTCATTTGACCATTTGGGAATCGAGCGAGTTAGATGCTCAAGGGTTCCTGGTTGCGTAAATAAGTCCTGCGCTGATAAGATGACCTGATAACGACCTAACCAGACTGCTACAGTCACCGGTAAATAAGGGTAATCCGTATCGTATTCTCCTATGAAAGGAGTGACCTGATCCGTGGGGATTCGATCGGTGTAGTACATGTTCCATTGCATATCGATAGGTTCAGCATAAACCATATGACTGTTACGACCCGTTCCTGGATGTTTCAATATCCGACTTCCGATCTCCGACTTCCGACTTCCGATCTCCGACTTCCGACTTCTGATCTCCGACTTCCGACTTCTGATCTCCGACTTCCGACTTCCGATCTCCGACTTCCGACTTCCGATCTCCGACTTCCGACTTCCGATCTCCGACTTCCGACTTCTGATCTCCGACTTCCGACTTCCGATCTCCGACTTCCGACTTCCAATCTCCGACTTCCGACTTCCGATCTCCGACTCCCGACTTCCGATCTCCAACTACGGGACATCACAGTTACCGTATCATCCGCGTTCTTCCCTTGTTCTGCATTTGGTAATTTGTCCGTTGACAAGTATTCACTCGTTTGTTTATTGTATTCCCATTTCAGAATATTGTCTCCCTAATATGTCTTATTGTATTTCCATTTTAAGAACACTTCCATTTCCATCTTATTATGGTCTTAGTTTGTAGTACAATAACGAGTAGACTTATATTAGTTTCCACGAATTTGTACTTTACCTTAGATCTGATATCGACTTAGTTTCTTATTCCTTCTCCCGTCTTTCTGTATGCTCGATATTTGGAACTCTTCGGAACTCTGAATATCCGTATCTTCCATTGTAAGTCTCACCTCTGAAATTAAGGACTTTGAGCATTTGCGTAGAGGCGCAGCACATAAGCTGAAGCCGATGTCCTGACCCTATCCGATAGTTCCCAACTTCCCGGTGACTTTCCGATAGTTCCGGAATAAGTTCCCGACACAGCACTTAACACGTGCCTCCTATGTGACCTATCCTTCACAGGAGTGCTCAACTGCCCTGTTGGTGGATGTTCCACCTGAGGATCAGGAGGATTATTCGTTGGCAGTTGGGCTGCTACTTCGGGGGAATCCTCAGAAGGAACTGGTTTTTGAAAAGTCAAAGAAGACTTCCTCATGGTGACGTTACGGGGTGGTTCCAGACTAGCAGGTCTTTGACGAGGTTTTGAACTACTCGGGGTAACACTGGAGGCACCCCAAGATTTTTGGAGTTGCAAAACCTTCAGAAAATCTTGCTATTTGGCCAAATTTGCTAAGCATTCTTTGAACTGAAAAACTGTTTGAAAATCTTGAGTTTTAGTAGGTTTTTCTGAGGACAAAAATTGTATCTGAAAACCCTAAAAATGTTGATCAGGAAATTCTAAGGAAACATTGTTGGAAATAGCCTATTTTCTGTGGATTTTCTAAATAGGAAAATTCTTAAAAAACCCTGGGTTTTGTTAGGGTTTTGCCACCCAACAGAATTCTATGAAAACTGTAATAATTTGCCTAGAGAAATCAATTGAAAACCACATATTTCTACTCAATTTTTCTGCTCAGGGAATTGGGTGAAAACTATAATTTTTTACCAGGAAAATCTTGTGCCAAGACAATGTTTTGTTAATGTTTTGTCAAGGGGAAAACCCATAATGAAATTGACAATTTAATTATATGGGAAATCATTGAATAATTATAGATTTTAATAAGATTTTCCTTGGCCACAAACATTATGGAAATTCAAAAAATGTGTTGGTGAAATCTTGAAGAAATTAACATTTTCGCATGAGTGTCTTAAAGGTTTTTCAAGATGAGAAACCTTGAACTGATTTTTCCTGATTGAGCATGATTCACAATTGTTTGGAATAGTACAGTGGGATTTACAAATATTTAAGAGGATTGTTTTAGATTCAGGTAGATTCTTTTAGATTCAGATAAGTTCTTTTAGATTCAGATAGATTCTTTTAGATTCAGATAGATTCTTTTAGATTCAGATAGATTCTTTTAGATTCAGATAGATTCTTTTAGATTCAGATAGATTCTTTGAGATTCAGATAGATTCTCTTAGATTCAGATAGATTCTTTTAGATTCAGATAGATTCTTTTAGATTCAGATAGATGCTTTTAGATTCAGATAGATTCTTTTAGATTCAGATAGATGCTTTTAGATTCAGATAGATTCTTTTAGATTCAGATAGATGCTTTTAGATTCAGATAGATTCTTTTAGATTCAGATAGATGCTTTTAGATTCAGATAGATTCTTTTAGATTCAGATAGATGCTTTTAGATTCAGATAGATTCTTTTAGATTCACATAGATTCAGATAGATTCAGATAGATTCAGATAGATTCTTTTAGATTCACATAGATTCAGATAGATTCTTTCAGATTGACTAGATGCAGATAGATTATTTTAGATTCAGGTAGATTCTTGTAGATTCAGATAGATTCTTTTAGATTCAGGTAGATTCTTTTAGATTCACATAGATTCAGATAGATTCTTTGAGATTCTTTTAGATTCAGATAGATTATTTTAGATTCAGGTAGATTCTTGTAGATTCAGGTAGATTCTTTTAGATTCACATAGATACTTTTAGATTCAGATAGATTCTTTTAGATTCAGATAGATTCTTTTAGGTTCAGATAGATTCTTTTAGATTCAGATAGATTCTTTTAGATTCAGATAGATTCTTTTAGATTCAGATAAATTCTTTTAGATTCAGATAGATGCTTTTAGATTCAGATAGATGCTTTTAGATTCAGATAGATGCTTTTAGATTCAGATAGATGCTTTTAGATTCAGATAGATGCTTTTAGATTCAGATAGATGCTTTTAGATTCAGATAGATTCTTTAGATTCACATAGATTCAGATAGATTCAGATAGATTCTTTTAGATTCTTTTAGATTCACATAGATTCAGATAGATTCAGATAGATTGACTAGATGCAGATAGATTATTTTAGATTCAGGTAGATTCTCTTAGATTCAGATAGATTCTTTTAGATTCAGATAGATTCTTTTAGATTCAGATAGATTCTTTTAGGTTCAGATAGATTCTTTCAGATTGACATAGATTCAGAGAGATTCTGTTAGATTGACATAGATGCAGATAGATTATTTTAGATTCAGGTAGATTCTTGTAGATTCAGATAGATTCTTTTAGATTCACATAGATTCTTTTAGATTCAGGTAGATTCTTTTAGATTCACATAGATTCAGATAGATTCTTTTAGATTCACATAGATTCAGATAGATTCTTTTAGATTCAGATAGATTCAGATAGATTATTTTAGATTCAGGTAGATTCTTGTAGATTCAGGTAGATTCTTTTAGATTCAGATAGATTCAGATAGATTCAGATAGATTCTTGTAGATTCAGGGAGATTCAGATAGATTCAGATAGATTCAGATAGATTCAGATAGATTCAGATAGATTCAGATAGATTCAGATAGATTCACATAGATTCAGATACATAGATTCTCTTAGATTCACATAGACTCTTTTAGATTCACATAGATTCTTTTATGGTTTAGGGTGAATCTAAAAGAATCTAAAAGAATCTATCTGAATCTCAAACAATCTATCTGAATCTATGTGAATCTAAAAGAATCTACCTGAATCTAAAAGAATCTATCTGAATCTCAAAGAATTTATCTGAATCTAAGAGAATCTACCTGAATCTAAAATAATCTATGTGAATCTATGTGAATCTAAAAGAATCTATCTGAATCCAAAAGAATCTATCTGAATCTCTCTGAATCTATGTGAATCTATGTGAATCTATGTGAATCTATCTGAATCTAAAAGAATCTCCCTGAATCTACAAGAATCTATGTGAATCTAAAAGAATCTATCTGAATCTAAAAGAATATATGTGAAGCTATGTGAAGCTAAAAGAATCTATCTGAACCTAAAAGAATCTATCTGAATCCAAAAGAATCTATCTGAATCTAAAAGAATCTACCTGAATCTAAAACAATCCTCTTAAATATTTGTGAATCATGCTCAATCAGGAAAAATCAGTTCAAGGTTTCTCATCTTGAAAAACCTTTAAGAAACTCATGTGAAATTGTTATTTCTTCAAGATTTCACCAACACATTTTTTGAATTTCCATAGTGTTTGTGGCCAAGGAAAATCTTATTGAAATCTATAATTATTCAATGATTTCCCATATAATTAAATTGTCAATTTCATTATGGGTTTTCCCCTTGACAAAACATTAACAAAACATTGTCTTGGCACAAGATTTTCCTGGTAAAAAATTATAGTTTTCACCCAATTCCCTGAGCAGAAAAATTGAGCAGAAATATGTTGTTTTCAATTGATTTCTCTAGGCAAATTATTACAGTTTTCATAGAATTCTGTTGGGTGGAAAAACCTAACAAAACCCAGGGTTTTTTAAGAATTTCCCCATTTAGAAAATCCACACAAAATAGGCTATTTCCAACAATGTTTCCTTAGAATTTCCTGATCAACATCTTTAGGGTTTTCAGATACAATTTTTGTCCTCAGAAAAACCTACTAAAACTCAAGATTTTCAAACAGTTTTTCAGTTCAAAGAATGCTTAGCAAATTTGGCCAAATAGCAAGATTTTTTGAAGGTTTTGCAACTCCAAAAATCTTGGGGTGCCTCCAGTGTAATTGAAGATCTCAGTGTTTGGTTCTTGCCAGTGGTCATTTGCGTACTTAGAATTTGATAGTTGAATAAAACACTTTTCTTCGTAGGGAAAGAGCGGTCCGGCTCGGATCACCACTGTGAAGAGTGGTGGAAGTTCTAACTGTTCTATATACGAAGAATATCGACCGTTTAGGTATGACACCGAGATGTATTGACTCTCTAAGTCTAATACAGGCCAAATGTGTATTGACCACTTAGTTCAATATGGTTGAATGAAGTAGCTATCTAAAGTAGAATAGAGAGCTAGAACGAATAAAGAGAATCGACTGTTAAGTATGATTCTAGATGACTACTCAAGTGTAAAATAGAGTAACGAGAGAGCCAAGTGATAGAGTAGTGCAGATGTAGTCCGCGTGGATTGAGATAAAGATGGAGTTTTGACTGGTACAGTTTGAAACTCTGATTGCGTAGATAGTTAAAGCCCGTCTGTGATGGTCGAGATGATACCCCAATCACAACTTACAGGACACAATTTGTTAGAAAACATAAGTAATGTAGAAAATGAATAGCCAGACTGGGGATTGAACCCAGGATCTCTCAATTACATAATGAAGGTGTTAACCACTACACCATCTGACCTTGGGTAGGTTTGGTCTTACACTGTACTTAAGGATATAACCCTAAGTGCCATTCCTATTAGATCATATACACACTGAACTCAGAGCTGTACACCATATGGTCCCAGTTGGAACAATGTTTGGTATTATATAATCTAACACAATTGGTGTCTTGGGTAAGTCGTGGTTGCAGGGTAAAAAGTGTCTGAGTTTTAACTACAGGCACTAGAATACATAAGTCTGGCATGTATGTGCCCACAAGAGTCCATGTACCGCATACATAGGTTGTCAAACTAATTATAAGTGTATAATAAAATAGAGAGAAAGTAGAAATAATAAAGGAAATATAGTATGAGCTCATCCGACTATATTTTCTGAGTATATTTCGCTATACCTCTCACACTCGTGGGATGTCCAAGTACTGGAGCAGAGCTCAATGCAACCTTGATGTCTTCAAAAGCTCAGGTGTGTTCTGAATCCCAAGTCCAACAGACTCCTTTCTTTAAGAGGTTGAAGAGTGAAGCAACCGTCCAGGAATAAAATGGTATGTAAGCTGAAAAGTACAGAACCATCCCGAGGAAGTGTTGAAGATCTGCTATCTTGGAAGGTGTAGCTAGTTCTAGTATGGCAGCGACCTTCTCTTGATGGGTCGAAAAACTGAGTCTAGACACCTTATGTCCTAGTAATAGAATTGAGTTATACCCAATGTAGGATTTTTTGGGGGAGAGAGTGATTCCTGCTGCAATTATGGCTTGTAGAACCTGGTCTAGATGCTCTAAATGATTGTCCCATGTCTTAGAAAAGATCACAATGTCGTCAATATAAACTAGACAGAATATCCATAAGTAAGGTGCAAGTACAGTTTGCATAACTCTCTGGAATATAGAGGGTCCATTATGAAGTCCAAAGGGCATTCGCCTGAATTGCCACAGTCCTTGATGGGATCTGAAAGCAGTCTTTGGTTTATCTTCTTCTAACATTTCAAGTTGGGTAAAGCTGGCTAATGCGGCAAAGGAAGATAGGATGTTGGATCCTGAAAGCGCTTGCATGATTTCAGACTGGCGCGGCAATGGGAATTCGTCGGGAACTGTTAGGCTATTCAACTTCCTATAGTCAATCACCACTCTGGGTTTCCCATTGCAATAGATGACAAAGGCTGGTGCCCCCCAAGGACTTTTGGACGGTTTGATTACTCCCTGTTGAAACCAAGTATCCATTTGTTCATCAATGACCTTCCTATTGGCTGGGGAAGTTGGAAACATTGACATCAAAATAGGTTGCGCACCTTCTTTCAATGGGACATTGACTTTGACGTCTACTTGTCCTAAACACCCATCTACTCCAAAGGCTTGGACATTCTTAGTCAATACCGACTCCAGGCAGGAGGAGACGTCAGCAGGAATGTCAGGTCCTAAGTTAACCAACTTATGTAGGACCTCCACTTGAAATGTTTCTGTGGTGGCGACTTCTGACGTTTTAGGGCCGGCTGGGTCGAAATCGTCTGCGAGTTCCCATTCTGGGGGCTGTCCGGAAGGTCGAGGATTAAGGACACACTCCTCTTCTATCCTTGAAAGGCTCTCTACAAGGTGAGCAATCTTAGTTGCCATTGACTGCATTGATGCCTTCTCAGTTAAAGATCTAGGCGTCTGGGCCCATTTATTTGTGTCGTGAATTAATCCAACAGTTCCCCTCATCTAATGATTCTTGGTGTCAGAGAGAGGTTAGCGAGAGGTATTGTGGTGCGTTCCCTAGAGATAGCAGTGGTGGGAGTGGCTAGTATACTTCCATCGTCATTCTGCAGGATGACTCCCTCGACTATCCATTGGTCACCAATAAGATCTCCAACATAAATTGGTACTAGTTGAGCTGATTCCGACTCTATAGTACAATCCTGTAGGGCCCATGCAACTCTTTCAGTACACACCCCTTTGTCTGGTTTGGAAGTCAATTCAGGTGAGTCATTGGCTAGTTCCTCAAAGGGGACCTTGCTAATCAAGAAGGCTAAAGGCCGTGGCTCCTTGGAGGAACTGGCTGGGATAGACCCCACCCTCCCCGGCAGAATCAATCTAGAGCCCAACAGCTGGTCTCATAGTGTTCTGATCTCATAGTTCACATGAAAATCCTCTCTGAGAAGGATCAGGACAGTCATGCCTCAGATGACGTATGTTTCGGCAGTAAATTTAAGGAGCATACTGGTGTCATCTTCGAGGTAAATGGGGATATTGACGTATCCTAAGACTTTAGCATTACCGGTAAGCTGTACAAGGCACAATTTAAGTCCTTGCTTGAGCTTGGGGCAGTCCTCTAGTTCCTTATAGAAATCCTCCGAAATTAAGGAGAGATCGGCTCCGGCATCCAACCTGATTTTAATAGGATTAGAGGCTTCTGAGTTCCCTACACATCTGTAGACATGTAATGCTGAGATTCCAATACTGGAGTATCCACCCAGGGGGTCCCTTCTGCGGTAAATGATGGTCAAATCCTCTTTCATAAGCCAACTGGATCGAGGGTCTTGGACCCTGGGTCTTTTGCTTTCCTTTCTCATGGCCAGTTTGACATTCCTCCTGACACATTTACCATTAGGTGCCTCAGGTGTAGCGTTTGGAACAAAGTCATCCGCTTCAGAGTCCGACTCTTCACAAGGAATTATTTTGGGTAACTGTCCTGGATCGAAGGGGAAGTTCTCCCCCTCCGATCCCTCTAACTCAGAGGGGTCTTCTATAATGTAGGTCTGACTTATTTCTTTAGATCGGTTTGCAAATACTTCCTCGTTGATGATTTCCTCAATGGTAGGAGGTTCAGATCGCAATAAGGCTCCCATCTCAGTCAGACCTTTCCGGTTCTGACGATGAGTGTCCAGCCAGTCTCCTTTCTCAAGGAAATCACAGTCTGATATAGAAACATAGACTTGCAATGCTTCGTTCTCATTTGGGGATGAACTCATGTCTAAAGCAATGTCGTCCTCTGATTGAGGAAGGTCGACAGAAATGAAAATCGATTCCTCATCAACATTATGTACTTGTCCCTGTATGCTTAATCCATAAACCATTTCATAAGCCCTCTGATCCTCTGCCTCCTCGATAGGGTTCTGTGTGGAGCATTTGTTTATAGAGACATAGTGTGACATCCTACCAGTGTGAGGGCAGTCAATCTTAAAATGCTCTAAACTCCTGCAAATCCAGCACTCCTTCGGGGGTTTAGCGACACTTTTCTTGTCACTTCGTTCAAAAAAGAACTTGCCGTGTTTCTTACCCTATTTTGAGTTGGATCTCCTAGGGACAGTTTTATCTTCAGCTTCGCTGAGAAGGACATGGCCTCAATTAGTGGGGTCAATTCCTCTAGAGTGCTCTTCCTCATGCCAGGGATCCGGCTCTTCCTGTTCGGTGATCATGACTCTGGGCTTCTGAAACTGATAACGCTCTCAATGTGTTTGGACCCAAGCATTAATCAGAGCCTCTTGTTGTGAAGAGTGGTGGAAGTTCTAACCATTCTATATACCAAGAATATCGACCGTTTAGGTACGACACGTAGATGTATTGACTGTCTAAGTCTAATACACACTGAACAGGTATTGACTACTTAGTTCAATACGATTGAGTGAAGTAGCTATTGTCACAACCATCACAAGTCACAACATGGTCACAAACAATCAAAGGTAATATTCGACAACTCTTTGACGCATCAAATTCAACTCGACAAACCCAAACATTGTTCAACAACATCAAATCTCTTTCGACATGTCTCATTTCGACGTCATGTATGATTTCATTATTAGTTCATAACATAGTCATAATGATATGAAGAAAAGCATAAAAGGGCTATGAAAGGAGTGAGGGAAGTCAGTTGAAATATCTGTAAATTAGTGATACTAGTAATCTATCTTGTCGTAACTTCTTCGACAAATACTTCTGTGAGTTCTCGTGACTGGTAATAGCCTCTTACTTCATCAACAGGGCGAATATATACTTTGTCGAACAAGGCTTTTGAGTTCGATTAGTAGAATATTATTCGACTTTATTGAAGAATAATCAATTTGTGACAGTATATTTCGACTATCAACTGTTGATGAAGCCTAGGACGCGATCTGAGACTACCAAAGCATCGAGTTCTACAGCACTCCAATCTGTGGCTCCCATTCCATCACTGAGAGTTATTTGGCCATCACGAATTCCAGTTTCTCCTTTGACCAAAACTTAAAGAGCTACAATGTCTTCAATTTGAGAACCCAGAGAAGTTCGAGAAGAACTGATCTTGCCAATTCAAGAATCCGAATCCCCTTTAATGCCTTTGCCTGAATCTCCACCTCCCGAACCTATTACGTCTGAAGATGAAACAATGTTACGACATTTCGGAGATGTGCTCGGAAAAGTATTGAAGGACCAGATGTCTTCGAAGGAGCCCAAAATCACAGTGAATAAGCCCGAAGAGTTTACTGGAGAAGAACCTTCGATGTTGAAGAATTTTATTGCTCAATGTGAAATGGTCTTTTGATCTCGACCAAAATCATTCAAATCTGATCAATCGAAAATTACAATGGTAACTTCGTATTTCCAGAAAACGGCTCAAGAGTGGTGGCAACCTTTTTTATTAAATCCCCCAATTCCTCCACCATCTTTCCTTGTGGATTATCTCGATTTTCTAGATGAATTATATGCTCAGTTTGGAGAAATTGATGCAGAAGGAGAAGCGGAAGAAAAACTCGATAATCTTCGAATGAAAGCTCATCATCATGTGGTGAAGTATTTGATTCAATTTACAAGTCTCGCTGCTCAAACTCGATATGACGAATTCGCTTTATGATGACGATTTTATAAAGGACTTCCAAATTGAATTAAGGACAAAATAGTGAAACTTCAAGTTCAGCCTGAAAGTTTTGCCGAACTGTGAACAGCTGCCCTTCGACTCGATTCTTACTATTGGATGGAAGAGAATGAATGACAATGTGAAACAGAATCAAGTTCGACTCGTGAAGATTTGAAAGAAGACAATTGACGATGCATATGACTTATCCTTCAACATCACGAACACCTTCGACTTCAAAACTAACAACTTTGACTTCAAGAACATTTAGGCCTTCGACTCAAGTGAAACCATCTTTGACAATTTTAGGACCTGATGGATGATTACTTCCTGCCGAATGAGATAGAAGATTTAAAGAAGGGTTATGTATATTATGTGGAGAAAAAGACCATTCAGCAAGGGATTGCCTGAAAAGAAAAACTCATCAAATTGCAAAAGGACAAATCGTTGAAGTCCAAGATTTGACAACTCAATCTGACCAGTTGAATCAAACATTGAATGTTAAATCAGAAAATTGAAAAGGGATACTCTTCAGGCATGTGAAGATTATCAAAGAAAACTCGATCATGCTGAAAAAGATTCCTGTGTAATATTACGAGTGGTAACAATTTCTGATTCTTTAATTATTGAACTTAAATCAAAAAAAATTCCGAAAATGAAAGCATTAATTGATTCAGGATCTAGTCATCTTTTTATGGACAAAACGTTTGCACAACAAAATAATCTATCATTTGACCAATTGAAAAATTTGTTATCATTAAAATTAATTGACGGATCGACTCTGACATCAGGACAAATTACGTATACGACTACATTACAAGTTTATTTTCCATCCGGGCAAATTCAAGAATTACAATTCTTTTTAACTAATCTCAACTCGTCTTGTCAAGTGGTATTAGGACTCAACTGGCTGAAGCAATACAATCCTGCGATTGACTGGCGATCTGGCCGTATATCGTTCGAACCTACTTCAACACCTTCGACAAATCTGAATCCGATTCAACCGTCAATCGAAACATTATCGGAAGAGAAGCATGCTTTGACCTCGGCGAGTCATTCATTGACATCTGAGAAAATCCGTGAAGAATCAAAATCTGAGACTGTCAATCCAAATATCAACATAGTCAATCAGAAAACTTTCTTACGAGCTGCAAAAGCAAAAGACTCTCAAACTTTTGTGGTCTTTATTCGTGATGAATCTTTCAAGACTTGTAAGGCCTCTGGTGCAAAAACTACAACTTCAACTTCATTCGACATACTGAACGTTCCGACCGAATATTCTGACTTCTCGGACGTTTTCGACAAAAAGGAAGCTGAAGCTTTACCTCAACATCAAAGTTATGATCACGCTATCCCATTAGAAGAAGGAACTACTCCACCTATGGGTCGGATCTATTCATTATCCAAGACAGAACTTCAAGTGTTATGAGAATATCTCCAAGAGAACCTTTCAAAGAAATTTATTCAATCGTCGCAATCTCCCACTGGCACACTGATTTTATTCATTAAGAAAAAAGATGGAAGCCTACGACTTTGCGTCAACTATCGAGGACTTAATAAAATCACAAGGAAAAATCAATATCCACTTCCTTTAATTCCAGATCTTTTGGATTGACTTTGAATGGTGAAATATTTTACAAAAATCAATCTCTGAGGCACCTATAATTTAGTTAGGATTGCTCCAGGTGATGAGTGGAAAACAGCCTTTCGGACTCAATATGGATCTTTTGAATATTTGGTTATGCCTTTTGGACTATGCAATGCTCTAGCAACTTTTCAACAATTAATGAATGAAGTATTTTCAGATTTACTTGATATTTGGGTAATTATCTATCTCGACGACATACTAATATTTTCTGACAATCTCAAAGAACATTTATGACATGTTCGAGAAGTTCTTTGATGGCTTCAACAAAATTGATTATTTGCAAAACCCGAAAAATGCGAATTTCATAAAACCAGTGTCGAATTTCTAGGATATGTTATTTCTCCTCAAGGTGTATATATGGATGAAGAAAAAATCAAAGTTATTCAAGACTGGCCCGAACCACAAAAAGTCTGCGATATTCAATCATTTTTAGGATTCGCAAATTTCTATTGAAGATTTATTCCAAGTTACATATTCTGAAATCATTTTACCATTGACTCGACTTACTTGAAAAAAGGTTCAATGGCATTTCGACAAAAAATGTTGACATGCATTTATCTATTTGAAAAAAGAATTTACTACAGCTCTGATTTTAATTCATTGGAATCCAGACTACAAACCTATACTCGAAACTGACACTTCTGATCATGCCATAGCTTCAATACTTTCTATGCAGACTCCCGAGAATGAAATTCATCCAGTTGCTTATCATTCAAGAACTCTTTCGACCTCCGAAATTAACTACGACACTTACGATAAAGAATTATTAGCAATATTCAAATCTTTCAAAATTTGGCGACATTATTTCAAAGGAACAAAAGAGCCAATTGAAGTTTTAATGGATTACAAGAATCTCGAATATTTTGTGACAACTCAAATTTTGTCCTGACGACAAGCTCGATGGGCAGAATATTTATTGACCTTTAATTTGATTATTCGATTTCGACCGGGAAAACTAAATTTGAAAACAGATGTTCTTTCCAGAAGAAATGATGTTTATCTGAATGAACCCGATTACTTGAAAAAGAATCCAACTAATCTTCGACCGGTATTTACAAATGAGCAAATTCAAGCTTCCTTACATGCAATATATTATCTTCCAATAGCCAGAAAAGCTACTCTCATTATGGATATGAATCAACTATTGAAAGATATATTCAAAGCTCAAAAAGAAGATCAATTTACTCTCAACAAAATTCAACAGATTTCTGATGGTACCAAAGAAGATTGGCAAAATGTTAAGAACTGAAAACTGACTAATGTCGGTGGCTGACAGGGACCGATTGGAAGGACTTGGCTTCAGCTTATGTTCTGCACCCTCGCAAATGTCCGTAGGGTGTCCTTAGATTTCAGATGGGCGAAGACTAATCCTAAAGAGCTCCTTTCGGCGAGATACCGATCGGAACCGAAGGACAAGTCAAGTGTCGGGCCAAGGGGTCGGGGCCGGGAGTGGGTGAGCGCACACGAAGGTGGATGGGGGGATTCTTAGTATGAGACTGTTACAGAGGTATGAGGGTATTCTGAGTTGATATTCTGATTGCCTAGTAACTACAACTACAGTGGGTTCATATACAAGTAACAGGCGTCTAGAAAATACTAACGGGGAGAAGGGCAGAAAATGGTATTAACAATAAGCTTGACTAGGAACAGGAAGTTTATGATTAGTTCGGAGGCCAATGATAACTGAGAGCGGGATTACGATAAAAGGAAATAGTTCAAGGACTACAAATATAGATAGACATATGTGAAACATTAGATTGAATGGATCAACATAATAAAAGGGACGTATCAAAAGTTTGACCAGACAATACGAGTTATTTTGACGTGGGCGTAAACAGAGTTTGATCTTCACGAAAACATACGTCAGCTTCGGGGACGATGGTTTCCGAAATGGTGGCTTGAAAACGTTGATAAGTGGCAATAACCTCAGGACCGATAGGGTTGCAACACAGTCGTAACACAAAAGAATGAACAAGACTTTTTATATTTCCGAAACAGAATTTAAGTTCCCAATTATCAAACTCTCCAACTTCAAATTCTTCAATCGTGACACAATCATATTACTGCAGGCCATTTCAGTCAAACGAAAACATATCGAACAATATATCGAGATTTCTTTTGGCCACGACTCTGACAAGATATTCAAGATTTTATTTGATCATGTGTAACGTGTACAAAATCGAAAACTCCACGACATCAACCCGTTGGATTACTTAAGCAACTTCCAATTCCTCTTCGACCATGGCATTCGATTTTGATGGACTTTATCGAACAATTACCAACCTCGAATGGTTACAACTCAATACTCATAATCATCGATCAACTTTCAGAACAAGCAATATTCATTCCAAGTCATACTATGATCAACACCCCCGACTTTTCATATTATGTACATGTCTTTTCAAAACATGGTGTGAAGAGTGGCGGAAGTTCTGACCATTCTATATATGAAGAAATGAGTAGAAAGGAAGGATATTGACCTATTCGGTGCAATATAAGAGAAAGTGAGAGAAAGAGCACCAGATGACGAAGGAGTCAACAAGTGTGATGGTTCGAGTGGAGGCCTCAACTGTTATAGTTCAAGGCCAGAAGTATTCAGTAGTTCAGATAATGCTACCTATGTGGTAGCTGACACGTTACCCTGATCACTGCTCGTAGTAGACCTAGTTTGTGTCTTACGAGTGGTGGTTCTTGGGTTAAAGTGTGTCTGAGTTCTAATTGGTGCTGAGTGCACCCACAAGTATACACAATGCTTCGAACTAATGAAATATGCAATATTTGAAGAATATGAAAGATAGAAAAATATGAATAGAATATATAAAATATAAATGAAATAAAAGGAGTGTTTTACCACAATGATACTGTGGTAAAAGCATACTCCTCACACATGGAGTCCCCAGTCATGTAACTTCCGATTGAGGATCTGAATTCATATCACATTTCTTTCGATCTCTCAGAACAGCACTCGACATGAAATTACACTTCACTTTGGGATATCATCCTGAAGGTGATGGACAAACCGAATGAGTCAATCAAACTCTCGAACAATATTTACGAATATATTCCAATTATCAACAAGACAATTGGGCCAAATTACTTCCTTTAGCTGAATTCGCTTACAACAATGCACCTTCCGAAACAACTGGTGAAACACCATTTTTTGCTAATAAAGGTTATCATCCATTGTTAGAAATTCACCCTGAAAAAGATCTAGCTTCCGCTCTAGCTCACGATTATATGACAGATCTCGAAGCTCTACATAAACATCTCAAATCAAATATCCAGAAAGTGCAAATACATTATCAAAAATATTCCGACATACATTGAAAAGAATCATTCAACTTTCCGATTCATTCTCAAGTCTTTGTACGATCCACTTCATTCAAATGACTCAACCATCGAAAAAATTATTGGAAAAATTATTAGGCCATTTGAAATCATTGCTTGACCAGGATCTCATTCTTACACATTAAAACTTCCTAATCATCTCAAAGGAATTCATCCCATCTTTCACATCTCAATGTTAGAACTGTTTTATCCCAATACTTTCCCAAATCGAAAACAACCTCCTCCTCCACCAATTTATGTTGAAGAAGAACCCAAATATGAAATTTGAGAAATTTTGGATTCAAAATTCAATAAAAGATATAAAGATTTGTTACAATATTTAGTTGCTTGGTTAGGTTACAAAGGAACAGATGAAGAAACTTCATGGTTAGGATCTCAAGATCTCAAACATGCTTTCGACCTTATTGAAGAATTTCATCAAAAATATCCAAATCTTCCATGAAAAATTTCATTCAACTATCTTTCGACACTTATTTCAACATCTATTCAACAAAATCGAAAAAACATATCAAAATGCCAAAAACATCAATTAAATCAAATTTTCTAATATCTACAAGTTCTCAATTCCTTCCTCTCTCAGTTCCGCCATCTTATCAAACCATGCCCCTCTAAATCTTCCACTATTAACACTAATATCAGTTTCCTCACTAAAATCGCCATTTTCAACCAATTTTCTCGACAAATCGAAAAATCCTCTCTAAACACTTTGACCTCACCAATCAAATCCTCCATAGTTTCTTCCAATTTCGACATCCTATCACCGATTGATTTTATTTCCTTCTCCAAGTGATTATCTGACCGATTTTCCAACCTTCTCGACCATCTAGAAAAATTCAACATTCTCAACATAATGTTGCGACGGACATTCTTCCTTTGCCCAAGTTTGCGAATCCCTGGACTACCATCTTCACTTTTCAATTCTTCGATCACATTTCAACTCTTTTTTCGGTTTTGACACAGTTTTCCAGCTGGCCTATTCATGGTCCAATAACAGGCCTGATGCAATTGATTGCACCGATTGCAATTTGATGATGTGTTAGTCTTCTTGCACATGAAATTCATGTTAAAACACATGGTGCAACTGGAAAAAACAAATTAGCAAAAATCAACAAAACCGAAAAATTATGAATTTTCCGATTTTGCCTCAAATTCCCATTGCATCCCAATTCCCTTACAAGTCACCTTATTGAACAGTTCTTCACAGTCTACTATACGCTTTTTGGGAATTTCTTCTAAAAAATAACTAATTAACTAATTTTAAAGAAATCCCAGAAATCAACTTACCAACCACATCAACAACTACATCTCTATCCTCGAAACCCAAAAACTCGGATCCTGATTCAAGCTGATCGGCTTCTATGTCAGACATTGATTGATATTGATGAACACAAAAATAGACGATGAAAAACTTTTCAAACTCTGACCTCATGGGCTTGGTCACAAAGGAAGGATACTGTCACAACCATCACAAGTCACAACATGGTCACAAACAATCAAAGGTAATATTCGACAACTCTTCAACACATTGAATTCAACTCGACAAACCCAAACATTATTCAACAACATCGAATCTCTTTCGACATGTCTCATTTCAAAATCATGTATGATTTCATTATTAGTTCATAACATAGTCATAATGATATGAAGAAAAGCATAAAAGGGCTATGAAAGGAGCGAGGGAAGTCATCAAAATATCTGTAAATTAGTGATACTAGTAATCTATCTTGTCGTAACTTCTTCAAGAAATACTTCCGTGAGTTCTCACAACTGGTAATAGCCTCTTACTTCATCAACAGGGCGAATATATACTTCATTGAACGAGGCTTTCGAGTTCGATTAGTAGAATATTATTTGACTTTATTGAAGAATAATCGATTCGTGACAGCTATCTAAAGTAGAGTAGAGAGCTAAAACGAATAAAGGGAATCAACTGTTAAGTGCAATTCCGAATGACTGCTCAAGTGTAGAAATGAGTAACGAGAGTTGAATAATAGAGTAGGATGGATGCAGTCCACGCGGATTGAGATATAGATGGAGTTTCGACTGGTACAGTTCAAAACTCTGATTGTGTAGGTAGTTAAAGCCCATCTGTGATGGTCAAGATGATACCCCAATCACAACTTACAGGACACTAACTGGGTGTCTGGGTACGTCGTGGTTGTGGGGTAAAAAGTGTCTGAGTTCTAATTATGGGCACTAGAATACATAAGTCTGGTGTGTATGTATGCACCCATAAGAGTCGATGTATCGCATACATAGGTCATCAAACTAAATATAAGTGTATAATAAAATAGAGAGAAGGAAGAAATAATAATGGAAACATAGTATGGGCTCATCCAGACTACATATATTTCCTGAGCATATTTCACTGTACCTCTCACACTTGTAGATTGTTAACATAAGTCTGCAAGCTCATGATGTTATCGATGGGTTGTCCTTGTAGAAGGTAAAGCCATTCTGTGGGCAGTGTGAGGATGAGTCTGCACATTTCATCTTTTCAATTTTGGTGGAACCCATACAAGAATCGATAAAGCTTAATTCTCCATTGAATATAGTGAACAGGTGTCTCACAATCGTGGCCAGGTTGTTGAAATTTCATGGCTTCCCATTCTAAGGCTAAGGATTCCCGCCAACGAGTTCCAAGTAATCCCTCTACGATACCCCCAAGGAATGATCCATGAGATCGACTGAATTCAGTGTGATGTTCATGGTCCAGAGTGCTCCACCAGATCTTGGCATTGCCAGTGAGTCGTCTTGGCAGAGCGACTTCTAACAACATGCTCATGGAGTCTGATATCTCCGAGAGACTCATGATATCCATGATGTAATCCAAAGCTTTGGATTGAGTTCCATCATATTCGGGAAGGTCAGACCATTTTATCTTGATGTCATTGGTGTTAAGAGAGATCCTTTTATCCTTAGGTAAGTCATCGATAAGTGCACTGGCTCGAGGCTGCA
This sequence comes from Hysterangium stoloniferum, assembly GCA_015178975.1. Lineage (NCBI taxonomy): Eukaryota > Fungi > Basidiomycota > Agaricomycetes > Hysterangiales > Hysterangiaceae > Hysterangium > Hysterangium stoloniferum. The sequence goes on along the minus strand of WHVD01000062.1, from coordinate 80,909 downwards.
TCGGAGTTCAAAAGGGAGAGTTAGGTACTCCACCATGATGCCCCCCACATCCCAAATTCCCTCCATAGTCTGAACTACTAGAACTCCCAGATGAACTGCTAGGGGGTCCTCCTGGTGGCAGAAAAGTATTAGAGGAGATTGGCAGGGAATGGCGGGGATCGTCTGGATTCAGCGATCCTCGACCAGCAACCTGACCAGCTATATACCCTTGGTGAATTCAGTAGAGAAGGATAGTCAACCCCTGTTGGCGACTGATCGATTCCTAGTCACAGGTTGTTCATCACCGAAGTTAGGATTATCTGGAATTCATTCAAATGTGATGCAAGAGCGGTGAATTCCCTGATGGGGTGCAGGGCTGGGTTCCATCGCGATTTCTCTCTTGATTTTGATCGTATTCAAAGGCCAACATGGCTGAGGCTGATGGAAGAGAGTGCAGAATTCAATCCCCTTTTCCTGAAGACAACCTGCAACTTGCATCCTCATATCCAATGGGAAGTCTTGCAAAATAACAGGACGATTGAGTGAATGGAGGAAATGAGTATTAGGAGACCCATTTAGGTTGCAAACAAATGAACTAGTTGTGGAGATGGGCGAATCGGGCACTTGAATCAAGTTATTATAAGGGTAAAGCACTTCCAAAACCATTTTATCGAGTCTCCTCTGATTTCACTTCAACCGGCCCCTTAGAGTAAAGTACGCGAACAATGCATTTCGTGTGACTCCATTAGGGGATTCCTCCAACATTCAGATGTACATATACTGGTAGTCAACCTTGGGCATGATGTGATCCCCACCAAGTAGGACATGAAGGATTTGCAATGCATCATCATTGTGAAGAGTCGATAGATTCTGACCGTTCAATATACGAAGAATAGGGTTTATTCAACTACTATTAGCAGGTATTGACCGTACAGTACAATACCGTAGATTACTAGACAAGCAGTACTAGTAAGAAGACACGCTATGCATCACAAGAGCAACTGTACAGTTGCTCTTGACGGCTAGAATGAAAGAATGAAAGAGTTGACCTTCACGGTACAACTCATAGCTAGATGTAAAATAGATAATCAACGCGAAGCTGAATATCTAGAGTAAAGAGATAATAGCGCGAGTCGACTATAATGTCGACTAGTGCAAAGACCTTAGAGTGGAACTCGACCTTCACGGTTCGAGTCCAAAGTACATTAGTATGCGAGAGAATACTACCTTTATAGGTAGTTGAGACATTACCCTTGACACCTCTCGCTATTCGACGTCTGGGTCGTTTACGAGGTGGTGTCTGCTGGGTAAAAAGTGTCTATCGTTTTGGCACCGAGAGCGCCCATACGTATACACAAAGCTTCGAACTACAAAATAAAGGTATGCTTGAAATATAGAAAGAATGTAAAGAAAGAAAATAAAAGATAAAAAAGTACTATAATCCAACTATTATTCCTTAGTCCAATTATGCATATATGCATACCCTTTACAGTGCCCCCCAGTTCGAAGGGATGTGCTATACTAGGTGTTGAAGAGCATCTGGGACGCCGCCCCAAGCTTCCTGTGAGGATCCCCCAAGATCCAAAATGATGTTTCCCCATCGTTCCATTTTTACTCTGAAAGATTCGGCTATTCTTGCCCGAGCCAAATCACTAGAATTCCTGTACAAGGAGTCGGCCCATCGTCTGTAGGCTTTCTCTCTGCAACGAACGACTGCACGGACACTAACCGGTGGAGCAGAAATCCGCGCGAGAAGAGGAGCATTGGGAGGGGAAACGAAGACACGGGCAGCGGGGCAGGAACGTGTGGCTGCATGGTGGTCTCTGTGGGAGGCGTCAGGACGAGGGCCTCGAGTAAATCTACTTCGCCAGCAATAGAGAGGACATTCGCTGAGTCTGGGGGCAGACGGTGAAGCTCCACTATGATGTGCCAGAACATAGAGAGTTTAATCTCCTGTGCTGCTCGTGCAAAGTTCTTCCCCTCTGCGAGATCCTCGAAGGAGAGATAGAAATCCTCCATTATCTCCGACAATGGAGCCAGACTGCGACAACCCTTAAGGCTCCCTTGAAGGACCGGTTGCTGAAGTACCGGCATGAGCTGTGATAGCACCCTTCTGACAGGAAACTGTTCGGAAGGGTAGTTGACAGCTACTCGCATCCAGAAAGTTGTGGATACGGGCTCAGTGAGGGGAAGCGGGCTGTCGAGGACGGGAATAGGGGATTGTTCTCAGAGAGGAGTGGTGGCTTTCTGCATCTCCTTCACCTTTCTGCTTGCCATGGGATCGATGACGTCCGGTGTAGGAGGGTCCAAATCAACATCCATTCGCTCTGGTGGAAGGTCCTGGATAGGGCTACCCAAGGACACGCAATATGAATATGGAGAGTCGGGAGGGATACCCGGTGACGGCGAAAGTTGGGTCAGTACCGGTATAGCTTTCGGGGAGGGAGAGAGACGAGGCACCAGAATCGGGGCTGGGGAGTGCGTGCTGGAAGAAGGACGGGAAGGGGCCTCGACCTTGGTGAAAGGCGTGGGACTGGAATCGGGGAAGGTTCGCGTTGGGCTGAGGGAGTGTGTGCCGGGTGAAGGATGGGAGGGGCCTCGACATCCTAAGTGAGGTTGGGACCGGTACAGCTTTTGGAGAGGGAGGTAAATGAGGCATTAGAATTGGGGCTGAGGGAGTGTGTGTAGGGTGAATGATGGGAAGGGGCCTTGATGTTGGCGAAAGACATGGGACCGGAATCGTGGAAGGTTTGCGTTCCAGTGACTGTTGACTAGGGCGGTGACCCCTCCATACTCTGGATGACGGTCTCTGCATTTGTCTTTGGTTGGGGTCGCTGGTTACGAAGCGAACTTTAGATGGGAGAAGGAACCCTTCATGGCAATCCTCTCCCAGAGATCGGATGCTATACACACCATTCCTGTTCTCGTCTTCCTCCTCATCCTCATCCGAGGAAAAATCAATTGGTCCCCTACAGTATTCCTTTTCTTGCTGGGGCAACGTTTGACCGTCCCCTCGGGTAAGAACTATTCGTTGCAACTTAATGCGTCGAAGTAGTTCCCAGTCATAAAAGATGGTACCCTCCTTCTCCTTCCAGCTCTTGGTTCCCGTCATCCTAATGCAAGGCGTCCCACCCTCACTATCATCGGTCTCCGTGAAGTCGGCCCATTTCTCTCCCGGGGGGGGAAGGATCGGTGCAGAAGCTCTGTTTCCGAATTGCGCTCTGTACTCACGCCGCTGCTGCTTGGAGGAGACTCCTTCTCTTGCTCCCCTCACCTCCTGTTGACTTCTATACTCAGCACGCCTTTCTCTTTGGAGGATAGTCACAATTCATTGAATACACGAAATTTTATGAAAAACTCCTCATATTTTTAAGTGAGACTATTTCTCCTGGCTATGACTACATGTTTTAGAAATTTATATTTCATTAACCCAAAATTTCATCTTTAAGACTTGTACATTCCCTTAAAATATGCACAAATGTCATGGTTATACAAGATTATCTGGGTTGTTACCTAATCTTTCACTGGAGGCACCCCAAGACTTTTGGAGTTAGAAAACCTTTTGAAAATCCTAATATTTGGCCAAATTTTCTAAGAATTCTTTGAAATGATAAATTGTTTGAAATTTTTAAATTTTAATAGGATTTTTCAAAGTGGAAAATCATATCTGAAAACTTTAAATTTTTGTCTTAGGAAATCTAAGGAAACATCAATTAGTCAGAGTTTCTTGATACAAATATTTAAAGTTTTCAGATATCATTTTCCACTTTGGAAAATCCTATTAAAACTTAAAAATTTCAAACAATTTATCATTTCAAAGAATTCTTTGAAAATTTGGCCAAATATTAGGATTTTCAGAAGGTTTTCAGACTCCAAAAACCTTGGGGTGCCTCCAGTGTTTGGGATAAAATACATTCTCTAGTATCTCCATGACTTTTAAAATGTCCACAAACATTATAGTTAACCAAAATTATTTGGGTTATGACTTAATCCTTGGGATGAGATGCATTCTCTTGTATATTATACAAACTTTCAAATGTAGTTCATATAATTTAAATTTATTTGGTTTAGAAAGTTAACCAGAACTATCTGGCCAACCAATCCATGTTGTGGAATTTATCCCCAAAAGGATAATCTATATATGTTTGTTTGACTAACTTTTGTCAGATACACTGGAGGCATCCCAAGGTTTTTGGAGTTTGAAAACCTTCCAAAAATCCTAATATTTGGCCAAAATTTCTAAGAATTGTTTGAACTGATATATTGTTTAAAAATTTTAAGTTTTAGTAGAATTTTCCAAAGTGGAAAACTATATCTGAAAACTTTAAAAGATTTTTATCAAGAAACTCTAACTAATGGTGTTTCCTCAGATTTCCTGATACAAATATTTAAAGTTTTCAGATATGATTTTCCACTTTAGAAAATCCTACTAAAACTAAAAATTTTCAAACAATTTATCAGTTCAAAGAACTCTTAAAGAATTTGGCCAAATCATAGGATTTTCAGAAGGTTCTCCAACTCCAAAAACCTTGAGATGCCTCCAGTGATACAAGATAAATATTAATATTTCCTTATTCTCCAGAATATTATCTGATAGGCTGAATTTGATTAAATATTAATTTTACAACAAACAATATAAATATATATACTTTAGTGGATAAACAACTTTTAAAGTTTTCGGTTATCCTCCTTTTGCGGGTGAGCCTCCTTGCGTTGTGTTCTTCCATAAACATTTCCTGCTTCCACATGATAGCAGCGACTTCCTCAGATGACGGTCTGACGGAGGGGCCTAACGGCTTGCTCCAATCCGTACCGGTATTTCCCCCCAGCTCATCACCAAAGGAGAAAGTCGACAGGGGGGTTGATTCTTGGGTACCCCGATTGCTCTCGACATTGTCTGTATGAGGCACGCGGGTGATGAATCCCCCACCGGTCGTGGATGTACTGGCTGTCGGGGCTCACGGGACCTTTTTGAACTTAGGGAGGACTTGCTTGTTTTGTTGGAAAGGGAGCATTATAGCACGATAAAGTGGTGAAGTTGAAGATAGAGGGAAGGGCTGTAGATAGGTGAAGGACGTGGTGTGAAAGATAAAGAAAATTTATGCGAATTTACATGTACTTTTTTTTATATATATTGAATTGAAACTCCGCTCGGTTGGTCGTTAAATAAAATTCATTAATTGTGGCCGGGTTTTGGGGAAATGTGTCTGCCGCCAATTAGTAGTTGTCCTAATTGACTGGAGGGATAGAAAAATGAAAGAGAATAAAAGCCAATGAGATGGCTCACTGAATAACTGAGATATTTCTGAAAGGAAGTTACAAAAGAGATGGAATAAATGATAGAATAGATGATTCCTTGAGCACATATATCCCGTTAAATGTTGAACAGCGCCTTGTACGCCCTCAGAAGTGCTGGAGCATTTCTGAGGTCAGTGCTGCTTAACCACGAATCCTCTTCGGGTCCACAACCTTTCCAGTGCACCCTAAATAGCAGATGATTTCGCTGTTTCCTATGTCCAACAATAGCTTCGACTTCATATTCTTCATGATCTGATTTCAACTCTCTTAGGTTCTCAAGTTGGGGTCTTGGACCTAGCTTGGAAGGAGAGGGTTGATATTTCCGCAGATGATCCCAATTAATGACTGGATGCATCGGATACTCTGGGGGGATCTTAAGCCTACATACTTGAGAGTTCAATTTCTCAAGGACCTCGAATGGTCCAATCCGTCTTTGTATTAGTTTCTTCCCCGTTCCCTTGACTTCCACCAGTTCGAGGGAGTGGGGGTTCACCAATACAAAGTCTCCCTCAGAGATATCTTCTACAGGTCTTTGCTTCTTGTTATACGCTCGTGCTTGAATCTCTTGGGCTCGAGCGATTGAATCCCGCGCCATCTGCCGATGATTTTCTAGCTCGAGGATCCATTGGTCAGCCATAGGGCTGTCTGATAGTTCTCTAGGAACTAGGGGTTCATCACCTCCTAGGACTCGAGACATTCCTCTTGGAAGGTATCCCATTAATAAGAAGGCTGGGGCGTAGTTTGTGGAACTGTGAACAGTCGAGTTGTATGCGTGAATGACTACCTCAATCCACTGGGACCAGCTTTCCTTAGCAGAAGCACAATAGGCTCGAAGCATCTGTTCTATGGTCACATTCATATTCTCCGTTTGCCCATCCATTTGAGGATGATGAGCCGAAGATACCGCAAGGGTGGTACCATAGATCTTACAGACTTCCTGCCAAAACCTGCAGGTCCATCTCTTATCCCGATCACAGATTATTCGAGAGGGCAGTCCGAAGGGGCTTGCCACCTGTTTGACAAACATTCATGTGAATCCTTCAGCCGTAAGGTTCGAAAAGGTAGGTATTGTAATAGCGTAACGTGTCAATTTATCAATGGCGACGAAGACTGTGGAATACGAATCCTTTCCTGAGTCGGGTAGTCCAGTGATTAAGTCCATAGAAACTACCTCGAATGGCCTAAAAGGTACGTCAGCCGGTCTGAGGGCTCCTTGACGAGCGGTGCGATGATTGACTTTGGTTTTTTGGCAGATGTCGCAGGTACACACGTACGATACGCAATCTTGTAGCATTCTTGGCCCAAAGAACCGGTCTTTCATCAGGTTGAACAACCACTGGCCTCCGGCATGTGCTCCCTCAAAAGGGTTATCATGTACCAACCTTAAAATCAAGTTAATCATAGTTCTGGGTACACAGACTCGACTTTTCCAGTCTGAGTCGCGAAAGTACAGGAGTCGGTTTGCTCCCACAAAGTAGTGAGAAGGAGTAACAACCGCATTGGGTGAAGGGGTATCTAGAGCGTAGAGATTCCTGAAAACGGGGTCCTTTGAATAACCCTCTAGAAATTTCTTTATATATCCCTCCTCGATGCTGATTAGTAGCTGAGGATGACGCAATGTGAAGTCAGACTCGTCTTCCTGGTCGTTCCTTATTGCGTTATGAGAATCCCATTCTGACTGTCAGACCTTCTGAGTTACTCTGAAAGGTTCCATAGAATCGAGTATGGTAGAGAAGACCGCCTTCTTAGCGGGTTCGTCCTTCCATAGTTTTTCCTCAGTACTCTTGTCCAGAGAGGTCGAGGTGATAGCCTGCAAGTCATCTCTAATAGGGCTCACGAAGGCTGGTACCTGAGGGAGTCTGGACAGTGGATCCACGTTGCTGTGAACTCTCCCTGCTCGATGCAAAATCTCGAGACCTGGAAATGCAGCGTATATCGCCCCCCATGCGGCTAGTCAACGATTAGTGTTCTCGTAAGATCTAGCCCATTGCAGAGCTGCATGGTCCGTAATGAGCAGAACATGTTCACCTTCAATGAAAGGTTGAAAGTGAACTAGTCCCTCCTTTGCTGCTAACGCTTCCCGTTCAGTAGCAGAATAGTTACGCTCAGCACTTTTCAGTGTGCGACTCTAATATGCAATGACTCGTTCAACAGTAACTTTGGTCGCCTCAAAAGTGGGTCCCCACGAATCCGACCACTCAATCTCGGGCTGTTTGGTTTTGTACCGATGAACAAAGGATGGCACATCCTGCGCACGGTCAAAAGCCAACTTGGCTTGGGCATAGATTTTAGTGTCCACTAAGTCTCCTAAAGCCATCTTCTGGACTTGTTGGAGGCAACAACCCAAGGCAAAATCCGAAGCGTCCGTATACAATCGGTAGGGCATCCCACTAACTGGATGTCCCAGCACTGGAGCTGATCCTAATGCGGTTTTAACATCCTCATAAGCTTGGACATGTTCAGCAGTCCACGTCCAGGGTGTTCCCTTTTTTAAAAGCGAGAATAAAGGGGACACCATCCATGAATAGAATGGTATATACGCTGAAAAGTAAAGGACCATTCCAAGGAACTGTTGTAGGTCAGAAACCTTAGTGGGTGGGGCCAGTTCCAATATAGCGTGAACTTTTTCTTGGTGGGTTGAAAAACCCAACCTGGATACTTTATGACCCAATAACAATATCGAATTATATCCGATAAAACATTTCTTGGGAGAGAGAGTGATACCGGCCAAAGCGATAGCGCCAAGCACCTGATTCAGATGAAGCAAATGATCATCCCAGTTCTTAGAGAATATGACTATGTCATCGATGTAGACTAAACAAAAAATCCACAAGTAGGGTGCTAAAACTGTTTGCATGACGCGCTGAAAGGTGGAGGGGCTGTTTCTGAGCCCGAATGGCATCCTTTTAAATTGCCACAGCCCTCTATGGGATCTAAAGGCTGTTTTGGGCTTATCGTCCTCCAACATTTCTAATTGAGTAAACCCGGCTAGCGCATCGAAAGAAGAAAGAACATTTGACCCCGACAGTGCCTGCATGATCTCTGATTGACGTGGTAAAGGGAATTCGTCTGGAACAGTGAGATGATTAAGTTTCCAATAGTCGATGACCACCCGTGGTTTACCATTGCGATATACTACAAAGGCTGGCGCTCCCCAGGGGCTTTTAGATGGCTCAATGACACCCTGTTCGAACCAGGTATCCATTTGCTCGTCTATAACTCTCCTATTGGCAGGGGACGAAGGGAACATAGGCATGGATATGGGCTGGGCTCCCTCTTTCAAGGGGACAGGGACTCTACATTCCACTTGCCCTAACCATCCGTCGACTCTGAAAGCCTTAATGTTCTCAGTCAAAACTGATCTGAGACGTGGCAGGACCTCCGTTGGTATATCCGGTCCCAAATTGACTAACTTGTGAAGATCCTCTGAGGCAAATTTCTCATTATCAGCCACTGCAGCCATCTTAGGACCAGGCAGTTCGAAATCGTCTGCAATCTCTGGTTCAACAGGTGGCTTAGGCCTCTCTGAGGCGACTTGACGGTTTTCCTCAAGTTGAGAGAGACTTTCGATAAGGTGTGCGATCTTGGTCGCGCCTGCTACCATTAAACCTTTCTCCTCGAGTGACCTGGGCTTGTGAGCCCAACGAGCGGGGTCATGAATTATCCCTATTGTCTCCCCTCGTCGGATAGTCTTAGGGGTTAGCGATGGATTGGCTAAAGGTACTGCCGCACTATTCCTTGAAATTGCCGTGATTGGTGTGGCTAATATCGAACCGTCCTCATTTTGCAATACAATTCCTTCAACAATCCATTCATCACCCTCTAGATCTTCAACAAAAATAGGCACTAGTCTGGCTGACTCTGGATCGATAGTGCAATCCTCCAAGGCTCGCGCAACTCTTTCAGTACGCACACCTTTATCGGGGAGAGAGGTGAGTTTGGATTGCTCCTTCTCATGCTTCCCGAAAGGGGCCTTATTGATGGTGAAGGTCAAAGGTTGAGGTTCCTTAGAAGAACTGGCTGGAATAAAACCCTGTCATCCCGGGAGAATAAGTCTAGATCCCAATGGCTGATCTCTTAGAGTACCAATTTCATAATTAATATGGAAGTCTTCTCCTAAAAGAATTGGCACCGTCATTCCTCTAACGACATAAGTTTCTGCCGCGAACTTCAGTAACGTTCCACTGTCATCCTCCAGGTAAATAGGAATATTAACATATCCGATAACCTTAGCGTTACCCGTGAGCTGGATTAGACATAACTTGAGTCCTTGTTTCAACTTATATATGCCCTGCAGCTCCTTATAGAATTCCTCCAATATAAGGGAAAGATCTGCTCCCATGTCCATTCGAATTTTAATGTGTTCGGGTGAATCGGGAGTTCCTACATGACCGAAAACATGGAGCGCTGCAACTCCTATGCTAGAGTAACCACTGGGAGGATCCCGTTTTCGATAAAGGATCGTAGTATCCTCCTTCATCAGACGACTGGGACGAGGGTATTGGATTCGAGGCCTCTTACTTTCCTTGTGCAGGGACAAGCTTACATTCCTGCGCTCACTTCGGCAAGGAACATGCTTCGAAGGGGAATCCAATACTGGATCATTGTCGCTGTCCTCCGAATCTGAGTTCTCGTATGGTAGTAAATCGGGAGGGTTCCCGGGATCAAACGGGAAAGTGTCAACATCAGCTCCAGGCGAACAGAGCGAATTCGAACTGATTTGTTCGTGAGAATCTCCAGTCTGACAGTAGTTCTCGGTCAGGCCTTCAAGGTCCTGCTGATGAGCACTCAGCCGGTCTCCCTTTTCGAAGAAATCTGCAGTGAGTATGGATACATAAACTTCAGACAGAAGAGCTTCACCAGTCATTCGATTTTCCTCCCTTACTAATTTGTCTCCGACATGGGGCGCATAAATGGAAACAAAAGTCAATTTGTCATCAGAGCTATTTACTTGTCCTTGTATAGATAGTCCATGAACCGCTTCATATAACCTTTGCTCCTCAGCTTCCTCCGACATATCCTGTGCAGAGCATTTGTTGGTAGAGACATAATGAGACATTTTGCCAGCTTGAGGGCAGTCTATCTTAAAATGCTCCGGACTTCCGCATATCCAACATTCCTTGGTGGGTTTGACCACGCTCTTCTTGTTACTCCTCTCGAAGAACATTTTTCCGTGACGCTTTCCCTGCATTGGATTAGCGATGTCAGGGACGGTCCTTCTCGTCGAGCCTCTCTCGTTAGTGAGACTAACGAGAACCTGGTTAGGTGAAGGGAAGTCGTCGATGACTCTAAAATCCACTTCCTGACCCTCTGCTAACATTATGCGCGGTTTCTGGAACCTATAACGTTCCCGGTGTGTTTGGACCCAAGCGTTAATCAGAGCTTCTTGCAGGTTATTAGCATAAGTCTGCAAACTCATGATATCGTCGATGGGTTGTCCTTGAAGAAGGTAGAGCCATTCCGTAGGCAGCGTGAGAATGAGTCTGCGTGTCTCATCTCCTCTGTCCTGGTGGAACCCGTACAGAAAATGATAGAGTTTAACTCTCCGTTGGATGTAGTGGATGGGTGTCTCGTGATCGTGACCAACTTGTCGAAATTTCATGGCTTCCCATTCTAAGGCCAAGGATTCACGCCAGCGAGTTCCAAGCAATCCTTCCACAATGCCCCAGAGAAATGACCCGTGAGATTGACTGAATTCAGTACGATGCTCATGGTCTAGGGTGCTCCACCAGACCTTAGCGTTTCCTGTAAGTCGTCTTGGCAGAGCGAGTCCTGACATCACACTCAAAGAGTCTGATATCTCCGCAAGACTCATGATGTCCATGATATAGTCCAAGGCCTTGGATTGGGCTCCATCGTATTCGGGGAGGTCAGACCATTTGATCTTGAGGTCGCTGGTGTTAAGAGTGATCTTCTTGTCCTTAGGTAAGTCGTCAATAAGCGCGCTGGCTTGAGACCGCATCGGAGTTCAAAAAGGGGTGTTAGGCACTCTATTGTGGCACCCCCACATCCCGAGTTCCCTCCTCGGTCTGAAGTGCTCGAACTCCTGGATGAATCACTAGGGGGTCCTCCTGATGGCAAGAAGGGATTCGAAGTGATTGGCAGAGAATGGCGGGGACCGTCTGGATTCAGCGATCCTCGACCAGCGACTGGGCCAGCTATATCCTCAGTGAACGCCGTAGAGAAGGACGGTCGACCCTTGCTGGCGACTGATCAATTTCTGATGGTGGTCACCTCGTTCCCGACGTTAGGGCTGTTGGAAACTCCCTCAAACGCGACGCGAGAGCGAGGATCTCCCTGCAAAGGCATGGGACCAGATTCCATCGCGATTTGTCTCTCCATCTCCATCGTGTTCAGGAGTCAACGTGGCTGAGGTTGATGAAAGGGAGCACAGACCTCAATCCTCTTTTCTTGAAGGCATTCTATCACCTGCGTCCTCAAGTCCAGCGGGAAGTCCTCCATTATCACAGGACAGTTGAGAGAAGATAGGAAACGAGTATCTGGAGACCCATTTAGGTTGCAAACGAACGAATCAGTCGTGGAGATAGGCGAATCGGGGACCTGAATTGAGTCGTTATAGGGGAGGAGTACCTCTAAAACCATCTTATCGAGTCTTCTTTGATTTCGTCTCAGCTGACCCCTTAAAGTGAAGTATGCAAACGGCAGATTTGGCGTGACTCCATTGAGAGACTCCTCCAACATGCGGATGTACATGTACTGGTAGTCGACCTTAGGCACGACATGATCTCCACAGAGCAGGATGTGCAGGATCTGCAACGCATCATCATGCATACGAAGTGCCTCAAGGAAGAGAGAGAACACCTCCTGCTTGAGAATTCTTCTTCCTCCTTCCGTAGTGGTAGTCACCTCATTCGACCATTCGGGAATCAATCGGGTCAAGTCCTCGAGGTTCCCTGGTCGCATGAATAAGTCTCGCGCTGATAAGATCGCTTGGTAACGACCCAACCAAACTGCTACAGTCACTGGTAAAATGGGGTAATCCGTATTGTACTCCTCTACAAAGGGAGTAACCAGATCCTCAGAGATTTGATCGGTGTAGTACATATCCCATTGTACATCGATGGGCTGAGCATAAATCATACGACCTCCGAGGAACTGCTTGAGGATAACCTGTCTCGGCGGGAACCTGAGAACAGGCGAGGGTGCTCGACCAGTCTCGATGTTGGCTCCAGGGGCGTTCGACTGCCCGAGTGATGAGCGTTCTTCAGGTGGGTCGGGTGGAATGTTCATTGACGAATCCGCTACTACTCCGGAAGGATCCTCCAGAGGAGTTGATCCTTGGAGAGTCGACGAAGACTTCCTCAAAGTGACATTACGGGGTGGTTCCAAATTAGCGGATTTTTGACGAGGCATGGAGCCACTCGGAGCTGATGAAGACCTAGGTGTTTGGTTCTTGCCCGTAGTCATTCGCGTGTTCGAGTTTTAGTAGTCCAATAATAAGATCTTTCTTCGTAGGAAAAGAACGGTCCGGCTCAGATCACCACTGTGAAGAGTCGATAGATTCTGACCGTTCGATATACGAAGAATAGTGTTTATTCAACTACTATTAGCAGGTATTGACTGTACAGTACAATACTGTAGATTACTAGACAAGCAGTACTAGTAAGAAGACACGCTATGCGTCACAAGAGCAACTGTACAGTTGCTCTTGACGGCTAGAATGAAAGAATGAAAGAGTTGACCTTTACGGTACAACTCGTAGCTAGATGTAAAATAGATAATCAATGCGAAGCTGAATATCTAGAGTAAAGAGATAATAGCGCGAGTCGACTATAATGTTGACTAGCACAAAGACCTTAGAGTGGAACTCGACCTTCGTGGTTCGAGTCCAAAGTACGTTAGTATGCGAGAGAATACTACCTTTATAGGTAGTTGAGACGTTACCCTTGACACCTCTCGCTATTCGACGTCTGGGTCGTTTACGAGGTGGTGTCTGCTGGGTAAAAAGTGTCTGTCATTTTGGCGCCGAGAGCACCCATATGTATACACAAAGCTTCGAACTACAAAATAAAGGTATGCTCGAAATATAGAAAGAATGTAAAGATAAAAAATAAAAGATAAATAATAAAGTACTATAATCCAACTATTATTCCTTAGTCCAATTATGCATATATGCATACCCTTTACATCTGGATAGGGGATCAACGTTACTGTGTACTCATCCAGCACGATGTAGTATCTTGAGACCTGGGTACGCTGCGTACACTGCCCCCCATGCGGCCAGTCGTCAATTGGTGTTCTCGTATGACCTGGCCCATTGTAAAGTGGCATGGTCCATGATGAGGAGTATGTGCTCCCCTTCCACGAATGGTTGAAAATGAACCAGGCCTTCCTTAGCAGCTAATGCTTCCCTCTCTGTGGCTGAATAGTTGCATTCCGGTTTCTTGAGGGTACGACTCCAGTACGCGATAACCCGCTCTACTGTAATGCGAGTATCCTCAAATGTTTTCACCCAGGAGTCCCTCCAAGTGATCTCGGGAACTTTGGTCTTAAAATGGGTGACAAACATTGGTACTGGTTTTGACTGCTCGAATGCTGATTTCGCTTGGGTATAGATCTTCGTGTTCTTTAGGTCCCGTAGTGTCATTTTTTGTACTTGTTGCAAACAGCAACCTAGGGCGAAGTCAGAGGCGTCCATGTAGAGACGGTAGGGCATTCCGATTGTGGGGTGTGCTAGAACCGGAGAAGAGCTCAGGGCTACCTTGACATCATTAAAGGCTCGTTCCTGATCTACTCCCCAAGACCATTGTGTGCCCTTTCTGAGTAGCAAGAAAAGCAGGGATACAGTCCATGCATAAAAGGGTATGTAAGCCGAGAAGTACAAAACCATGCCCAGAAAACGTTGGAGTTCAGACACCCTTGGGGTTGCTAATTCCAATATGGCTCGTACTTTCTCTTGATGGGTCGAAAAACCTAACCACGACACCTTGTGTCCAAGCAGGAGAATAGAGTTGTAGCCTACATAGCATTTTTTTGGAGAAAGAGTGATGCCAGCTGAAATTATTGCTTGTAAGACTCGGTCCAGGTGCTCAATATGATCCTCCCAAGTTTTAGAAAAGATTACTATATCGTCTATGTAGACTAGACAGAATATCCACAGATAGGGTGCCAATGTGTTTTGCATGACTCACTGAAAAATGGAGGGTCCGTTCCTTAATCCGAAGGGCATCCTTCTGAATTGCCATAGTCCTCGATGTGATCGAAAGGCCGTTTTGTGTCGGTCTTCCTCCAACATTTCCAGTTGAGTAAACCCGGCTAGGGCATCAAATGAGGATAGAATGTTGGATCCCGAGAGTGCTTGCATAATTTCTGATTGTCAAGGCAACGGAAACTCATCCGGGATAGTAAGGCCGTTCAGTTTTCGATAATCAATAACTACGCGAGGTTTATTATTATGATAGACTATGAAGGCAGGCGCTCCCCAAGGGCTTTTCGAAGGTTCGATGACTCCTTGCTGGAACCAGGTGTCCATTTGCTCATCTATGACCTTCCTGTTGGCAGGGGAAGTTTGAAACATCGGTACAGACACTGGTTGCACATCGGTTTTCAGCGGGATAGTGGCCTTGCTATCTACTTGCCCCCGTCTGCCGTCAACTCCAAACGCTTGCACATTCTTAGTCAATATTGAGCTAAGGTGAGGCATAACGTCAGGAGGAACGTCAGGTCCTAAGTTGACCAATTTATGCAGATCCTGTGAGGAGAGCTTCTCTAAGGAGGGAATTTCCAAAGTCTTCGGGCCTGCGGGATCAAAGTCATCTACTGTCTCATTCTCTGGAGATACCATAGATGGTTGAGGACTGGAGATGCTGTCTTCTTCTAGCCTGGAAATACTTTCTATGAAGTGGGCAATCTTCGAGCTTGCGACTCGCATTGATTCCTCTTCTGCTTGGGATCGAGGTTTCTGGGCCCAGACTCGGGCATCGTGAATCAAACCTATGATCTCTCCTCTTCTGATAGTTTGAGGAGTTAAGGTCAGATTAGCCAGTGGTACCATACCCTTTTCTTTAGAGATAGCGGTCGTGGGGGTGGCAAGGATAGTCCCATCTTCGTTCTGTAAAACTATGCCCTCCACAATCCATTCCCCATCCTTTAGATCCCCAGTAAAGATGGGTATTAACCTAACCGACTCGGGCTCTATCATGCAATCTTCTAGGGTTCTCACGACTCTCTCAGCATGCATGCCCTTGTCAGGTTTGGACGTTAGATTAGTCGGCGCAATTAGTTCGTCTTCCAGCGAGATCTTGTTGACTGAAAAGGCCAACAGGACAGGTTCGTTGGAGGAGCTGGCAGGAATGAATCCTGTCCTCCCAGGGAGGATTAATCTTGATCCCAGGGGTTGATCTCGCAATGTTCCTATCTCATAGTTGATATGGAAGTCTTCTCCTAGGAGGATAGGTACAGTCATCCCTCGTACTACGTAGGTTTCCGCGTTGAATTGCAGCAGGGTCCCTTTATCATCCTTAAGGTAGACGGGGACGTTAATATAACCCAGTACTCGGGCACTCCCGGTAAGCTGTATTAATCGCAGTTTAAGTCCTTGCTTCAGTTTAGGTTGATCCTTCAGTTTTCAGTAGAATTCCTCTGACATGAGAGACAAATCGGCTCCGGTATCCAGTCTAATTTTGATTGGTTCTTCGCAATCGGGATTCCCTACTCCTCCGAGTATATGTAGTGCTGAAACACCAACACTAGAATATCCTCCCGGTGGCTCCCTTTTTCGGTATATGATTGAGGAGTCCTCTTTCATTAGCTTACTGGATCGGGGATATTGTATTCTAGGTCATTTTGCCTCTTTTCTAAGGGCTAGTTCAGCGTCCCGACGTAGTCGTCTGTTCGAGGCGGTCATCGAGGCGGTCACGTCTGTTTCCCCCTCCGAGTCCGATTCGTCACTGATCAAGAGGTCAGGAGGAAGTCCAGGGTCAAAAGGAAAGGTTTCCTCCTCCATATCGTTCCTGATGTCTTCTATGAGATGTTGCTTGTTAAGGCAGGCAACCCAGTTGATAGACATTCCCTCATCTGCGATTTCTTCAATCGATGGCGGTATATTGTTTGAGGAACTCTTAAACCCTGACAGACCTTCGCGGTGCTGACAGTGCACTTCCAAACAATCTCCTCTTTCAACGAAATCCTCGTGAGATATAGAAATGTATACTTCCCCACGTTGGGGTTCTTCGTCTCCGGGTGACCTCTCAATTATTTCGTGATCTTCAGGGGTAACAGTATAAGCTGGAATGAAAATTGATTCGCTTTCGACATTATATACTCGTGTTCCTGTACTTAGTCCGTAAACTGCCTCATATAGCCTTTGCTCCTCTGCCTCCTCCGAAGGATTCTGCCTGGAGCATAGATTCAATGAGACATAATGAGCCATTTTACCTGAGTGAGGACAGTCAATTGTGAAATGTTCTGTGCTCCCACAAATCCAGCACTCTTTGGGGGGTCTAGTGCTACTCCGTTTGTCGCTCCTCTCGAAGAAGAGTTTCCCGTGTCGTTTCCCTCGCATCGGATCAGTCCTTCCTGCTCTGGGAGTCCTCGTCATGCCCTTGTCATCTATTTCGCTGGAAAGGACCTGATGGGGGTGGATGGAATCGGGAGAAGTTGGAGTATGCTCCAGGGCTTCCACTTCTAATTCGTTTTTTTCCACGACCATAACTCGAGGTCTAATGGGGTGAAATCTATCTCTATGTGTTTGATTCCAGGCATTAATTAGAGCTTCCTGTAGGTTATTGGCATGTGCTTGGAGGCTCATGATGTCATCAATGGCTTGCCCTTGTATTAAGTATAACCATTCCGTGGGTAGGGTAAGTATTAACCGGCGGGTCTCCTCTTCCTTTTCTTGGTAGAATCCGTATAGAAATCTGTAGAGTTTAACTCTTCTTTGAATATACTGCACGGGGGTTTCGTGGTCGTGATGGGGCTGGCGAAACCTCATTTCTTCCCATTCTAGGGACAGGGATTCACACCATCGTGTACCCAACAACCCTTCGACTATACTCCAAAGGAAAGACCTGTGCGATCGACTGAATTCAGTGCGATGCTCATGATCCAAAGTAGTCCACCAGATTTTCGCGTTCCCTTTAAGTCGTCTGGGAAGAGTGATGCCTAGAATCGTCGTCATGGATTCTGAGATTTCCGACAAGCTCATAACATCCATTATGTAGTCCAGTGCCTTAGATTGTGAGCTGTCATATTCAGGGAGATCTGACCATTTGATTTTGAGATCATTGGTGTTCAAGGTCAACTTCCCAATTTCGGTGTCAGGAGCAGCACTCTTAGTGTTCTTATTAGTGCCTGCAGGGCCTCCTGGATTTTTCGGGTTTCGCCTTCTCTCGTCCCAGTCCCTTCTGTAATCCAAATCGCTGGATCCATCAGAAGAATCCCCAGGTGGCCCTCCTGGGGGAAAGAAGGGGGCCCGTGAAATTGGCAAAGGAGGGAGATTGTTGTTCGGGTAAGAAGTTCCCCTCCCGGGTATTTGTCCAGTGATTCCTTCAACAAATGTGGTAGCGAAGGAAGAACGGTTTCGATTTGCGATGGATCTAACAGGGACGTTGGAGTGACTAACCGTTGTAAAGGGAGAAGCTACCTCAGACCCAAAAGCAACTCTACGCGGGGAGTATCTGGCTCTTTGTTCCTTCGTGGTCTGTTTGAAGTTCCTAGTCCGAGGTCGTCCGGGGGTGAGATGCCGAGAGTCTTGATTCCACTGGCCAGAAGAATGGGCACAATAGATTTCTCATGGAGTCTTCCCAAGATCTCCTCCCTCATGTCTTGGGGAAAACTCTCGAGGATAGACTTACGATTGAGAGAGCGCAGAAAGCTAGTGCCGGGAGATCCTTGGAGATCTTGAATGAAAGTTTCGGACGTGTGAGCCAGGGAAGCGGGAACCTGGGTACTCTCGTCATAGGAGTGAAGAACTTCCATAAACAACTTGTCTCGTTTCTCACGGCAGCGAATGAGCCTGTGTCGCAGGCTGTGATAGGCGAATGGGAGGTTCGGGAAAGCTTCGTATAGGGATCTTTCCAGTGTACACGTATAAAGATACCGGTAATCCACCTTAGGTACCGATCCGCCCTGGTCTAGGATCATGTATAAGATCTGTAACATGTCATCGTGCATGGCCACTAGGTCAAGAATCCGTTCGAATAACGCTAGCCTTACACATCCTCTTCCGGTGACATTAATAGTAACAAGCTCCTCAGACCACTCGGGGAGTTGCTCCGCTAGCTGATCTATAGTACCGGTTTGGGAAAAGAAAGAATCAGTGATCACGATGCTATTCAATCTGCCCAACCAGACGGACACCTCCTTTGGCATGTTGGGGTATCTGTCTGAGTAATCCGAGGCTACTGTGTCAACTTCCTTTTCTTCAATTTGTCCCGAGTAGTATTTATCCCATTTGTCATTTACCGGTTCAGTGAAATATATCTGACCTCTGAAGGGATTCTGTAGCATCACTTGAGGTGGTGGAAATTTCAGACTGGTGTTGTTTCTGTTTGATCGAGCGGTAAGGAGTCCGAGAGTTTCCGATGACTTAAAATAGGAGTTATTCTTGCTCGTTTCAGTAGAATCACTCGTGGGAAGCCCATGTTCACCTTGTGAGGGCTCCAAGACAGTATCGGTCTCTTGAGTCATTAGAGATGATTTCCGCGTCGTGACATTACTGGGTAGTCCTAGGTCGGGGTATTCCTTTCTCGTCCGAGGGGCACCTGAAGGTGTAGGAATTCAGGAGGTTCCGCCAGTGGTTAAGGTCATAATACTACTACTAGCTGAATGTTCATATGGATCGCAGTGAATGAGGGTCTGGCCCGGATCACCACTGTAAAGGGTCGGGTAGTTTACTACTCAATGTGCGATCGTTATCAACTAACGATAGTACAATATACAACCGACTAGTAGTTTGAAGTGATCAAGTATAGATTATGATTGACCCTTAAGGTGCAATCGGTAAATAATTACAAGAGCGGATCGACCTTGCAGTACGGTCCAATTGCGTAGCTAGCTGAACTAACGGCCAAGTAGCGGAGAGAAAGTATATATTGTGAGGGAGAGAGAATATTCTAAGAACGTGAACTACGATGGATATTCTTACTGCGCGAACCAAGAGGTAGAAGTCAAGTCGAGTGGTAGTAACTGACTTCGACTGTTTCAGTGTGAAGTGTAGTTACTGTAGATATAGTAAGAGAGATAGAGCGAAGACTAGTTTCAGACTAGGCCCCGAACCAGTACTTGCGTGTGCAGGTGATGGTTGTTGGGGTTGAAAGGTGTCTGAGTTTTATCCATGTGACTACTACCTGTGACATGTGCATACTTCTTGTGGGCGCTCTCGCCCACAAGCATACATGGACTCTCAAACTAAATAAAGGGGGTTTGACCCGTATTTATGAGATATAGAAATAGAATAAAAATATAGAACATAAAGAGAATAATGAGATTATAAAGCGGTTAAGGAGAAAGGCTTAGAGCCTTTAACCGCACCTCCTATATGACTTATCCTTCACACCTCTCCCCTCTGCAGGACCTTCCCTCATACCACCACCTTCACCTGTGCCCAAACCCCCCCCCCACACACACCACAGACTACTCCACCATCTTGCCCATCACCTGACCCCTTGTCGTCACTCACACTACCCTGACGCCATTGTTCTCTACGGTGTCAGACACACCCCACGTTCTCCTACCAGTTCAGAGTCCTCTGCCCACCTCTCCCTACTCACTTTGCATTTCCCTTGGGAGCCCCATTCATCAACCCGACATTACATTGATGGATGTTGATCACCCAACCCAGGAAGTCCTCGAGGAGTCTCCCTCAGTCATAGAGGTCTTTGAACCCCCCCCAGCCACAACAGTCTTCAAGGAACCTCCCCCAGCCATGGAAGTCTCCGAGGAGCCTCCCCCCCTAAGCAAAAAAGCGAAAGGGAAGCAGAGGGCTGATGTCCAGGACGACACACCTCTCATTGACCCCACTCTGGCTGACCCTGTTTGCAGTCCTCTGCCACAACCACCTCCTCCCCCCTCCTCTCGGGACATGGCCGACTTGGCTCGTTTCTCACAGGTGGGTTGGTTGCATGTGTCAATCAACTACCCTTCAGACCTTTTTACTGTGGGATGCACACTAACATGACTGGGACAAATCTTGCAGCAACCCCTTCTTAAAGGCCATATCCAAGGGTATAGTGGGTCCCTCACGCTGTCAGACCATATGAGCAAGCTTTACTTACATGTCAATGACCCTAAGGAACAGCTGCATTTAGCAGAGGACATTGAATGGGTTGAGCTCTCCATGTTTCGGTCTCTGCTAGTGGACTCTGCTTGTGTCCTTCCTAAGCATGCACTGAGTCATTCGGCTGTGGACTTGGTCGACCTGTTAGAGCATCTGCTATTGGATTCCAACACCTCGGGAGGACTTCCTTCTGGGGGACACAAGCCACACACCACCTCCCACTCCTGACCCACCATCACTGCACCCCTGGCTCCCTCTCATCACCTG
The DNA here is from genome assembly GCA_015178975.1 of Hysterangium stoloniferum. NCBI lineage: Eukaryota > Fungi > Basidiomycota > Agaricomycetes > Hysterangiales > Hysterangiaceae > Hysterangium > Hysterangium stoloniferum. The sequence goes on along the minus strand of WHVD01000062.1, from coordinate 60,127 downwards.
CATTACAGCCACCTCTGCTGATTGTGTTCACACTATCATTCAAACATGCCAAAAGGCCTACGGTCATTGGGTCTCCTCCCTTCAGAGGCTGGACGGACTGACATCCGCCAACGACAAGTGGGAGGACATTGTCCTTTCCTTTCGCGCCAAGTGTCTCACCTTGGGAAATGCTATCCTACACCTCGGACGTTCTTCACAGGATGCATGGGGAGGAGTTCAAAGCGTCCTTCAACACCTTCTTTGACATAGCTCTTCAACCTGGGGCACTGTGAGAGGTACTGTGAAATATACTCTGAAATATTGTGAAGGGTATGCATATATTATAATCAGGCTGTTAAATATTAGACATATCATAGTACATTATTATCTAGTATTATTTCCTTTCTTTAATTCCTTATACTTTTCGAGCATACCCTTATTCCTTAGTTCGAAGCTTTGTGTATACCTGTGGGTGCACTCGAAAAGATAAGACACTTTTACTCAACAGACACCACCTCATAACGACCCAGACGTCGAATAGCGAGAGGTGTCAAGGGTAACTTCTCAGCTACCTATAAAGGTAGTGTTTTCTCACACACTAATATTTGTTGGACTCGAACCATGAAGGTCGAGTCCCACTCTCAAGTCTTTGCGCTTGTCGACACTGTAGTCGACTCGCGTTGCTATCTCTCTACCCTAGATATTCAGTCTTTCGCTGATTATCTCTCTTACTTATAGCTACAAGTTGTACCGTAAGGGTCAACTCTTCTATTCTCTTGTTCTAGTCATCACGAGCAGCCACACAGTTGCTCTTGTGACACGTAGTGCATTTCTCTACTAGTACTAACAGTCTAGTAACCTACCATATTGTACTGAACGGTCAATACTTACTAATAGTAGTTGAATAAACACTATTCTTTGTATATCGAGTGGTCAGAATCTATTGACTCTTCACAAATATAGTCTGGATGAGCCCACACTATATTTCCATTATTATTTCTATTTTCTCTCTATTTTATTATACACATATATTTAGTTCAATGACCTATGCATTCGGTACATTGACTCTTGTGGGCACATATGTATGTGCCAGACCTATGTATCCTAGCACTGATAGTTAGAACTCAGACACTTTTTACCCCGTCACAACTTGCCCAGACACCACACCCATTTAGTGTCCTGCAAGTTGTGATTGGGGTATCATCTCAACCATCACAGACAGGCTTTAACTACCAGCACAATCACTGTTTCAAACTATACTGGTTGAAACTAGAACCATTATCTCAATCTGCACAGACTATATTCACACTACTCTGTTTATTCAACTCTCTCGTTATTTCCTTAAACACTTGAGCAGTCATTCAGAATCATACTACTGTTAAGAGCAGAAACTGACAGATGTCGGCTGGCCGACAGGGACCGAACGGAAGGACTTGGCTTCAGCTTATGTGCTGCGCCCTCGCAAGTTACCGTCAGGTGTCCTTAAATTTCGGGCAGGCGAAGACTAGTCCTGTCAAGTAAACCTCTCAGTAAACTACCGATTGGAAACCGAAGGATAAGTTGAGGGTTGGGCTGAGGGGTCGGAGACCAAGAGTCGGAGACTGAGAGAGTCAGGGACTGAGAGTCGGAGACTGAGAGAGTTGGAGACTGAGAGAGTTGGAGACTGAGAGAGTTGGAGACTGAGAGAGTCGGAGACTGAGAGAGTCGGAGACTGAGAGAGTCGGAGACTGAGAGAGTCGGAGACTGAGAGAGTCGGAGACTGAGAGAGTCGGAGACTGAGAGAGTCGGAGACTGAGAGAGTCGGAGACTGAGAGAGTCGGAGACTGAGAGAGTCGGAGACTGAGAGAGTCGGAGACTGAGAGAGTCGGGGACTGAGAGTCGGAGACTGAGAGTTGGAGATTAGAGGTTAAAGTCGTAAATGTAGGTTGAATTGTAAATCGGATGGAGTCGGAATGTGGTGGTCGTGAATAGATAATGGAGTCGGAAATTAGAGGGTATCTAAGTTGATCTAAGTCGATATTCTAAGTCGATATTCTGATTGTCTAGTAGTTACATTACAGTGGGTCTTATATACGAGTTATCAGCGTCTAGAAACTACTAACTAAGGGAAGAGCGGAAAACAGCATTGACAAATAAGCTTGACTAGGAACCGGAAAGTTACGATAAGATCGGAAGCCGAGATTTAGCCGAGAGCGGAATTACGAGAAAAGGGAATAGTCCACGGGCTACAAGTATATATGGGCATATGTGAAACATAAAGTAAAATGGATCATCATAATGAAAAGGGACGTATCAAAGCATAACCAGATGGTATGAGTATATTTTGACAGGGGCGTAAACGAGGTTTGATCGCTGTGAAGGTATACGTCAGTGTCGGTATTCCGAAGGTTGCCGAAATGATGACTTGATCAATAACTTCGAACATTGATAGATGGTAGTATTCTCGGAGACCATTGGGTTGCAACATGGGTTACGACACGGTCGTAACAACTACAAGGTCAATTCTCTTTCATTTGTCTTAGCTTTCTATTCTACTTAAGATAGCTAATCCTCTCAACCGTATTGAACTAGATAGTCAATATGTATTTGGTCTGTATTGAACTTAGATAGTCAATAAATTGTCATGTTATATCTAAACGGTTGATATTCTTCATATATAGAACAGTTAGAACTTCCACCACTCTTCACACCAAGTTTGGTGTTTATTTATCTTGTTTTATATTTGCTAGTTTAGTTTTCATTATTACTGGATTTGGTATGTTATTCATTCCACAGTCTATATAGTCTGGCAGATATTGTACATACAATCCAGTCAGAAAATCAGCTTAGATTCCCCCCAGTAATCTTAGTATATTTTCCACTCTAAACACCTCTTTGAAACACACCGCTTTTACTCATCAGAGCCCACAGGCTCTGACCCATCTATCACCCGACCTCCGACTTATCTATCTCAACTCCCCAACCTCTCAATCCATGAATCCTGCCTAAACTCCCCAGGATTCCCATCTGCCTGTTTGAAATTGGACAAGACAATCTTGTGAGGGCACAGCCTATAAGCTGAAGCCAAGTCCTACCAGCTTTCCCATGGGTTTCTCTGGAAACCCTCCATGTATGCAACTTAACAGCCATTCTCTGTCCTTGAAATACAGATGTAGATCAAATCAATGACATGCTCTTTGAAAAATTTCCAAGGATTGGGCAACCTACCACAGTGCAGACAGTGTCAAAGATGGAGCCAGTGAGATATCATATCCTCCTGAGCACTTAAACTCAATCAACTTTGGAGGATTGTCACCAAGTAAATTGCATTTGAAACCTGGAGTGCCATTGATGCTTCTTCAAAACTTGGATCCAGGACAAGGTGTGAAGAGTAGTGGAAGTTCTAACCGTTCTATATACAAAGAATATTGACCATTTAGGTACGACACTAAGATGTATTGACTGTCGAAGTCTAATATAGAATGAACGCGTATTGACTACTCAGTTCAATATGGTAGAAGGAAGTAGCTATCTAGAATAAGGTAGAGAGCTAAAACGAATAAGTAGAATCGACTGCTCGAGAGTAGAGTAGAGTACTAGAGAGTCGAATAATAGAATAGCATGGATGTGGTCCATGCGAGTAGCGATAAGAATTGAGTTTCGACTGGTACAGTTCGAAACTCTGATAGAGTAGATAGCTAAAGCCTGTCTATGACGGTCGAGATGATACACCAATCACAACTTACAGGACACTAATGGGTGTCTGGGTAAGTCGTGGTTGCGGTGTAAAAAGTGTCTGAGTTCTAATTGGTGCTGAGTGCACCCACAAGTATACACAATGCTTCGAACTAATGAAGTATGCAATATTCGAAGAATATGAAAGATAGAAAAATATGAATAGAATATGTAAAATATAAATAAAATAAAAGGAGTGTTTTACCACAATGAAACTGTGGTAAAAGCATACTCCTCACACAAGGACTCTGTAATGGAACAAGACTGTGGTTAATACAAATGACTCACAGAGTACTTCAAGTAAAGATCATTACAGGGCCTTCAGCAGGAGAGCTGGCATTCATCCCCTGAATAACAATTATTCCAACTACAAAACAAGTGCCATTTGAACTGCATCGTTGGTAGTTTCCAGTCAGGCTAGCATTTTCTATGACTATCAATAAGTCACAGGGTCAATCTTTGAAATTAGTTGGATTGGATCTGCATAGTCCTGTGTTCTCACATGGACAGTTTTATATTGGTGTTTCAAGAGGGACAAATTGGGGAAGAAGAAAAATTTTACTTTATGATACTGATATGACTGCAAATGTAGTGTTTAAGGATGTTATTATTAATCCATGAGTAAGTATTCAGCAAGGTTCCAAAAGGAGACTGACTTATATTTTTTTAGGTTCAGTGACAAAAGTATATAATATACAGTATATAATTCTGAATAATGTAAAATTTAATCACTTTAACATAAATTTCTGAATGAATAAATGGGAAGCTGGAATGTACAGAAGTGGTCACAGAAGGTAATACAAACTGCTGATGTAGTGTTTAAAGACATTATTATTGATCCACCAGGTCACAAAGTGACTGAGTAAAGTTGTGGGGTGGTAGCATGGGGGCTTGCCCCCCCACGGGTCACAGCCTTGTATCAAAAAAATAATGGGGTTATTTCCCTCAGTTATGTCACAATCACTTTTGTGATCTAAAGTAGCATTTTTTTATTGATTCTCAAACTCCGCACTATGTATCCGAAACATTTGCGAGTGGCTGCGGCTTATTCCAGATAATCTCAACTTGCTGAGGCCGTGTTCAAACCTGAAATTCTTTCCACCTCTGTGAATTACAGTCAACAAATGGTTTGTACTAATGTTATCTAATATTATGATCGTGGTTCGTACGGGATCTTGTATATATTAAACTAATAAAAACGTTGTCTATCGTGTGGTGATCATGGCATCATGCAAAGTAATGTAGGAGACAGGGGAAGCTGTCGTAAAATCAACGTAAAATAGTATTAGTGTATCTACTTCTTGCTTAAAGCTTGCAATTGAACATATTCGTAATATCCGCCACGTTGCGCAATGAGCTGATCGTGAGTGCCCGACTCGCTGACCTGACCTTCCTTGATGAAGTATCTGTACAATCAATCAGTAACATCCCGCAAACACGCTTGAAGAATGCAACTTACATGCGATCAGCATTTTGGATCGTCGACAAACGGTGTGCAATGGCGATTGTTGTACGGCCCTTCGCAGCTTGGTCTAAAGCCGCCTGTACAACTTTCTCTGAGTTGGAGTCTAAGGCAGAGGTGGCTTCATCGAGTAATAAGACTTTCGGGTTACGAAGCAAGGCACGGGCAATAGCAATGCGTTGTTTCTGGCCACCTGAAAGTTGCGAGCCTTTGCCTCCGACTTCAGTGTCGAAACCACTACAAGGACGGTAAATAAAGTGCCAAGAAAGGAGAATTGAGAATAAGCCTACTCAGGCAGTGATTGGATGAAGTCTAAGATATTGGCGTCGCGACAGGCAGCATCGATTTCGTCTTGGGTGACTTCCGAGGCGGGCTTGATGGCACCAAGTAAAATATTAAAGCGGATAGAGCCAGCATATAAGGTCTGAAGACAAGCGTAAACCACAACAAAATGCAAGAAAATACACGGCGGTACGAACTGGTTCCTGAGACACAAGTGAAATGTGTTTGCGGTATTCTTGGACATTAAGATCGCTAATCAGTTGGTCATCGAGCTAAAATACGGACAGTTAGTAACCAGGTGAAAACCTTAGCATACTGTGTTAACTTACATAGACTCGTCCAGCCAAAGGATCATAGAATCGCTCGATGAGTTGAATTCTAGACACACACATGTCAACACCATTCAGAATCACGAAGCAAAAGCAAGTTCACATACACAGTACTCTTTCCACAGCCTGAAGCACCTACAAGAGCAATGTATGTACCAGGTTTGACTTCGATGTTCAAATGGCGCAAAACCCTAACGCCAGGGCGGGTAGGGTATCGGAAATGTACGTCTTCAACGCGGATGTGCCCCTGGACGTTCTGAGGGATCTTCCCGTCTGGCGACTCGGCATCAATCTCGGGGACGGAATCGAGAAGGTTGATGATGTCATTGGCGGCACCCTGGGCAGAAGACATGTCTGGGACGAACGAGAATACGTTTCCGGCTTGAATTGATCCGAAGATGGTACTCTGGGAGAAAAAAAGGCGAACAAGACTTTGAGAATAGCACTTAAACACCGAGAATCATACAACTCACCATTAAACAAATAAAAAACTTCTTCGTGTCAACTTCCAAATTGGCGACCAATCTTGAACCGAACCAGAATACCAGGGAGATGACAAAGAACGAAATAGCCTGCGACATGGCATATAGCATGTTTGACCAGACGGCTGTCCTATTTGACTCGCGGAGGGGGATGACGAGGGATTCAGAGTAGAGGTTAAGGCAGTCATCTTCACGGGTGAGGGAGGCCACAGTACGGATGGCACCCGCAGCCTCGCAGGCGAGTTGTGCGGAGGCTGCGTGGGACTTCTTATTGACTTGGTCTTTGAGGACGACGACGCGCTATGAGCAGAAATATGAGTTAACATAGACGAAGGAATGAAAGGAAAACTTACGAGACGAATGTAACCAGTAGAGATGACCAAAGGGATACAGGCTGCGATACTGTGTCAATCACATTTATTAACAGCAAAAAAGCACAACGCACCGATTCCGACCAACGCAATTTTCCAGTTATATGCGAGACCAATGATGGATCCTCCGATCAAGCAAGCCAGTGACTGTACAATACTATAATGACAAAGTCAACGCAAGTTGAGGGCTCGAATAAACAGTTACTCACGCCCCAAGAGTAATACCAGCAAGACCGTTAACTTTTTCAGGATTGTCACTCAAGCTAGAAGTCAAGCTACCGGTACTATTCGTCTCCTCGTCGAAGAAGGCGACTATCGTAATACGTTGGCTTCAATTGAAGAAAAAAAAAATGGAACACTTACTGTCTTGACGGAGAATGGCCCTGAAACTGAGAGAGCGCAATTTGAATGTCAAATGCGATGCAGCACTAGCGAAGAGGTAGTTCTGGCACGAGACAGTGATAGCACTTAAGATGGCGATGATGAAGAACCACAATGCATTACGATCCATGCCGACGCGGAGCTCATGGCCAGTTTTCTGGAAGGTCGCAATGGCACCACCTACAACCAAACACATCAGCGACCTGTTGGAATTCCACGAACAGACATAACTAACCATACGCAATTCCGAATGCGGGATATATCATTCCAGTCATGGTAGCAAAACAAGCTCCAAGCCCATACTTCCACCAAGTCTCCCTATTGATACGCCCGATCCTTATGAACAAGCTGTACAAAGACAATTGCCTCTCTTGTTCCTCTCCTGTGTTGCCGCCCTGTTTCTTCTTCTGATCCAAGATTTCACTAGCCAATGAGCGGCTGCCGGTTTCCTTCCTCCCAAGAGGAACTTCTTCTTCCACCTCACGTTGTATATCCTTCTCATCGCCATCGCTGCCACTTGTATCTTCGTCCTGTCCCTTCTTCTCCTTAGTCTCACGCAACTTCTGTGCCTGTACGAGCTTCGCATACGGTCCCTCGGGGTTTGAAAGCAACTTATCGTGGGTGCCTTTTTCAAGTACCAGTCCCTCGCCCATCACATAGATCATGTCTGCATCCTTAATGGTGGAGAGTCGGTGTGCAATAGTGATGGTTGTACGGCCTGCGGCAGCCTTGTCGAGTGCGTCTTGGACGACACCTTCAGATTGAGTGTCAAGGGCGCTGGTGGCTTCGTCGAGGAGGAGGATACGGGGGTCAGAGACGATAGCGCGGGCGATGGCGATACGTTCTATCGAGACACGAAACAAACTAAGATAGGGGTAATAAGTGAAAAAAGAAACTTTATACATACGTTTTTGTCCACCACTCAACAAGAATCCACGCTCGCCGACCATAGTATTATATCCGTTGGGCAACTTTGTGACAAACCCATCTGCATTAGCCTTAATACACGCCTCTTTGATCAACTTCGTCCGTTCCTCGATGCCAGCATGTTCCCACTCTGTGCCGATAAGGCCGTGAGCAACGTTTTCTGCGATAGTGGTAGCGAAAAGTGTGGGTTCCTGCGATACAAGGCCGATCTGGCTGCGGAGCCATTTGACATTGAGAGCTTTGAGGTCAATGCCGTCAAGTTTGACTGCACCGGAGAGGGGGTCATAGAAACGCTCGACGAGAGAAACAATCGTACTGTTATAAGTGTAAACATCGTTGCATCCAAAGACAAAGAAAGTACCAATATACCTCTTTCCAGATCCACTGGCGCCAACTAACGCAGCCTTCTTACCCGCCTCAAATTTGATTGATAGGTCTTTGACAATGGGTACGTTTGGTCGGCTGGGGTAGTTAAACTTGACGTGATCGAGTTCGATAAGGCCATCGACATGGTCGAGCTTGAGGCCCTCGGAGGATGCACTGTCGATAGTCGGGACACGGTCGATTGTCGCCCACAACTTGGCGGCAGCACCGCAGGCGTGGCTTACAGCTGATTAAACAAGAAATTAATTGTTTCATGGTTTGGCAGACGGAGAATACGCACCTTGCATCTCGGGAGCCACCAAAGCCAATGCAAAAGAACCGATCAAAATGGACAAGAACACAGTGATGACAGCTCCCGTTGTTGTTTCATTCCTGAGAATAAGTGTTGCGCCGAACGAGAAGGCGAGAGCGTATGCTGTGTAAATGATAAAGAAGAACGTGCCGAGACCGACACCATGTCCAATGGCAATCTTCTGGTCTACCGTGAACGCTTTCTTAGCATATACATCATATAGATTCGCGAGTTTCTCCTGGGTTCCAAATGCCTGTGCTGTGCGCACCGTTGAAATGACTTCTTCAGCGAGTGTTCCGCCTTCCGCGACAGCGGTGCGAGAGAGACTGTGAAAAAAAAAATGCCCCGTGTAAGGTTCAGATAACAAATTGTGTGGATGTGAATCCTTACCGCACGTAGGCGCTGATTGTCTTGTTCATGATACCTCCTGTAATAGCTATGCACGGAACAATGGAAGAGACCGCGAGAGCGAGACGCCATGATTTGATGTATGCCACTGGAGATATAGACGCGTCAGTGTCGCCCCAATCGATTGAGCAAGATCAACGTACAGATGAAACCAGTAACGAATGATGAGAAGAAAGAAACAACGACTAAAAAGGCAAAATTTGGTTGTAAGAGGTAATTTAAAATGCGAGGAACGGTAAAGAACATACGTGCAACTTTTTCAGAAGTGCCTTGTTGCACCAAGTCTATGGTGTGTTTATCTTAGAAAATAACGAAGAAATAAGAGCAATATTTCTTACGAGTATCAGTCTGAATACGTGTGGCTACTTCTCCAGCACCAACATTATCGAAGAATGCGATATCCTGCCTTAAAATTGCCTTCAAATATTTCTCTCGTACACGTTTAGCCATTGCCTCGCCTAATATATAGGTCACAGTCATAAATGAAAATTGAATAAACGGTTTCGTTGTAGAGCTCAATTACACACCAGTGTGGACCCAAATCATCATATACATGTACGTCGCGATAAACATGGCAAGTCCGATATAGGTTAATTTTGCAGCATCAGCAGCGGCTACTGTACGAAAGTTGTTCGCAGCAGCGATGAACTCTGGGTCAGATGGTGTGAGGCCTTGGCTGAGTATGGTCCCGAATTGGACGAAGGAGTTGGTGAGGTCTCCAAATAGGAGGGACATTAATGGCTGTGGAAGTGGGATTAATGCTAATTCTAAAGGTTCAAAAACAAAAATGACGCACTTGACTTGCACCTGCACCAGCAGCGAAGATGAGACCGATAAAATTGACGCATATTTCTAATTTCGTTGAGAAGCTGGGATATTCATTGAGTACAACGTAAGACGTTAAAGAAGGACGGGTTCGATACCGAAAGAGCTGAAGGAGGGAAACTGCATCTTCCTTCTCTACCTTTTGCTCTGGGACAGTGATCGTGACATCATCATTGGTATCATGCTTCTCGTCGTCGGTACTAGCAGTACCCTCATCGACATTGGCTGACTTCCTCCACGACAAGAAGGGGGACCTTTTCGCAGTGGACATTATGATAAAAGGTGAAGCGGTAATGACAAGGAGAAGAGACGAGTTTCATTGGATAAAGGTTTGGACTTTTTAAGTCGTGTCAAAAAGTGTTACGGCCCAGGTTACGGCATCTGACAAGTGTGTACTCTATCTCCGATCCGAACTGGAAATCATGATCTGTAGGGGTTATTTCACGGCCGGACGTACACAACCACAATGTGAAATACTCTCAAAAGATATCAATATTGAAATTAGAAGTCCATTTGGTATGTGAACATCTGATTGAGGAGTAGGACATACACTATCGAGTCATATTAAAGTGCTCTGTTGGCTTGCCGCTGGCTCCGGAACGCTCCCCACTGGTCAAAATTTCCGCATGAGGGGGGCCTGACAGTCGATATTTTCTTAAATCCTAAATTATAATAGGCCTCGGCAAGGCTTATTTGTTTCTCACCGGTTATATATAACTGAAGTGGCAGCGACCACACGAGGGTCCCTTTCAGTTCTCACACGCCACAGTAGGGCCACATAATAATCGCTTTACTGTCTCTTACTAGGCATCCCCTTCGCAACCCACTTGCTATCGATCTCTATGATATCATGCCTGACAAGTTATTGTTGAAATGTGTCTTCACTTACGTATCTCTATTCAACTGTCAATGTGCATCCATGCCAAAGATTACTGTATTACCAACCACAACCGTGTCACGCCCGCGTTTCACGGCCGCCGCAATCCTATCCTAATTATGACTCCCAAGCTTGAGCCCCTCGAGCCCATTATTTTGACATATCTGATGGCAGAGGTGAAGCGTCTGGCCAACAGACATAGCCTAGCATGACTCACTCAAAGACGCCCCAGAACCGGTTCCTGAACCGTATCATGACCAGCCACTTTCCAGAAGTTAACATCTGAGCGTTTCGGTTCATCTCCATTCCGCCACAGCACAGATCTTATTGCCATCCTGACCCATTATATGAATTTATCCCTACTGCCTCACTAGTCGAGGTTTACGTTAACGAATCTTCAGGCTAAGGTGCGATTTAGAATCAAGGCCTGACACCATTTTGGGGCCGAATCTATTTTGTTTCATTCATAAAAACATGGCTTTTCTGCTGTGCCCTGACCCAAGTACTAGGAGGCATGTCTTCCAGAAGGATCGATGCTCCCTGTACTGCCTTTAATTTCAAATGTGAGAAAGTTCCTTACAATATTATTAGTTTGTCACCGTGAATATTCATGCAGTATAGTACTGCCGCCATGGGTCTTGGGGTTCACACGGGTAATTTTTAAATCATAACACGACACCCCTCGCAGGTTAATAAGAAATATGTAGATTTCATGGCACCTCCTTGTAGTGTACACTGCCTCGCATAGAATTTATGAAGACATGCAAAACAGGCCCATGGTGGATCCAGCTCCCACGCGGAATCTATATATTACTTATATTCAACGAGGTATTCACAACTTAGAGTAAACATCATATAATATGAAAAAATGATTACTGCAACTTTTTTATTCAAATAAATGACTAAGAACACAGTAATATCTGCAATCATGAGTACACGCGGTGACTCCATAAAGCAGCTCTCGACGTTCCCACCGCCATCCAATATACTGCTGCGATCATTCAGATCCCGGTTTCCGCATCTACTTGGCCAACTCTCCATTGTGCGCTGTAAACGAGCCCTAAATTAAAGTTGAGGTGGGTAGTACATACACTACTGGATTGTGGATAAAGCCTGGAGCATGAGTAAACATATCTAGAACAAGATTGAGTAGAGCAATGCACATACCAGATATATGTGACGTACTCCCAAACGCTCTGAACTTTGGATCCTCAAATGCTCACTTTAAAATAAGCATGCCAGATACTACAGGTAAAGCACAACTTCCAAACTCTAACGGCGCTTCCGCTGTTTGTTTACGCCGACCAGCGCTTCTGTCCCGTCAATAGCGCCTCCCCCTATCACTGAATGGTTTGTCCCGGAGTTTAAAAAAAGTTCGCTTACATACATTCCGATGACTCGGAGTGTATGGACGGAAACGGCAGTAAACAGCGCTGCCATGACGGTTACGAGATTAATTTCCAAATCCAAGATGATTGAGTAATTCTCTCGGTAAACTTCTATTGTTTGATAATTTATTCGGGGTATACGAGCGTCAGACCTCCCGAGCTCCAGGCCCTCTACGACGTCCAGAATGGAGGGGTCTCCTCCAGAAGTTTTCCAGATGAAAAATCACTTTACTGAGATATAGATACAATTGTTTGAGGGTAGGCAAGATCAGACATGCCTCCCACACAGGTATTGATTATACATCATAAGCCTGCTTAGAACCGTGGACAGCAACAGAACATGACAGTCGTTCTTTTATTACGACACGAGACAACATTCAAGCAAGTTGTATGATGAGAGATCTGGTTATTGCTAATGCGCCTTGACTATCATGCAAGTCGATGTGAAGGGAGTCCTGCAATTTATAGGTGTGTGATAGATAGGGAGGAATGACGTCTCACTCCTCTTCACCGCTCCCAGGCCGCCTTTTCGCTCCATCGTTTCGCTTGCCATGATCGCAAAGCTAGATCAACTGTATTCAAGCCTTGAACGATATTATCGTTCACACATAAAAGTGCCTTCACCATTACAAGTAACTAAAGTGTACATGTGATTGAAATAAGTACACTCACAACATCTGAGTCGTTCTGAATTTTGGCTAGTTGATTGAGAGTAGCCTGGTACGAAGACATGATTTCAAAGCGGGTATGTGTCTCGCCTTGAAAAATAGGATAAGAAAAAACTAAACCAATGCATACGGATATATCAATTCGGTCGTGAACTCACCAATCACAAATCTGTATCGCTCCAACATCCGGAGGGTCCACATTCGAATATTCACATCCCTTTGTGTCAATACATGACGCAAGGAGAACTCGCCTTGCCTCCAGTCAGAGACGAGAGGCAAGTGCGGAGGGTCTCTGAAGGTGCCAGAGCTTGAGTGTACCGTCCCGAAAACACGTGTAGGATCGGGCAAAAAGGCAGCAAGACCGCTAATCCCACTGGCCGAACGAAGGGCATGTATAACTGTGTAGTTTAATGGGACATCAATACATGGGACAGACGTCGTTATACTTACTACAATCTCCGCACTTCACCTCACTGAAAGCAATATGTTTGAATAATTCACTGGCTGTATTGATATCTGGCTTGTCGAAACATGTTCGGTATTCGATGCTACAGATTTTTTTATGACCGAACGAAGGCCACATTGGTTTATTGCGCGTCTCATCCCGAAACGCATACGGATAGCCGTCGCCACTCGCTGGCAAATATGTTAACAACATACTCCTAAAATAATTATGATATGCACTTACCAAACACATACTCTGTCTTACCACTTACATTATGTCCCGCCGCTTGTAAGTATTCATGCACACTCTCCTCCTTAAGAGTGTCCCGATGTTCTGAAAAAATCTCGACTTTCGCTTGTCCGACAATTCCTCCCACCTCTCTCCAGGCCTGTGCTCTTTCCTTAGTGCTCCACTCATCAGACATACCTCCAATTTTTGCGACGACCCAAGACCACAATAAGGCCTCTCGCCATCGCTCTACGATACTATGCGAGAAGAGAAAGAGGGAGTATATGTCGGTATTCCCTTCAAGCATGCCCCTAAAGGGGTGCGACGCCGTGATGGCGAGTTCCGTGGCCCATATGACAGAAAACTCTTTCATAAGTGGGACCGATATCGTCTTGGCGGTGTGGGCGATGTAAGGACGTGGCCGCGAACCAAATCGGCGACCTTACGACAGACATCTTATTTAAGTCATTTTACAAGACGATTTGAAGTGACGCAATCGGCATACCGAGACACCAATTCGTATATTGAAGGGGTCCCCATTCATCAGCCATGGCCCAGGGATTACTAGACGGAGGATTCTGTCTCTCTTCTACCACAAGATCAGCCTGCATCCTCAATACTACACCATATGCTAAAGAAAAATCTAATGAGGCAAGTGGCATCACGTCAGGAAGCAAGCCTACTGGATGTGTAGAAATCGGATGCAGATAAATCAGCCATCATGAACATATCGTCGTTCTGGGAAATCATGGTCACTCAGCATCATGTGTAAGGGATCTAGGGACCTACCAGATAAACACTATAAGAATTATGAGTTTTATTAGCCAGCATACAGGAGTTGATTTTATATTACAAGTGATCCGAGACATCTGGCATATTTATAAATTGCGACTCAATGGCATAACTGTGTGTGCATCAATGAGCTCGTACAGCACTGCTTCGTTTGTCAAAGATGCCTATTTACCTGTTAAAACTTGGGCTATTGTTCGCCTTGAATATTTCAGAATGAAATGAGATCTTCAACTGTACATTTCTGTCGTACGAGATGGAGGTATGTCTTATGTCTAACCAGGATGGCACCAGCCCGAACCGCCGCCTCGCGTCCACAACTGTCTCACCATCCATAACGGGAATGGGGACATGGAAGTCAGAAGTAATAATGTGTAGGCGAGATGTGCTATGTCGGAAGTGCTTCAAGACGGAACGGATAGAGTGTCGAAGTTCGTCGTGGTTACTTGGTCACAATATCCCTGTCAGAATCGAGCGACAGAATGCGGCAGTCACGTACCGGTACAACCTATTGTTAAACCTATGTCCAGGGGGTCTTTTTAAGTTGATGCTTCCCGATATGCGACCTAAGGATTCCATAAATAACCGATCTGAACCATTTACCCAGGTCCAAACGACATCAAGTGGGGGATCCGGGTAGGTAGGTAGACACGGCTGACCGTGTGCAAAGTATGCATCAATGCAGTCTGCTGATAGCCTCGGAACATTATCGATAGTAGGCACAGACTCAGTCGGAATAGGCGGTTCAAGTACTACGTATGTCGGATCTTGCGGAGGAAAGACCACTGAGGAGATATTGAGGTGTTTGTGCGACCAAAGTGGGTCATATTGAGCCCATTGATAGATACGAGAAATGCCATTAAAGAGAAAAGGGAACAAGAGAACGCAGAGAAGTAGGTATAATAAAATACGGCGTTTGCGTAGAAGGCTTCTTCCCGAATGCCTGAGCTTCCAAAACTCGTCTGAAATAAACATTTGAGCAGGGTCGTGACTTGGGTTCCCAAGTGATCATAAGCTGTCCTGCTTCCAATCGACCAGACGGACACACGTTGGACACAGAAGTTACAATTAACAAAGTCCAAATCCCTTCGGCTATCAGTAGGTCTTGGGAACTACACAACGTGGAATAGTAAACTTGAACAGTTGAAGAGGCTATATCTACCATTGCGAATAAGATACAGCTATAATAAACGGTAAAAGACGCACGACAAACTATCTAAAAGGGATAAGCTTGATTGACCTGGATAAATTATCACAAAGAAAGTGTGTGGGTGGTAGTGGGCCCCCATCGTTGACATAGTATACTTTAAGTAGGTATCGTGACCAACAATACCTCTATCTCAACTGTAAGCTAAATAATCACAAGAAAGAAAACAAATTTGGCGATGAGCAAGAAATAAGGTAAAATAACTACATGAACAGGAGCTGCCAATGGTTTGGCAGTTGGTTTTTGTTGAAATAATTGGTGCTGTTCTTTTCAAGGCCGAATGACTTTCTGCTTGACAGAGTAGATGGGTGCGACGCATTATGCAAGCGGATGAGTACTATCATCGTAGTAACCGCTCATAAATCCGGTCGAGCATCTCCGGATAGTCTCAAGTTCCTTCACCTCGTAACCCTAAATCCTCAATACCCAACAGTTTTTACTGAATTCACCGACCCTTCAAGTTCTTTGTATCCGTCTTGACAGAATCTTCGGTCTTGTGTCTTTTGGACAAAAACAGGCCATAACTCTCGATCAAATCTGGATTGACTCTCCACTGCTTCCACAACCTCATATGTGATTACAGTCCAACAAAGTATAGGCCAGGGTTGCTTCTCTTTCTCTTACCACTATCATTCAGTTTAGACTCTAATAGTCCTCCTGCCTTCGTTGCCTTATAAGCTCTCCATGGTCTTCCTGAAAGCACGTTACACAAGATGGCTATTATATGTGCTTTAGCGAGTGACGCCACATTTCCACCAACTTTTTAAAAGTCATTACAAAGAGAGGGATCCCGCTACATTGGCAGTGAATATTATCCTATTTTTGCCGAAAAGGTATATCCTCCTAGACTCGATTATCTTCCAAGCCGAGCTCTGAAAGGATGTAATACTTCTATCTGCGATAATTAACTGTTGATCCTCACTTCGGGCACGCGATCTAACGAGGGCATCACTGTGGACACCAACAGTCGCAACCTTTTCTTACGATGATCAGAATTCCATGAGTTCAGGAGCTGGCTTCGGCCTTGACTCCCGAGCGGATGGAGCAATGGCAATAGATCCGGCTGCTGTTATGCGAGCCTCACCCCGGAACAAATTCCAGATCCGAAAATTCAGAGGATCCTTTTCCGGAGGCTGTGTGATATAAACCCCCCCAATCGTATATGAAACCCCTGAACCTGGTTAAAATCGGTTAAGGATCTCATGTTTTTCTATGTCATGGCCGATGAGAACGACCTTACTGATCTGGATGGGCTCAACTTAATGCCTGCCTCTGCCGGTATTCGCATGTTTTCATCTGAAAAGTGAACTGTCCGTTTTCTATGGACTGAAAAGAAGAGTGTCTATTTGGGCGTTGGGGAGATGATCAGAAACGTAACAATCGAGTTTGCCCAACTCATTTCGACGCTCCGTTAATCAAGTATGAGTCGGCGAATACCTTCAAACAACGATGCGCATTAACCCGTGTTTGAAACACTAGATCAAAATTACCATTTTCTATATTATCCTATTCTGGCAATAATATCATGTATATAGGCCTGTCAGAGGTGAAGACAGTTTTCAAACACAACGTAGGGATATATTTGAAATGCAGAAGAATAAGCAGCACAACTTAAATACGGAATTATAAACAAATATATCTCATATAGTATAAACAAACACATCTCATAGTTTAAACAAACATATCTCATATAGTTTATGACATAGATCGTCTGCCCTCCTCGCAAATGTTCTGTAAAGCACTCAACAACGACGTTATAAACCTGGCTATATTATCACTCCGAATACGCCTCGCCTAAAATGCTTATGGTATGAATATCAACCCATCGTATGATGCTGATGTAAAAACCGCTGATTAGCCCCAGTCAACATGCCGATCGACACGTCGTAGTTTCCAGACTCCCCTTGCTGTATGGCGGCAGGTATCTTAGATCGTGGTGCAGGACCAAGAGGCATTATTGTAGCAACCTCGACCTCGCAGGAGTAAGTAGGCGTTTCTACACCCTCTGGGATAATAAACCCAGGCGCTGTGAGAGCGAAAGAGACGTGATACTAGCGATACATATTTCAACCATCTAGACAACGGTCCATGTCTACCAAGCATACCTTAAGTGTCATATTCGGAAAAACAAAGCTCGGCTTCAAATCTGTCTTCACGGAAATTTCACCGTCTAGCCGTCGAGACTCAGACGATGGAACATTGTCCTCTGCTGGCCAATATACGCCCTCTCCTACATCCGTCGTGAACACAGTGTCTGTTCGCTGATTTGGGCCGGCCTTGGAACCTTCCGTTGCTTTAACGCCGATAATAAGTGACCTAACTAATTTAACACTGAGTGATCCTCGTGCGGAGAATAAATCCAGAGCCTGCTTGTCAGAGCAGTTAAGCGTTATAGTGAAAGGTATCGATGTGCCTCTCGCAACGGACAGCTAATAACTCGCTTAGCGCATCATTATGTTTAGGTCATATCACATACTGACTGGTTTTGCTAGAAGGAACTGTATTTTGATCGGGTCGTCAGGAGGTCACGTCCGATAGAAGATGACCCTTCCTCACCGTACTCGCAACTTCCACCTGCCGCGAGTCAAATACAGTACCTGAAACGGATTTGACTCCGAAGTCGTGCCAACCTACATTTTATGTCAGAGAAAGATCTAAAGAGTCAAAGGACTTGCCTTCCGGATCCACTTTGGGCGGGGGGGCAACCCCATTCTCCTCGTATGATAGTTGTCGCAGGCTAGAGGCAGGGGGGGGACGGATGCGTGGTAAATATCCAAACGATGTAGCCAGACTAGATTTAACATTTGAGAGACGTTAAGACAGGCTGCTAAAAGGGAAAATATAAGTATTACGCACACGTTGTCTACACGAAGTCTTCCGCGACGGAGAGTAACAACTATCTTGTACTCTAGGTAAGAAGGCGATGCCCTTTCTGAGACTAGAGTGCAGAAATAAGAAATTGTGTAGAACGATATATAAACGACTTAACAACTCGGGGGAAGAGCATATTCAGAAACAGGACCGTTTGGCACGGTTGGAATCTTTACTGTCTCTGGAAGTGTGAGGGAATATGGCCAAACATATTGTCCCTTCAGCTTGGGACTACCACTGGTGGAGCTTCCAGAACCGGGGTTGCCCATGGAGGTGGACCATAGCGTTTCTTCCTGGTTTACAAAGGGAATGGGTTCCTCTCCAACGGTTAGACATTCTGCTCTGAGCTGCATGCATGCGATTCAAGAAATTTTAAACAATATCAAACAACAATTGGCATGCCTCTATTGTAACAGCCTGGATGTGCTCTGTCTTCTCCAAGGCCAGTTCTACCGTTCCGCATATGGTTTCTCCTTGCAAAAATACCGGAATAGGAGTATTTGCTCGACTCATGACCTTCAAAAACGCCCATGCCTTCCCGTTACTCTTTTCTAGCGTGAAGACTTTCTCTGAAACAGGAGCCCTAGCAACGAGTGAGGGACCCTTATACCCAGGTAGATTGTCATCGGAGTGAGTAAACGGTGGAGGAGATTCTTCTGCCATGCTGGATAAGAGACCAAGGTAAAACCAAACAAGTAGTATATGGCTGCGTGTGAAACTTGCCATCTGAAATTATTTATGTCAATGCTTAGTGGCCTTCCCACATGTTGTCTGCCCTGAGAGCAGACCCCAACCATCCGGCGAACCTTGGCTCTGTTTAACATTCCCAAATTTGGAAGAATATTCTCGAGTGGGGATGATGTTGGCGTACAGGTTCTGGGTACCTCTTAGGTTCAATAACTTTATGGCGAGATTTCTATTTGTGCTACACAGAAGGAGAGTGCAATATGCAAAGTATGCTTTGGGATTTGAAAGGGGGGTAAGACATATGCTGCGTGGTATTTAGTGACGTGCTACTGTCTCCATACCATGCCGGTAATAGAATATAATACATAAATAGATAATATGCCTAGTCATTCTCTAGTCATATTAGAATGAGAAATGGAAGGGGATCAGTGCCCACAGTAATGACCTTAGTGGACAAATAGACCACCACTGAGACACAGACACAGACTCACCAGAAGTGACCGAACTCAAGACGACCCCCCCACATGTGGACAGGACCCAAAGCCATGGATGGGTACATGTGGGGGTACTTAGGGTTCCAATTCCTACACACATGTCGTTCATATTTGTATAATTGACTAATGTTCCCTAAGATGACTGTTTAATGTCCTTCTGTATGAAATGTGGACATGAACTTACACAACTCTGTTAAACGCGAAGCACTTTATTATTGCTCAAGTCGCCAATAGCCAGTCTGGACCTCAAGCATATCGATAACGACATGCAGTATAAGAGCGACGTATGTCACATTGGGTCGGTTGAGCCACATCAATAGGCCATGCAATGCTGGAAGGTTGGCTACAATTAAAAACACATGGTACCTATTAGTTAAACATAGACCAAGCAACCGTTGGGATGGCAGTGCGTGCCATGCCAAAGCCACAAGTATGCTGCTGAACCCGCTGTTGGATTTATTGAGTAAATGAGCATAAGGAGTGAATACCGATGAGTAAGTCATTGGCCAATTTTTGTTGTTATGCCTATATAACTACTGCAATTACAATTTGTAACTCCATGTGTTTGTTGAATTCCAACTCACCCCAACAGGGATTTGGGAATGTCTACACCCATTATGTAGACTCCCTAGCCTCCCTAGGTCTATAGTAAGCTTTTATACCGACTAGTAAATAGGGATCTCGCGAAATAGTGTCTAGCCGTGTCTAGCCGAGCTAGCTAGCTCTCCTAGATGGCTCTAGACAATATAGACGGCATACTTACTGATCTTCCCACTTTCCTTGCAATCCGTACCCACACTGCACATGTACAATTGAGATGCAATTCCAGCTCTGTGAAAATCTTAATGTAGTGAAAACCAGCATATAGCCTGCAATCAATGCAGACAAGGGGGGTTTCTCAGTACACCGCTTCCAAATAGGTCGGGAATATTGAGAAGTTGCTGTGGGACCGGGAGGATAAATATCACTCACGGAACAAGTCACTGAAGTATTCGCAACCTGAGATATATTACGGTGAGGTTGAACGAGGGATTAAATGATAAATCCTATGGTTGACGGGATTCCCTAAGTATCGGGTGCACAGTGGTGTAGGGAATGATTGGGCTTAACAGCCTGATTCACGGAGAATAGGGGAACCTCAAAATATGCGTTTAGCAAGCCGGGTGTTAATGAGGTGAGTATTCTGTTGGACCTTGTCAAGTAGCTCTGAGCTAGTCAATACTATACTTAACACTTGCATTTCTCTGAGATCTGGGGAGATCTCCTTGAAAAGATAGAAGATTTATATATATTTAAGGGATATCACCAACTTGATGCAGTTTGCGAACTTGCATCAATTTACTTGTTTCGTCAGCGAAGCCACAACCCTAAACCATAAACTCCAACCTAAACCCTTATCCTCGTTCACTATATAAATCAAAGGGCGGGCGGGGGTGCGATATAAATTTTTTTTGATTGATCTTCAATCAATTGCAAGCAAGATAATATTAGGGCGTTTCACGGTAGCTTTTTTCACGTATTTTCGGAGTATTTTCGGAAAATACGAAAATACTCGTTTTTCAAAAGCCCCATAAACCTCACACTTTCATTCCATTGTTCTGAAGGTGACAGTGTCGCTGCTCGAGCGTAGTCAGAGATGCTATGTATGAGCTACTGTCGTAGGTAGCATTGTAAATAGTGTTTTCCCAAAACCCCCGGCTTTTGGCGTGATCCACGGCTCCGGTTTTTAGCTATACATTTTACGGCCATATACAGTGACGGTAGTATCAACATAGCCATAACCGTATGCCTGAGATCCCCAGACAGTATAATAATAAATTTATTTGTTCGATCATATGAGGGGCATTTCGAAGCACTTACTGTTGAAAATGTACGGCAGGTTTTCACGTGGGGGGGGGGTGACAAGGTGCCCTTGTAAAATACAACTGTTGACTAAGCTACTATAAATTTCTACCGCCGATTGTCCTATCAAATAAATCAAATATCCGCCTGATAATATAGTATAACCCAAAAAAGAAATGGCAACCATGAGCATCCTCAATAGCTTGCAACATACATCAATAAATCCCAACACTTTTAGGTGTACAACTAACGAAAGATAATACAAAATAGTATGAGATTAAATGGACAAACTACACGGATTTAATAAGCTTGTAATGAAGTATTTGTATCAATCAATGTGTCAGTCAGTGAATCACCTCTGACATGTTTGGTGATAAGTTTAGGTGTAAATGAGTTAAATCATGCACCAGCTCACTGAGCATGGTCCACAATATGTATTTTCAAGTGTTTGAAAATAGAGTCTCAGTGTTGGGTGCTGTCACGTGACCTCTTAGTGCTGCTTTACTGGGTCCGGCTTTGAGCCGTGAGCCGGGCCGGCCCAAGGCCCGTTGTCGAATCTCTACCTCCAGTCGACGTCCAACGGAAGATAAATTCCCGGCATCTTCATTTCTTTGCTCAGTCAATTATGTACTCATTCTCCAAATTAAACAAAAAGCGCGACGGGCTGTCCCTTAACTTATTGATCGCAGAACCCGTTAAAATGCCTCCTACTAAAAAATAGGTATAAGTAAATAAAGCTAAACGGATTTGAACTTGGTTTGCACATTTACTCTAAAGGAAAGACGCAGAGTTCTCCGATCTGGAACCTTTATCAGATTGTATTATTATACCTTTATATATAAAATCTTAGGTATCTGTCCGATGAACATAACCAACACACGAAATCTCTCTGCTCAGCCACTCTCCCGGATCCCGGCCCGCATTGTTCTGGTCGTGAAAAAGCAGGAGAGACTTAGGTGTTGCCAGTAATCCTCACGGCATGCCAGTGATGTTTAATAAGAGTTACTGGCAACGCAGAACGTAGCGTACCGCGGGAATAACGACGGTCAACGAATGAATCACGTACCTTCCATATCGCACACTCTTATTACCAGCACACTCCCTAGGCGCGAATGGAATGCCCCGACTCGCGCTCAAGTATCACAATAATATCTATCCCCTCTGTAGCACGGTCACACGATCACTTGCCAATGCTCACCATGATGATCCTCACAAAAAATCCCACAACAACACAACTAAGTATCGCACTCCCAGCTCAAAACACACTATTCTACACACAACATGAGCATTCTAGATATATACACAGTAGGTGTGGGACGCATAGCGATGGACACAGACATCGATCAGAGGAGACTAAGAGACGAACGGGAACGGGCACTAAGTGGTTGCAAGGTAGAAGCGAATGTGGAAGCAAGAGGTTCGTTTTCCTTGTGGGCGATCATGCTTTTGGGGCGGAAAGGAGCACGACTCATACAACAGGAGACAGGTGTATAGCTGAACCGATCGATCCAACAGCGCAAGGCGTGATGCGAGATACAGAAAAGCCTCCTTCGCCGTCACCCTGGGTTGTGTCGCGATGATGATGATGATGATGATGTCGCCGCAAAGTGGATAACGAGATGGAAGTGAAACTGAAGAACAACATTTGGTATCGCTCGCTCTATAACATGCTTGGGGTCGAAAGAGGAAGGGCATGGTTTGAAGTGGAACAAAAGGGCAGAAGAGAACAGGAAGAAAAAAAAAATGCAAAGAAGAAAAAAAGACAAGAAATTCTATGAGGCAAACTCGCCGCGCTTATTTGGTTTCTTCTTCTTAGTCGATCGAATCCTGGTCATGAGTTGGGCGAGTGAAGATGGCGGCGGACGAATGGGCGGTCGCTCGGCGGGGAATGTTTTCACTCGTGCGTCGGTCAGACCTCGACTAATATTGAGAGGAGCGAGATAGGTTGGAAGTGGTGAATGGGGTGGGTAATATGTACACGGGCGCGAATGCCGAAAGTTTTGTGCATGATTGGAAAAAAAAATTGATGGACAGGCATGGTAGTGTTACGGTATTTGGACTGATGTGGCGGGGACCGGACAGAGCAAGTGACATGGCGACGGTTCATGTTTGGGTTGGCTTGTAGTAAATCGTAGTGATGTACTTGGAGGGCAAAAAAGGACATGTCGTCAGTGTGAGTGACGAGAGTAGAAGAAAATAATAATAAAACGTTCTGTATGAATTGCTCACCTTCTTATTATATCTCGTCGTATCGCTGACCGCCAACACGCCATTCTTAATCGCGCTCGTCCCCAAATGATGCAATACGACGTGGTTCGGGACAGGCAAGACGCTCGAATCATCCGCGTTGGCCCATTGTTCCATCGCCACCGTTGACGCGCTCTTCTCCATCCCAGTTCCACCACGCACCCCAAAACCCGTAACATTCATCCTCGACGACATTCCAGCTCCCGTTCCTCCCGCAGCATCAGGCGAAAATAGACTCGTCATGCCTATCGCCGTAGAGTTCCCGTCACGTTTCCGACCCCTACGACTTTTACCGCCGCTTCCCGTACTTTTATCGCCGCCACGCGTATTGAGGATGACTTTGTCTAAATGCCGTGGGAGGCGGGGAGGGAAAGGGATAGGTGGCACACCCATGCCAAGCTTTCCTACAGTTCCACCGCCCCGAGTGCCTGCACCACCACGGCGCACTTCCCTCGCGGCTTGTACGGCGGTGTCGTAAGACTCCTCTTGGTGTGCAGCAGCAAGGAGTGGCTGGGGGATGACGTTAGTCCATTTTTCGAGAACACCATCGCGCCCATGCTCCCACCCTGTTTGTGAGGAGTCGTTGCCCCAGAAGGAATCGGATGGGGGAAGGAGTGGCGGGTGGTAGGCGCGGCCGGATGTCGAATGAGGAGAGCGTGTGGTAGGGCTTGTTCGTGTCTCGTTGGGCAAGGCGGTGGTTTGAAGACGTCGGGGGTAGGTGCGACGGCGATTTGCTTTCATGACGCGGGCATCTCGACCTTGGCGTTCGTCGCTGCCAAGTTCAAGGGCAGAGGTGTCTTCGACGTCAATGTAATTGACGAGATTGCCAGTGTCGTCGTCGGCTGCAGTGGGCATGTCGGGTGAACAACGCCAAGCATCATCGACGATAAATTTGATGCGATAAGTGCCCGGACGGAGATGCATAGTAATAACGTGAAAACCAGTCTGGGGTCTAAGACATGATATGAATGCCATGGAGATAAGAGGTGAAAAGAGAGGGACATACTCTATGCGGAGTCGTTCGCGGGTTCGCCATTCAAGTTCATCAAACGTCCCTGCAAGAAAGACTTCGGCAGCCTTGGCTTTCCATGTAATGGTGACAGGAGCCAAGAACTGATCTTCCTCCTCCTCGTCGAGCCGATTGAGCTCGGTGTGGCCAGCATTGGGTGAGCAGAGTGCCTGTGGGAGCCTCAGAGGTATACTCGAGTGCACGACATCCTCGAGAACCTCTTCAATTATCGGCTGCTGTGGCGGGTGCTGCTCGCCACGCCGGACGACACCGAAGCTGCGGGTAGAGTTGTACTGCAGCGGGTGTTGCGGGAGGAGATCAGAACGCTGATTGAGGAGGAGATCTGGAACGTAATCTTGGGAATCGATGTTCTTAGGGGGGGTTGGACGATTATTTGGAGACTGACCGGGCTGGGTCGGAATGGGAATCGGATTGGAGGGAATGTTGGTATGTTGTTGTGGATGGTGGGGAGCGAGCGGGGGGTGGTCTATGATGGAACGCTTCTTTGACTTTGTTCCTAGAGGGCGTGAACGACTTGGGGGGTTAGAAGCTGAAGAAGTGGCGGCAGGGGG
Source organism: Hysterangium stoloniferum (assembly GCA_015178975.1). Classification (NCBI taxonomy): domain Eukaryota; kingdom Fungi; phylum Basidiomycota; class Agaricomycetes; order Hysterangiales; family Hysterangiaceae; genus Hysterangium; species Hysterangium stoloniferum. Next base: position 34,967 of record WHVD01000062.1, on the reverse strand, counting down.
TGGTCTGTTAGAGTTCGGCGGGTGAGAGTTAGTGTTGCCCATGGAAGATGGAGAGATGGAGATGGGGAGGGATTATATATGTACTTGAATAAGAAGGAGTAAGTTTTAAGTTAATAGCATAGCAGATTGGGATACAAATTGAGTTCAACCTGGATATCAGGAAAGGAAAGGTCTTGAGAAGACGTTGCGATACTCCAAGTATTTCAGAAAAGATATTCCAAGCTGTACAAGCTTCCCAAGTTGGTCAATCTCCCCGAAGATCGAGTGGACTGCAGGAGCGTAGTTGACTGCTGTTGTTTAACTTTAGACAGGGGTCTCATCCATTGTTTGTCCGCGTTTATACTTGTGGTTGCTCTCACACTGGAACCCCTTATCGCAGGAAGCACTCAATGTATATATCATCACACAACCAAGCGATATAACATATTCCCTCACAAATCGCATCTAGAACAAGGGATCCAATCCATCTTAGAAGTACTGTATAGGAATATAGGTGTCCTTTCACAGATCTCATTCCGAATCTGATCCCCCGTCTTCAAGGAAAAAAAAAGACACCTCACCCCTCACGACCCCAAATCCCAAGCCATCTTCCCACGGAGAGCAGTCGGAGTCTCTGTGTTCAAATTTTTAAGATTTAGAACCCCGCCGCATATACTGCAGGCCATGCCATGTTCCAATCAGGGGGGTCCGCTAGGTCATTAATCAATCTCATATGGCACTAGAACACCGGCACCCCATCCCCCAATCAAGCAGGCAAAATGGTTTTGGCACGCCAGCTCAAAAGGTCTGTCTGGTGTGCAACTAGAGAAGCATTCAAAACCAATATTAACTCTACTATCTTACGCTGTATGCAACCCCTGACACTCCCATAACATTTGGGGTGACCAACTTGCGTGACCGTGACTTTATGACAATTGCGGATAATCATTGGCGAAAGAGACCTAGGTATTTGCAACTAATGAAAGATTAGCAAACTGAATTGGTTCCTGATATGAATATCAGGTACACCATTCAGTATGCTAATATACGGCCCGCTGCTGTGTCTTCCCCTGTTAAAAATAAACTGGGTGGTCGCGGAGTGCATACTAACATGAGGGGGCAGTACTAGCATTCATTGATCAGTGGAGTGTCCTGGGTCATACTGCTTGTTCTATTAGCAGGGATGTCATTGATTTCTTTCCAGATTTATCGGACTCGCATCTAAGCTTCGCTACAGATTCAACCGCCAGCCAGACACTGATACCAATTGAATGCCAGCCGTTTTTGTTCCTAGGAAAATTGCTATCAACATGCGATTTCCTCACCCTTAGCTAATACCACTTCCTTACGATGGATCTAATAACAATATTTGAGCGGTTAATAGTCGAAACGAAATTAATCGTCCGGTTTCCAGGATATCCATCTCCGAAGCCTGGAGCCTGTTCGCACGGTTATTAATGTTAAATATACTGTGAAGTGATTGCGAGTTCAGGCAGTCTGATCTGTGATCAAGTCCTCCATAAGGGGATGATAACGGCTGTCAATCGGACCGCAGGATCTCTGATTTTAGAGATGGGGCTTGAATCACGATTGTCGCTCCGACTGGCGGCCTATGCGATTATAATTTGGTATACCATAATAGGCGTCATTCACAAGTTCCGTAGCATCCGAGGCTGCTGAAATCACTTGGTATTACTTATCATTATCACCATGCCATCGAAGATTCTGCTATCTCCTCGCATAAGGTATCGAGGAACGGCCAAGCTTGCCAGTTTCTTTTCTTTTCTAAATGCTATCTACACGCGGCAGATCAATGATGAATCCATATTTGAAGGTGGGAAACTTGCTTGGAATGTAATAAATGTCGACATTTGGAATGTAATGGATGTCGCGATTTCGAATCTAATAAATTCGAAATTTGCAGGCCAAGCATGAGAACTCAAGAATACGGAGCTCTCCTGCCACCGGCAGTGTCAATAAATGGACATGATGGTAAAATAAATGAATGCTAAAGGATAAAGAGGCAAGTAAGGGTTTGGCGCGATGACGACTCCGACTGTCGTGGCAGTGACTCCTTCATTCCAAGTAGAAGCCACAATCGAAAAATCTCCCCGGGCTCAAAAAACGTTCTTCTGATTCCCCCCAAAACCTGTTCGAAAATCAAACAAATATATTTCCTCGATCTGGCCTGGCTGTTACATCGAGTGAGAACCTACGAGTCGCAGTCCACCGATTCGGCATCAGGAATCCACATGTAGGTGAGAGCAAGTCGAATATCGAATCGAGCTTCTCAATCCTTTCAATCACTCTCGCTCCCGAACCTGGCCGCTATTTATCGACACACGTGGGTGGTCCGAGAGCTAAGCTCGCGAGGCGGGTGTCGCTGTCAATGTCGGTGCTCAATTACGGAATGGCGCAACAACATCGTGGCATGAACCACAAATAGCCAAATTCATTTCTAAAAATAAGGAAGAGGGAATCGCAGCATTCAAAATATCCAGAAAGAATGTATCGATAATTTCCAACCGCAATATCTCACCGCCCCCTAACCGCCCAGAGATAACAAAAAAAACGTGGCCAGAGTTGCGCCATTGGATGAACTTCTCTTATAGAATTAAACAAGGCGACACCGGATCTAAGAACAATTGAGGGGGCTCCCTTCATGTCAGAATTCGGCCACTTGCTTCCATGTTCCATTCGAAATGGGGATGTACTTGACAGGTTATGATGTGATTGGCTGGAGGCGTCCCTTCATTCCTTGCCCCGTATATTCTTTGTGTAGAGTACCAGCCGGCCAGTGACGTTGCTACCGATACAATGTAAGGTTTTAGGCGCTCGTGGATACGGGAGTCGAGAAGGACTTGGCTCTACTGACAGAGGTTCTGTCATGTGCGTTTTGATGATATTTCTCTCTGCTGTTTATGTGTATCAGTGGTCAGGATTCGGCGTGGAAATTGCTTGGCGTGCCGTTCAACTGGAGCAGACATTTTCATGAGTATTTATCCAGCTCTATTCAGGGCCGATATAAAAAACTGTCGCAGCTTCATTCTCATGAATGAATGACGGGTGAACTTGTCAATCCAGCCGACGCAGTTTCATCCTAATGTATTGCAGTCGTAGCATCGGCGTTTCCCTTTGTTTTGTTTTTGGTAAGACCAATCAAGAAGGAAACGATTGACTCCAAAAGTGATACCTTCTTTTGAAATTCTTCTGAAAATTGGCACCTTATGGGTGCGATGTTCAAATGCTTTGACAGCCAAGACAGGAAGGGCGGACGGGGGCGGACATGTCAGTGCGACCTGCCCATGATCAGTATCAGTCGGAATTATCACAACGATAAATAACCACGTCAAGTGGCAATGTACATGTACTACACATAGCCTAAAAACCTGCGCCGCTTGCGGCGTAATCACTGTAGGAAGAGAAGGGACTTCACATGCGCCCTTAAAATAGTCGAAATAAAGTGATTTTCGCACTTAATAAAAGTACCTTTGGGAAAAAAGGAACTTTATTTAAGTGCTTCAAAACAATGTTCTCAACGATTGATCAATTCAATTTGCAATTTGTATCTTTTCGAAAATGCACTGATTTCTAGTAGTAATAATGTCCGAAAATGCGCAATTTAGCACTTCTCCGAACTCCATTTGCATTTATTTGTATTCCAACCGCACTTATTACAAGTGCAACGCACTTCAAAAAAAAGTACTTTTTACACTGATTTTGCATTCATTCCGAATATGTACATCCTGTATAATAAACAGCAAAAATACCCTAAGGCTCTATCTGGAACGTCCCAAATTGCAATGATAAATAGTCAGATACTTGAAGGCCAGAAGCCTTAGGCGATGATGCGTTTGTGACGAAAAAGTAGTGAAAATTGGATGCGACTGTTGACTAGGATAGAATTGAGGCAGTTGCCAATCTTGGCAATGATCGGGATGGGGGAATGAGACAGAACAGCACAACAAAAGAAAGAAAAAATGCAGTCTTGTGGAGCATGTAGCACCAAGATGTACAGGTGCACGTAGTGTAATCAGTTAAGGCTTTTGCATCAACTATAATAAAAATAATCAATGCTGCATACTAGCTGATAACTGGAAATACCGTTCTGTAACATGGGCCTTCTCCGGCTTGGTTTTGGAAGCCTTCACTTTCGAGACCTCAGCGAAATATCAGTGAAGGATTTGAATGACCGAACAGTGCATACCTTTTTTTGGGCCACCAAACCAGAAGAGTTGATTGCGGTCACCTGAAGTAATGCGTGATGCCTATGTATATACAGTAAATAGGATAGATTATGTTGTACTCACCACTGTAGCCGCAGGCCGATGTAACACCACAGCTTTCCCTGGCAGATTGACTATCTTCTGAAGCTCCGATGTATGACCACATATGTATAGTATATTTTGATTAACACATACCTTGTTTGCATTTTTCGGCTGAGTATCTTGTAAGTTGGTGAATAATAAGATTAAATACACTTACTAAAGTAACATCTTTGACGGTCTTGTATTGTTTTGGCTACATTTGATATAAATAAATAAAATACTGCCATGAACATATGACTTACAGGAGGTTCAGGCACAGTGGGTGGTTCCTTCCTTTTGATACTTTTGGAAGAGTGCAGTTGGGCAGATGCATGTTGTAGAGGGGGCTGATCTTTGAGACAATCCAGTTCAAGGTCCTGCTCCTGGTCCCACTCCTCTTGTGACTCCTCAGAAGCATTCTCTTCATCAACTTGAATGTGGATCTTCTGGTGACATTTGGGGTGCAGACGAGAGCGTCCCTGTAGTGACATTATAGTGTCTGTGACAAATAAATGGAATAATAAATACATCTAAAATAAAACAAGAAATAAACATTATAATCTATTACAACGAAATAATCTAATATAACATGCCTCTTTGCACCTCTTCTGGGTGTACTTCTTCATCAACTTGATGTGTCTTCTGGTGATGTTTGGGACATGAACAAGGGGTGCTGTCTGTAGTAATGTTATCACATAGCAAATGCGTACTAGTAGATGCCAAATACATCTAAACAAAAATATCAAATAATCATTATCATTTGTTATGACAAAATAATGAAATATAACATACATTTTTCAGTTCCGGTATCATTGTCACTATCTCTGTCTGTCCTGCTCATACTTCCACTATCCTTAGATTTGGTCACAGTTCCAACGCACTCTGTAATTTCCAAATTACATCATGATATACAATATATAAATAAATATTCAAGTACTCACACATTTTTGCTTTTTGCAAGCCCGACCTCTTTTTTTTCCTGAGTTCCTTTACTTGTTTTTTACCAATTCATTTCTTGATCTCATGCTCAGTACCATTACACTTTGAACATCGAGACTCTGATGCACAATAGTGTTCAGACATATTCTTGAGATATTGATGGACAAGGGCACGGATAGGCCACCGACTGGTAAAAAGCAAAAGTTCGGGGTGATCAAGGCAGACCTGTATAGATAGCAACATCATCTTGCCATAGATTAAAATAAAGCAAATAACAACATACCTTGTTTTCCACTGCGGGTAGCTTGTCCTCTTGTCCTCTAAGTGAATAATGAACGTCCAAGTACTTTCCAGACCACATCCATACAGAGTGCTGAAAGTGATTAGCATCCATTACATGTAAGGGGTATTGTAAACACTCACAAGAATATCTTGATACCATATATTCTGCTTCTCAAGCCCCATATATATCTGGATATTGAAGTCAGGTCCACCACTACCTTGAGGTTTATTGACCTTGGGGACATCTTCACCCATTCTTTTCTGTTGATAGAGTTCTTCTAATTCAAAGTTAGTCCATACATCTTCTTCATTGCTATCACTGTGATCTTCATAGCTTGTATTGCGATCATAGCCTGGGAAAGGTGCCATCAAATGGCAGTACTATTAATACATAAATGCGTGAAAATAACATTGCCACATACCATTAACTTCATCTGATTGAAATGAGGCAGTTCCTTGAGTTTTCTATCATCTTTTAAAAGCTGTCCAATGCCAAAATTGAGATCAAGTGTATGAAGCTGTTGGAATACTAGCAAGAACTCCAGCTTACCTAAGAACTCTGCGAATTCATGTTCATATCCCTGAGAGGATCCCATGTCACTATTGAGAAGTTGTGGGCACAAGGTAGTAATATTGTGAAGAGTCGTTAGATTCCTACCACTCAATATACGAAGAATAGTGTTTATTCAACTACTATTAGAAAGTATTGACCGTTCAGTACAATACTGTAGATTGCTAGACTGACAGTACTAGCAAGGAGACATGCTACACGTCACAAGAGCAACTGTACAGTTGCTCTTGACGGCTAGAATGAGAGAACGAAGAGTTGACCTTTATGGTGCAACTCATAGCTAAATGTAAATAGATAATCAATGAGAAGCCGAATATCTGAAGTAAAGAGATAATAGCGTGAGTCGACTATAGCGTCGACGAGTGCAAAGACCTTAGAGTGGAACTCGACCTTCGCAGTTCGAGTCCAAAGTATGTCAGGAGACTAGAGAACGCTACCCTTATAGGTAGCTTAGATGTTACCCTTGACACCTCTCGGTATTCGACGTCTGGGTCGTTTACGAGGTGGTGTCTGCTGGGTAAAAGATGTCTGAGATTTAGCGCCGAGAGTGCCCATAGATATACACAAGACTTCGAACTAAGAAATACGGGTATGCTCGAAAGATATAGAGAGTTAGGGAAAAAGAGTAAGAACTAAATAATAAAATACTATAATATATGTATTATTCCACAGTCCAATCATGATATATGCATACCCTTCACAAATATATATGTATGTCGTAGTGGGAGCTTGAACTGACTTGGGAATTTGATGTGTGAGCTGCTAAAGTAACCAGCATGTCTGAGCCTGAGCTTTGCTTGTGTCAATCAACTTGCACAAAAAAACTTAGTAGTCGACAATGCCGACAACATCACCAAATAGCTGAAAGACAAGTAGCATGCATATCAGGAAGTTCATCTGACTCAGAGACATCAGCTAGTAGCTGTGCCAGTAGGAAACCTACCACCAAGGATAGGAACATTCCCTATATGCAAGATGAAGCAGATCTAGGTTTTGAAATAACGAGTCCCACTTATTCAAGGCATGAAAACAAGCAAGATGGTGGGATCCTATCAGACATAGATGCTAATATGAATGAGGATTCTCCAGGAGATAATGGAACTGTCTCCAGTTGTGAGATAGAGGATAATGATGATGAAAGTGAAATATTTGATGATGAAGTGACAATGGCTGATCTGGTGAAAGTACTTGAGGAACATTTTGGAGATGAATGGCAGCAGCTACTCCATAACCTGTGTAAGCCCATATTTAATCATAATATTTAGCTTATGCACACCTGCCACAGGCTCAGAAGAGATCACAGATGAGGATTTAGACAATATCAGTGTGTTTGCACTTCATGTGGACAGATCAGGCATCTCAAGACAAACATTCTATAAATTGAGACAATTCTTTTGTCATAAGCTCAATCTCAACACAGAATATCTCATACAACGACGCATAGACTTTCTGTCCAATGTCAAGCCAATTTTGATAGATATGTGTATTAACTCTTGCTGTTTATTCAGTGGTGAATGGGCTGATTGTGATACATGTGACTTTTGTGATGCACACCGCTTTCACAACAATGGCAAACCAATTACTCGCTTCTCATATCTGCCCCTGATTCCACATCTACAAGGATATTTTGAGTGCACAGATATGGTCCAATGGATGAACTATCGACACAACTACACCTTTATAGATGGACAGGTTAATGATGTGTTTGACAGTGAAAATTACCGGGCATTATGTGAGGAATATGTGATTGTCAAGGGAGTAAGAATGGGGTTTAAATTCTTTGAGGGACAAAGAGACATTGCACTTGTGTTAGGGTAACACTAACAAGGCTACCAAACACAAGATAAAACACAGTAATAAGAAGTGAAGAGGGGATAGCTCAATGACAGGGGAGATCACACTTGTTTTTAGTGGGATTCCTAAGAGATTGAAACTAAAGATTAGCTATGTACATGCCTACTATTTATACTATTTATTTATGAAAAACCTGAGAAGAATATTAAAACGGCATGTATGCACCCTACATTGCATAGGCATGCTTTCAGCACTTATGTAAGCCCATCCAGCACTGTGTAGGTCCACACGGCACCCCGGCGCTTGCGTAGGCTTCGACTACAGTTGTAGTGCCAGCGCACAAGGAGGCCTGTAATGTATTCAGGGGATTCTCTTAGATAGCTCAATATATGTATGCTATAGTGTCACAGAGCTTCAACAATAAGACAAGCAAAGGTCCAGTAATTTAAATACTGATAGATTAATGAGCTGCGCTATGAAGCTTAAACAACTCAAATCAATGCTTATTTTGATTATTGAAAGATTCAATAGAACTGTGTATGACTCTTTTAGCAAATACAAGAACTATTCCTTGAGAATAGGGGCTGGAAGCTGAATATATGCGCAGTAACTTGGCAGAGACTTGTTATAAGAGCTTCGGATTTTTGTATGCTTATTTGTAACTATTAATAGTTATTTAACAAGGTGTTAAATAATTTATTAATAGAGAAAATAATATGTATTGGATTATCTGAGTGCTTGTACTTGATTAATTCAATAAACTTAGGGCTGGGCCTTGAGTAATCTAGTATTGGCAGGGATTTCAGTAAGGATACTTAGATACTTATTAGGTTTATTATGTAATTAATAAGCCTAAAGGGTAGCTGTGAGGCTGAGGGAACTTAGATGATTAGCTAAGTCCAAGAGTTGCTGACAAAGATTCAAGATGCTGCAAGTGTAGGTGCTTGCAGTGAGTGTATCAGACTAAGGCTATTATTGTCCTTAGGATGATGAGGTAAGCTTCTGTGCTGTACTGTAAAATGTGTGAGAGATAGATTGGTTTTATTGGAAACTTGGCCCTCCTTATATACATTTTGATAACTCAATGATTAGCTAACTATTTAGTTTATGAGGTCATTAGTGAGATCATAATGACCTCATATTCTACTCATTATTTACCCTTTGTTTATCATGTGATTCCCTTCTCTGAGACAAGGGTTCTAACCTCTTGCTTGAACATGAAGATTCAAGGCCGCGGTCCCGGGACAGAAGCAAATGATGAGTCGGCGGAATCTAATAATGACTCGGGTAGTCATGTTTGCAGGACTCAGTCGATTGTTACGACTCGGCATCCCGGCCACAGATCTGATCACATCAATATTCGCTACGTCGTACCGGTGTCATATCGCCTCATTGAGCCCCCAGCTACTTTTATTTATTATAAATAAATTGATAAACTCCCAGACAAATGATATTAAAAGCAGTGTAGTCTAGCTGGAACACAAGCATTATGAAAATTAGAAGGAAAACCTCCTGGCAATGTCGAAAACTGCCATCAATATGAAAATTAGCCCTCAAGCATTAAAAGTATGTATCTAATTAATATAGCAAAGAAATGATTTGCGAGAGAATGAGGAATTATTTGCTAAATTCCCGTTGGCGCTGAGTGGATCCCATCAGGGTATGCTGCTTCGCAATCATCGCAATACAAGTACCTGCACGAATCCACTGTTGGAATAAAATCTCGAAGCTCGCAACAATCAGAAACAAGGACGAATGTGATTTCCGTTTGTCCCTCTGTGTCTCGTAGGAGGCAAACGGATAGCGTAAATACAAAAATCTATACTAGTTATATACGCCTTGAGAACAATAGACGTATGGCAACAAAAGATTACGCTGAACAATGGGGTGGCAAATTGCCGGTGTGGCACCTTATGCATGCTCGCACAGCCCTATATTCTAACATCCACAACTCGCCATTTCCTTTCCTCGTGTAGGGCCCGAAATTTTAACACAAAATTCACAAACATATCCTATAGCCCCCCTTTACCCAGTGTTAAATGGTCCAGCCACCACACGCTTAATCGACCCCCTCAACTTGTCACCATCAGCACCGGTCGACCACCTCAACTCGCTGCCATCAACACCGGGAATCCTGCAAGTTACTATCCATCCTATTTACACTAATGTCACAGAGTCATATCCTAATGAATTTTATTCTTACATATCTCCTTTTTGGTCCAGATAATAAGACTTTTTTTATAAAAACTTAATTAAATACCAGCAACAGAAATTTGTCTCATTATGGCAGGAGAATAATTTCTTTATTAGAAATTGATGATTACACATTTGAAAAGTCTGAGTGCATGTCTGGGGGACGGTACGGCGCATAAGAGCAAGTAAGCTTAAGTTGACGCTAATGGGATGAGATCTGGGGCCGGGATGCCGAGTCGTAACAATCGACTGTGAACTCTCATGTTTGTGACTTGTGTGACTCGGGTAGTCACATTCGTGACTTTTGTGACATCCCGACACCGGAGGCTTATGTAATAAGTCACATGACTCCAAAAATGCGCAAACTAGGCTGCAGCAAGGTGCCGAAAGGTAATAACTAAGTAAATAAAATATAAATAATTAGTTAAAGATTATAATAAATTAACTAAGATATAATAGTATAATATGTATCCATATATGCTATTATTTATGCGAAGTTAAAAGGAATAAGGCCTATTTTTCACAATAAAAATATAATAAAAATACAATAAATTCGAAAGAATATTAAATAATCCACAGAAAATTAAGAGAATATTATGAGATGATGCTGATACATCACAAGGCCTCCATGGGCACACAGTGCTTTGCACTGTGTTCATCGGAGTGTAGGTGGCTGCGTCGGCCTTGAGTCAGCAGCAGTTGTGGCGACCTCGCAATGACGACAGCTGCGTTGATCTTGTGATGATGACGGCTGCGTCAATCTCGCAATGACGATGGCTGCGTCAATCTCGCAATGACGACGGCTGCATCAATCTTGCAATGATGGCGGTGTTGGATAACACCATCGAAATACATGCGGCCCAAGTTGACCGATCCCAAGACCATGTAACATCGGACACAGGCACCCGGTATCCACAACACGTTATTAGTGGTGCCTAGCAATGTACGTGGTCAAGTATATAATCTGGAATTACAGTAGTACTACCTCAGTCCGTTATACGATAAACGTGACTGAGGTAAGTAAAGGTTGTTATGGATCTATACTCGATGTAACTAATAAATGTTTATTAGTTACATTTAGGTACATAAAATACTAGTCCGTTATACGATAAACGTGACTGAGTTACATTTAGGTTTTACTTTCTAACAGGTTATGGGCCTATTTCTTTGAGTAAAACCAAACTATGACATCCCCAACATCCACGGATGCACTTGCACCCTCTATCACTCTTGTCCGTACCAATATCACCTATACTGGTCCTAAACTCGACAAACTAAAATCGAACTACCGGCCTTGGTTGCGTGCCACGGACCTCTTCATTACCCTCACTGGCCTATCTGGTTATATCGATGGCACAATCCCTGAACCCGATATCACTGAACCTCGCACCAAGGCCAACTGGGTAGCCAATAACTCCCTAGCCACTGCTCTCATTATTTCCACCGTCGAGGCATCTGAGCAGGATTACCTGGATCGCAAATTGGGTGCGAAGGCTTGTTGGGAAACGATCCGGCAACATCACCAGAGTGAAGGGCCTATCCGCCAGGTACAATTGCTGCAGGAAGCTCTCACTGCTCGCTGTGCCCGCTCTACTCCCTTACCCGTCACCGCAGAAAAGATTTGCTCCCTCATTGACCGTGCCTACGAAATGGGCGACATCTCAAAGGATTTATTAAAATGCATTGCTCTTTTAGGCTCACTTGGGAATGACTTCAGTAATGTGCGATCAATCATCACCCGGGATATCTCAGCATCCACAGACTCTACTCCATTCACCTCTACCCAACTACGTTTTTATCTAGATAATGAGCAAAATCTACTTAACTCCGACAAGACCCATACCACTGACTCTATTGCCCTCTCGGCCCAATCAAAGTCTGGATCTGTCATCTGTTCGAACTGCAAACGTGCTTACCATGAGGTGGAATTCTGCATCCGTCCTGGTGGAGGAATGGCAGGAAAATCCCTTGAGGAATCCAAACAGGCTCGCCGTGCTACCCGTAGCCCTAAATCTACTGGCCCGGCTCCCAACACACTTCCCCCTGAACCCAAACTGAGCAGCTCAATTTCTCCTACACCCAAACCGAAAATCCCCATTCGACTGCAAGGCGCTGATGGTGTGATCTACATCGTCAACATTGACCCATCCAATCTTTCCTCTTCGAACACACCCACTGCCAACCTGGCCTCTGCCATCCAACCCTCCATTCCTTTCCTTCCCTTATCACCAGATGATCAACTTGAGTATGATGGCTGGCTTGTCATTGAGGAGGAGTTGAAGACAAATATTGACTGGTCCAAACACAGCAAACCTACAATGGCTGCTATCAACACTACTGATATCACCCCTGTGTCCCAAACCACTCGAATGCCTATCTCCAATGACTCGCATCCTTTTTGGATGGATAGCGGTGCCTCCATACATATCTCTCCTAACCGCACTGACTTTCTCACCTTGAAAGCAGTCACTCCCCGCTCTGTTAAGGGTTTGGGTGGTTCTTCCGTCTGGGCAATCGGTATTGGAGACATAAAGTTACGAATAGGTCGCGGTACACATATACTGCTTAAAAATGTCTTATACATCCCGGACACTACAGTACGACTAATATCCATCCACTGCTTGGCAAAAGATTCAAACGTCATAGCACACTTCGATGACATCTCATGTTGGCTTACCTCAAAATCATCTGGAGCTACTATAGCCCAAGGTACTCTACTCCCCCATAAACATCTATACTCCCTCAATCTCTATTCGGCCCAAACTGAACATATTCTCATCGCTCATCACGCACCCACCATTGAATCTTGGCATCGCCGGCTCGGTCATGCGAATTACCAAGCCATTCGCGACATGCTTAACACAGGACTCATCCAAGGTGTGATACCTCCCAACACTTCCATCACTCCTACTAAATGCGATGCCTGTATTCTTGGCAAACAGACAAAAACCCCTGTCCCAAAAATACGTGAAACAGGAGAAGGGCACAGAGCGACGAGAAAATTGGAGAAAGTGTGGATAGATTTATCTGGTCCTAATTCAGTCACTTCACGTACTGGACAGAACTACATCATGAATATTGTAGATGATTATTCGAGTTACTCCTGGACTATTTTACTCAAACTAAAAAGTGAAGCATTCTCCTATCTTCAGTCATGGGAACGCGCACGCGAAGTCGAAACTGGGTTAAAGGTTGGAACTTATCGGACCGACAATGGCGAACTCAAAAGCCATGAAATGGCTCATTGGTTGGCCTCTCAGGGAACCAATCACCAATTCACAGCTCCATACACGTCTGCACACATTGGACGTGTTGAATGGCTGCATCGCACTTTAATGGCCAAAGCCAGAACAATGAGAATATATGCAGGACTACCTCCTTATCTATGGGACGAATTTTATCTCACCGCGACTCATTTACATGTCAAAACAACTACAAAATCCTTACTGGGTAAAACACCATGGGAACTATGGCATGGACGAAAACCAGACTATTCTTACATGAGAGAAATAGGTTGTCGCGCTTTTGTCCTAATTCAAAATAGGGTAAATCCGAAGATCTACGAACACTCCATTGAATGTGTTCTAATTGGATATAATGAAAAATCTAAAACATACAGGTGTTTTGATCCAAAAACACGGCTCATCTACACCTCTTATCATGTTCGATTTCTCGAAAGCCACGATGGTCATCCTCATATTACTACCAACAAGTCTACTGACCCTCTAGACACTGAATCAGAGCCGGAGTTAATACCCTCATCTCCTGATTATCACTCCCTTGATAACCCTGTCCTGCCTGATTCTCCGGTGATCATACCACAGCAGACTTTACCTCCCATGCAGGAGATCAATGATCCACCAGATTTCTCCCTTCGGCGTTCAAGTCGATCCACTGCTGGGCAACCTGTGTCAACTGCTCGACTTGATTGTGCCATTCAGGAATCGAAGGATAGTGCTGAGCATTTGAGATTACAGCGACAGGAACGTTTACATACCATCAATGAGTTACACACAGCAATCCCTGCCTTGACACCAACTCTTAATGACGATAACCTCCAACACATCCTGTCATCTTTCTCCAATTCAGTAAGTACTGATAATGACTTACCTGGTTTACCTGAAACACTTGGAATCGACCCATTAACATGCAACGACGAGCCACTTACTTGGGCTGAAGCCCTTCGTTCGGGGGACGCTTCAAGATGGCAGGCTGGATTCCAGGAAGAGTTGGACTCCCTCAAGAATATGGGGCTGTACAAGCTAATTCCCCGTTCCGACGTTCCTCAGGGATGCAAAATCCGAAAAGGGCGCCCAGTTTTTCGCATCAAACATGATGAATCTGGAAAAGCCATTCGTTGGAGAGTCAGGTTAGTCTTTAAAGGTTTTGAACAAGTGTACGGAAAAGACTACCATAAAACTACCTCACCGACTGCACGCATGGAATTCTGGCGAATTTTGCTCCATATTGCCACCACTCTTGGTTGGGATGCACAACAAATCGATATCAAAACCGCTTTTCTCTATGGTCTACTACCTGATGATGAAGTACAATACATGGCACAGCCTGAAGGTTTTGAGGAATCTGGGAAAGAAGACTACGTGTGGATGATAGTCCGGGGCCTATACGACGAACTCCCAATGGTATCATCATCGCTGCGGTACATGTCGATGATTTTCTCTCGATAGCGAGCACTGCCACTGAAAACAGTGCCTTTAAGGACGAAATGCGTTGTGTATGGACTATTTCAGACCTTGGCTCCGTCTGTTTTGTTGTTGGCATCGCGGTGGACTGGGATCGACCCACGAAGTCCGTCCACCTATCCCAAACTGCACTTATCGATAAAATCGTACGTCAATTTGGTCAGGCAGATTCTACTACTGTTTCTACACCTATGGATCACAGCCTCAAACTTCGTAAATTTGACCGAACCTCACTATCGACTATTGAAATCACTAACCTACTCAAAATACCTTATCGATCTCTCATTGGATGTCTCCTTTATTTAGCAATCTCCACGTGGCCCGACATATCTTTTGCTGTTCAACAACTCTCGCAATTCCTCGACAGCTACTCCACATCACACTGGAATGCTGCCATCCGCGTTGTTCGCTATTTAAAAGGAACACGAAACCTTAAACTATGCCTTGGTGGTTCTAATGATATCATGCTTACCGGCTATACTGATTCTGACTGGGCCAACTGCCTCGATACCTGTCGCAGCATTAGCGGATATACCTTCACTTTAGGATCTGGCGTCATATCATGGAGCACGAAGAAACAAAAAACCGTTGCTGCCTCCTCCTGTGAGGCTGAATATGTCACTGCCTTCGAAACTGTCAAAGAGGGCACTTGGCTTCGATCATTACTATCCGGGATCTCATTCCCTTGCTCTACCTCCACCACCATCTTTTGTGATAACAATGCGGCTATTAACCTTTCCGAAGATCCTCTCCTACATTCCCGCGTCAAACACATCGATATTAAATTCCACTTCCTGCGGGAACGCGTCCTTTCACAAGATTTTTTCCTACATTATGTCAATACTTCTAATAATCTTGCCGATATTTTTACCAAACCACTCGAACCATCTAAATTTGTCAAGATTCGCAGTTTTCTAGGTCTTCGATGAAACCTGCGAAGAATCGCAGTTTTTTGGTCTTTGATGCAGGAAGCACCATGCGAGGAGGAGTTATAATGGTGAGGAGTTTCAATGGTGAGGAGGAGTGTTGGATAACACCATCGAAATACATGCGGCCCAAGTTGACCGATCCCAAGACCATGTAACATCGGACACAGGCACCTGGTATCCACAACACGTTATTAGTGGTGCCTAGCAATGTACGTGGTCAAGTATATAATCTGGAATTACAGTAGTACTACCTCAGTCCATTATACGATAAACGTGACTGAGGTAAGTAAAGGTTGTTATGGATCTATACTCGATGTAACTAATAAATGTTTATTAGTTACATTTAGGTACATAAAATACTAGTCCGTTATACGATAAACGTGACTGAGTTACATTTAGGTTTTACTTTCTAACAGGCGGATACGGCCGTGCAATGATGGCGACAGTGGCGATGACTTTGCAATGGCAGCACGATTACATAATCGTTCTCACACCGTGCCTGCACTGCTACATGTAGCTATAATTAAAATAAACTAAAATCAAAAATAAATGGCAAAAATATATATTATATATATTGCCCTGACAACTTGGTGTCTCAACAGATGGCTTTCAGGTATATTTATCACATGTATTTGCTGTAATTACAACCCTTAACATATATCCATAGATATTCGCAATTCGACCGGCCAAGGGGAAGAATAAAAGTAACTCTGCATGGCCAATTATCCTTATTAACTACAATCTACCTCCCACCATCCAAATGTGCACAGAAAACCTTATCCCCTTAGGAGTAATCCCTGGTCCCCACTCCCCCAAATCCCTTGACTCGTTCTTCATTCCTTTCATTGAAGAATGCCTGCTACTTGCTCATGGTGTCCAAACATATGATGCACTCACCAACAAGTCCTTTGATCTGCATGCATATTCAATCACTGTGTTTGGTGATCTTCCTGCAATGTCAAAGCTTCTCTGTCTTAAAGGCCATAATGGTTTCCATCCCTGCCACTTCTGCCTTATCTCTGGGACCAAGATGACTCATAATGCAAACAGAGTTTACTATGTGTGAAGAGTGGTGGAAGTTCTAACCATTCTATATATGAAGAATATCGACCATTTAGGTATGACACGTAGTTGTATTGACTGTTTAAGTCCAATACACGCTGAACAAGTATTGACTATTTAGTTCAATACGTCTGAGTGAAGTAACTATCTAAGTTAGAGTAGATAGCTAAAACGAATAAAGGGAATCGACCGTTACGAGACAATGTGGTGGAAGTATTAATAGGTTGGGGTCATGGTATTCTTTTGAAGTTGGGGAATTTGGGTTTGGGTTGTGGGTCCTGCAACATAGTGTACTAGTTTGAGAATTTGATGTGGAGGGAAGAGATAGGGGGATAAAAATTTCTTTTAGCGGTTCTACATTTTTATATTAAATTCAAACTCTGCTCGGTTATTGAGGTGAAAGGCCGAGGGGGGTGAATAGTAAGGAGTAGAATTAAAGTAAATAAACAATGTTGTTGTCATGAACAGGTGAAATGATCATTAGATTCGATAAATAGTTTTGTAAGCTCTGAGGAGAGCGGGCACATTATGAAGGTCATTGCCATTTAACCAGGTGTCCTCTTCCAGTCCATACCCTTTCTATCAAACTTGGAAGAGGAGTCAATTTCGATGGTTTTTGTGCCTTACTATAGCTTCTACTTCATACTCCTCATCGTTACGATCAAGTTCCCGTGGATTCTCGAGTAGTTCCCTTGATCCGAATTCCTTAGGGGAGAGGTGGTACTTTTTAAGATGGTCTCAGTTGATCACTGGATGTAGTTGGTATTCTGAGGGAATGTGGAGTTGAAAGACTTGAGGATTGATCTTCTCCAAGACTTCGAATGGTCCTATTCATCTTTGTATACATAAGTTTCCTCCTGGATCCTTTGGCTTTGACAAGCTTGAGGGAATGGGGATTGATCAGAACATAATCTCCTTCTGAGATAATTTTTAAAGTTTTGGGTTATCCTCCTTGGTGTGAAGAGTAGTGGAAGTTCTAACCATTTTATATACGAAGAATATCGACCGTTTAGGTATGACACTAAGATGTATTGACTGTTGAAGTCTAATACAGAACGAACGCGTATTGACTACTCAGTTCAATACGGTAGAAGGAAGTAGCTATCTAGAATAAGGTAGAGAGCTAAAACGAATAAGTAGAATCGACTGTCTAGTGCGATTCTGAATGACTGCTCGAGAGTAAAGTAGAGTACTAGAGAGTCGAATAATAGAATAGCGTGGATGTGGTCCACGCGAGTAGCAATGAGGATTGAGTTTTGACTGGTACAGTTCAAAACTCTGATAGAGTAGATAGCTAAAGCCCGTCTGTGACGGTCGAGATGATACACCAATCACAACTTACAGGACACTAATGGGTGTCTGGGTAAGTCGTGGTTGCAGTGTAAAAAGTGTCTGAGTTCTAAACTACGGGCGCTAGAATACATAAGTCTGCGTGTGCACCCACAAGAGTCGATGTACCGCATACATAGGTCGTCGAACTAATTATAGATATAATAAAAGAGAGAAAATAGAAATAATAAAGGAGATATAGTAAGAGCTCATCCGACTATATTTCCTGAGTGTATTTCGCCATACCTCTCACACTTAGTGGATTGTCAAGAGCTGTTTGAAAAGGCAAATCGCAAAGAAATCGAGATGCAATGGGAATTTGAAGCAAAATTGGAAAATTCGTAAGTTTTTCGATTTGTCGAATCTTTTTTTCAATTTTGATAATTTGTTTTTCAGTTGCATGATGTGCTTTAATACGAATTTTGTGTGCAAGAAAACAAATGTGTTGTCAAATTGTGATTGTTGCAATCAAATGCATCAGGCCTGCTATTGGACTATAAATAGGCCAGCTAGAAAACCGTGTTGGAGTCGAAACAACAGTCAAAAGATAATTGAAGAATCAGACAATGAGGTCGAAAATGGTAGTCCTGGAATTCGTAAACTTGGGCAAAGGAAGAATATCCGTCACAATGCTATGTCGAGATTGTCGAAATTTTCAAGATGGTCGAGAAGGTCAGAAAATCGATCGGATAACCACTTGGAAAAGGAAATGAAATCAATGCAGGAAAAAATGTCAGAAATGGAGAAAATGATTGAGGATTTAATCAGTGAGGTCAAAGCATTCAGAGATGGTTTTTCAGTTTTGTTGAAGAAATTGGTTGAATGCAGGGATTTTAGTGAAGGAACTGATATTAGTGTTAATAGTGGGAGATTTAGGGGGGCATGGTTTGATAAGATGGCAGAATTGAGAGAGGAGGGAATTGAGGAGTTATAGATATTTGAAAATTTGATTTAATTGATGTTTTTGGTGTTTTGATTATGTTTTTCGATTTTGTCGAATAAATGTTGAAATAAGTGTCAAAAGATAGTTGAGTGAAATTTTTAATGTTGTGGAAGATTTGGATATTTTTGATGAAATTCTTTGATAAGGTCAAAAGCATGTTCGAGGTCTTGAGATCCTAACCACAAAGTTTCTTCGTCTGTTCCTTCATAACCTAACCAAGCAACTAAATATTGTAATGAATCTTTATATCTTTTATTGAATTTTGAATCCAAAATTTCTTGAATTTTATATTCGGGTTCTTCTTCAACATAAATTGGTGGAGTGTTACGACTGTGTCGCAACCCGACGGTCCCTGAGGTTATTGCCACCTATTGACATTTCAAGTTATCATTCAAGTCATCACATCAGAAACCGTCGGTCTCCTGATGCTGACAAATGCTTACATGGTGATCAAACTCTGTTTATGCCCCCATCAAAATATACTTGTACTATCTGGTTATACTTTGATACGTCCTCTTTTTATTATGATGATCCGTTCTACTCTATGTTTCACATATGCCTATATATACTTGTAACCCTCAGACTATTTCCTTTTCTCGTAATCCTGCTCTCAGTTATCTCACAGCCTCCAAACTTATTGTAACCTTCCCATTCCTAGTCAAGCTTATTTGTCAATACCATTTTCTGCTCTTCTCCTAGTTAGTATTTTCTAGATGCTGAATACTTGTATATGAACCCACTGTAGTTGCAGTTACTAGGCAATCAGAATATACTATACCCTCTTACACCTCTAGAAGTCTTATACTAAGTATCCCACTATCCACCTTCACAGGTGCTCGCCCACTCTCAGTCCCCAACCCCTTGGCCCGACACTCAACTTATCCTTCGGTCCCAATCAGTAATTCACCAAGAGGTACTCATTAGGACTAGTCTTCACCCATCTGAAATCTAAGGACACCCAATGGTTATTTGCGAGGGCACAGCATATAAGCTGAAGCCAAGTCCTTCCGATTGGTCCCTGTTGGCCTACCGACACTAGTCAGTTTTCAGTTCTTAACATGGAGGAGGAGTTTGTTTTCGATTTGGGAAAGTATTGGGATAAAATGGTTCTAACATTGAAATGTGAAAGACAGTGTGAAGGGTATGCATATATGCATGATTGGACAGTGGAATAATATACATATTATAGTACTTTATTATCTAGTTTCTATTCCTTTTCTTTAATTCTCTATATCCTTCGAGCATACCCGTATTTCTTAGTTCGAAGTCTTGTGTATACCTATGGGCACTCTCGGTGCCAAGAGACAGACACTTTTTACCCAGCAGACACCACCTCGTAATGACCCAGACGTCGAATAGCGAGAGGTGTCAAGGGTAACATCTCAGCTACTTATAAAGGTAGCAACTTCTTGCGTATTAATAATCTTTGGACTCGAACCGCGAAGGTTGAGTCCCACTCTCAAGTCTTTGCACTCATCGACACTCTAGTCGATTCGTGCTGCTATATCTCTACCTCTGATATTCAGTCTTTCGCTGATTATCTTTCTTACTTCTAGCTACAAGTTGTACCGTAAAGGTCAACTCTTCTTTTCTCCGGTCCTTATTGTCACGAGCAACTGTACAGTTGCTCTTGTGATGTGTAGTGCATCTCTTTACTAGTACTATCAGTCTAGTAATCTACAGTATTGTACAGGATGGTCAATACTTAATAATAGTAGTTGAATAAATACTATTCCTCGTACATCGAGCAGTCAGAATCTATCGACTCTTCACAGACAGGATGAATTCCTTTGAGATGATTGGGAAGTTTTAATGTGTATGAATGAGATCCTGGTCGAGCAATGATTTTGAATGGGCCTAATAATTTTTCTGATAGTTTTTTCAATGGTCAAGTCATTCGAATAAAGTCGGATTGTACAAAGACTTGAGAATGGATTGGAAGATCGAATGATTCTTTTCAATGTATGTCAGAATATTTTTGATAATGTATTTGCACTTTTTGGATATTTGATTTGAGATGTTTATGTAGAGCTTTGAGATCTGTCATATAATCATGAGCTAGAGCAGAAGCTAGATCTTTTTCAGGGTGAATTTCTAACAATGGATGATAACCTTTATCAGCAAAAAATGGTGTTTCACCAGTTATTTCAGAAGGTGCATTGTTGTAAGTGAATTCGGCTAAAGGAAGTAACTCGGCCCAATTGTCTTGTTGATAATTGGAATATATTCGTAAATATTGTTTGAGAGTTTGATTGACTTGTTCAGTTTGTCCATCGCCTTCAGGATGGTATCCCAAAGTGAAATGTAATTTCATGTCGAGTGCTGTTCCGAGAGATTGAAAGAAATGTGACACAAATTCAGATCCTCAATTGGAAGTCACATGACTTGGGACTCCATGTTTTGAAAAGACATGTAATACGAAAAGTCGAGTGAGTTCAGGGGCATTGATCATAGTATGAGTTGGAATGAATATTGCTTGTTTTGAAAGTCAATCGACAATTACGAGTATTAAGTTGTAACCATTCAAGATTGGTAATTGTTCAATAAAATCCATTGAGATCAAATGCCATGGTTGAAGAGGGATCAGAAGTTGCTTAAGTAATCCAACAGGTCGATGTCGTGGAGTTTCAATTTTGTACATGTTACACATGAGCAAATAAAATCTTGAATATCTTGTCAGAGTCATGGCCAAAAGAAATCTCAATATATTGTTCGATACATTTTCATTTGACTGAAATGACCTGCAGTAATATGATCATGTCTTGATTAAATAAAGAATTCAAAGTCGGAGATTTTGAGAATTGGGAATGTAAACATAAAAAGTCTTGGTTGTTCCGTTGCCAATCTTCTTCAGTACTGTCAGAAATTTGTCAAAATTTGTCGAGAGTGAATTGATCTTCTTTTTGAGCTTTCAATATATCTTTCAATAGTTGATCTGTATCCATAATAAGAGTAGCTTTTCTCGCTATTGGAAGATAATATGTTGCACGTAAGGAAGCTGTGATTTGTTCATTTGTAAATACCGGTTGAAGATTAGTCGGATTCTTTTTCAAATAGTCAGGTTCATTCGGATAAATGTCATTTCTTCTTGAAAGAACATCTGTTTTCAAATTTAGTTTTCCCGGTTGAAATCAAATAATCAAATTGAAAGTCGATAAATATTCTGCCCATTGAGCTTGTCGACAAGACAAAATGCAAGTTGTTGCAAAATATTTGAGATTCTTGTGATCTGTTAAAACTTCAATTGGTTCTTTTGTTCCTTTGAAATAATGTCACCAAATTTTGAAAGATTCAAATATTGCCAATAATTCTTTATTGTAAGTATCATAATTGATTTTGGAGGTTGAAAGAGTTCTTGAATGATAAGTGACTGGATGAATTTCATTATCAGGAGTCTGCATAGAAAATATTGAAGCTATGGCATGATCGGAAGCGTCAGTTTCAAGTATGGGTTTGTAGTCTGGATTCCAATGAATTAAAATCAGAGCTGTAGTAAATTCTTTTTTCAAATAGTTTAATGCATGTCGACATTTTTCATCGAAATGCCATTGAACTTTTTTTTGAGTAAGTCAAGTCAACAGTAAAACGATTTCAGAGTAACTTGGAATAAATCTTCGATAGCAATTTGTGAATCTGTCACGAATCGATTATTCTTCGATAAAGTTGAATAATATTCTATCAACCCAACTCGAAAGCCTTGTTTGATGAAGTATATATTTGCCCTGTCGATGAAGTAAGAGGCTATTACCAGTCGCAAGAACTCATGGAAGTATTTGTCAAAGAAGTTACGACAAAGTAGATTACTAATATCACTAATATACAGATATTTTGACTGACTTCCCTCGCTCCTTTCATAGCCCTTTTATGCTTTTCGTCATATCATTATGACTATGTTATGAACTAATTATGAAATCAAATATGACGTCGAAATGAGACATGTCGAAAGAGATTTGATGGTGTCGATTAATGTTCGGTTTTGTCGAGTTGAATTCAATAGGTCGAAGAGTTGTCGAACATTACCTTTGAATGTTTGTGACAATATGTGACATGTGATGGTTGTGACAGTATCCTCCCTTTGTGACTGAGCCCATGAGGTCAGAGTTTGAAAAGTTTTTTCATCGTCTATTTTCGTGTTCTTCAATCAATGTCTGATATAGAAGTCGATCAACTCGAATCAGGATCTGAGTTTTTGGGTTTTGAGGATAGAGATGTGGTTGTTAATGCGATTGGTAAGTTGATTTCTGGGATTTCTTCAAAATTAGTTAATTAGTTATTTTTTTAGAAGAAATTCCCAAAAAACAGATTGAAGATTCTGAAGAACCGTATAATAAGGCGACTCATAAAGGAATTGGGATGCAATGGGAATTTGAGGCAAAATCAGACAATTCGTAATTTTTCGGTTTTGTCGAATTCTTGTCGAATTTTGCTAATTCGTTTTTTCTAGTTGCACAATGTGTTTCAATATGAATTTCGTGTGCAAGAAAAGTAATGTGTCGTCGAATTGCTATCGGTGCAATCGATTGCATCGGGCCTGTTATTGGACTGTAATTAGGCCAACCGGAAAACCACGTCGAAATGGAAAGAAAAGTCGAAACGTGATCGAAGAATCAGAAGATGAAAATGAAAATGGTAGTCCAGAGATTCGAAAGCTTGGGCAAAGGAAAAATAGTCGTCACAAGGTCATGTCAAGAATGTTGAATTTTTCTAGACGGTCGAGAAGGTCGGAACATCGGTCGGATAAAGACTTGGAGAAAGAGATAAAATCAATTGGTGAAAGGATGTCAAAATTAGAGGAAACAATGGAAGATTTAATCGGTGAGGTGAAAGCGTTCAGAAAGGATTTTTCAGTTTTGTCGAAGAAATTGGTCAAAAGTGGTGATTTTAGTGAAGAGACTGACATTAGTGTGAATAGTGGAAGATTTAAGAGGGTGTGGTTTGATAAGATAGAGGAATTGAGAGAGGAAGGAATTGAAGATTTGTAGTTACTTTTAAAATTTTGATATAATTGATGTTTTTGCGTTTTAATATGTTTTTTGATTTTGTCAAATAGATGTCGAAATAAGTGTCGAAAGATAGTTGAATGAAATTTTTAATGTTGTGGAAGATTTGGATATTTTTGATGAAATTCTTCAATAAGGTCGAAAGCATGTTCGAGATCTTGAGAACCTAACCACAAAGTTTCTTCGTCTGTTCCTTCGTAACCTAACCAAGCAACTAAATATCGTAATGAATCTTTATATCTTTTATCGAATTTTGAATCTAAAATTTCTCGAATTTCATATTCAGGTTCTTCTTCAACATAAATTGGAGGAGGAGGAGGTTGTTTTCGATTTGGGAAAGTATTGGGATAAAATGGTTCTAACATTGAAACGTGAAAGATGGGATGAATTCCTTTGAAATGATTGGGGAGTTTTAATGTATATGAATGAGATCCTGGTTGAGCAATGATTTCGAATGGGCCTAATAATTTTTCCGATAATTTTTTTGATGGTCGAGTTGTTTGAATCAAGTCGGATTGCACAAAGACTTGAGAATGGATTGGAAAGTTGAAAGACTCTTTTCGATGTATGTCGGAATATTTTTGATAACGTATTTGCACTTTCTGGATGTTTGATTTGAGATGTTTATGTAGAGCTTCGAGATCTGTCGTATAATCGCAAGCTAGAGCGGAAGCTACATCTTTTTCAGGTGAATTTCTAACAATGGATGATAACCTTTATTAGCAAAAAATGGTGTTTCACCAGTTGTTTCGGAAGGTGCATTGTTGTAAGCGAATTCAGCTAAAGGAAGTAATTCCGCCCAATTGTCTTGTTGATAATTGGAATATATTCATAAATATTGTTCGAGGGTTTGATTGACTCGTTCGGTTTGTCCATCGCCTTCAGGATGATATCCGGAAGTGAAATGTAATTTCATGTCGAGTGCTGTTCCGAGAGATCGAAAGAAATGTGATACGAATTCGGATCCTCGATCAGAAGTTACATGACTGGGGACTCCATGTTTTGAAAAGACATGTAATACAAAAGGTCGAGCGAGTTCGGGAGCGTTGATCGTAGTATAAGTTGGAATGAATATTGCTTGTTTCGAAAGTTGATCGACGATTACGAGTATTGAGTCGTAACCATTCGAGGTCGGTAATTGTTCAATAAAGTCCATCGAGATCAAATGCCATGGTCGAAGAGGAATCAGAAGTTGCTTAAGTAATCCAACGGGTCGATGTCATGGAGTTTTCGATTTTGTACACGTTACGCATGATCGAATGAAACTTTGAATATCTTGTCGGAGTCAGGGCCAAAAGAAATCTCGATATATTGTTTGATACATTTTCATTTGACTGAAATGGCCTGCAGTAATATGATCGTGTCGTGATTGAGTCTTCTTCGATACTCTTCACACGCCTGAAGAGTATCCCTTTTCAATTTTCTGATTTAACATTCGATGCTTGATTTGACTGGTCAGATTGAGTTGTCGAATCTTGGACTTCAACGATTCGTCCTTTTGCAATTTGATGAGTTTTTCTTTTCAGACAATCCCTCGCTGAATGACCTTTCTCCCCACATAATATACATAACCCTTCCTTAAATCTTCTGTCTCATTCGGCAGGAAGTAATCGTCCATCGGGTCCTAGAATTGTCGAAGATGGTTTTGCTGGAGTCGAAGGCCTAAATGTTCTTGAAGTCGAAGTTGTCAGCTTTGATGTCAAAGGTGTTCGTGATGTCAAAGGATACGTCGTAGGTGTCGTCGATTGTCTTCTTTCAAATCTTCGCGGAGTCGAACTTGATTCTGTTTCGCGTTGTCGTTCATTCTCTCGCATCCAATAGTAAGAATCGAGTCGAAGGGCTGCCGTTTGCAGTTCGGCAAAACTTTCGGGCTGAACTTGAAGCTTCACTATTTCATCCTTAATTTGATTCGGAAGTCCTTTATAAAATTGTTGTCGTAAAGTGACTTTGTCATATCGAGTTTGAGCAGTGAGACTTGTAAATTGAATCGAATACTTCGCAACATGATGATGAGCTTTCATTCGAAGATTATCGAGTTTTTCTTCGGCTTCTCCTTCTGCATCAATTTCTCCAAACTGAGCATATAATTCATCTAGAAAATCGAGATAATCCACAAGGAAAGATGGCGGAGGAATTGGGGGATTTAATAGAAAAGGTTGCCACCACTCTTGAGCCGTTTTCCGGAAATATGAAGTTACCATCGTAATTTTCGATTGATCGGATTCGAACGATTTTGGTCGAGATCAAAAGACCATTTCGCATTGAGCAATAAAATTCTTCAACATTGAAGGTTCTTCTCCAGTAAACTCTTCGGGCTTATTCACTGTGATTTCGTGCTCCTTTGAAACTATCTGATCCTTCAATACTTTTCCGAGTGCATCTCTGAAATGTCAAAACATTGTTTCATCCTCAGATGTAACAGGTTCAGGTCGTGGAGATTCGGGCAAAGGAGTTAAAGGGGATTCAGATTCTTGAATTGGCAAGATCGGTTCTTCTCGAACTTCTTCGGGTTCTTGGATTGAAGACATCGCAGTTCTTCTAGTTTTGGTTAAAGGAGAAACTGGAATTCATGATAGCCAAATAACTCTCGGTGAAGGAGTGGGAGCCACAGATTGAAGTGCTGTGGAACTTGATGCTTTGGTAGTCTTGGATCACATCCTGGGCTTCATCTACAGTTGATAGTCAAAATATACTGTCACGAATCGATTATTCTTCAATAAAGTCAAATAATATTCTATCAACCGAACTCGAAAGCCTCGTTCGACGAAGTATATATGTATTCACCCTGTCGATGAAGTAAGAGGCTATTACCAGTCACAAGAACTCACGGAAGTATTTGTCGAAGAAGTTACGACAAAGTAGATTACTAATATCACTAATATACAGATATTTCGACTGACTTCCCTCGCTCCTTTCGTAGCCCTTTTATGCTTTTCGTCATATCATTATGACTATGTTATGAACTAATTATGAAATCATATATGACGTCGAAATGAGACATGTCGAAAGAGATTCGATGGTGTCGATTAATGTTCAGTTTTGTCGAGTTGAATTCGATAGGTCGAAGAGTTGTCGAACGTTACCTTTGAATGTTTGTGATAATATGTGACATGTGATGGTTGTGACAGAATCCTAAAAACAATTGAATGTCATGGACTTTTTGTGATTTGGGCCAATCTTGAATAACTTTGATTTTTTCTTGATCCATATATACACCTTGAGGAGAAATAACATATCCTAAAAATTTGACACTGGTTTTGTGAAATTCACATTTTTTGGGTTTTGCAAATAATCAATTTTGTTGAAGCCATCAAAGAACTTCTTGAACATGTCGTAAATGTTCCTCAATGTGAAGAGTCGATAGATTCTGACCGTTCGATATACGAAGAATAGTGTCTATTCAACTACTATTAGCAGATATTGACCGTACAGTACAATACCGTAGATTACCAGACAAGCTGTGCTAGTAAGAAGACACGCTATGCGTCACAAGAGCAACTGTACTGTTGCTCTTGACGGCTAGAATGAACGAATGAAAGAGTTGACCTTCACGGTACAACTCGTAGCTAGATGTAGAATAGATAATCAACGCAAAGCTGAATATCTAGAGTAAAGAAATAATAGCGCGAGTCGACTATAATGTCGACTAGCACAAAGACCTTAGATTGGAACTCGACCTTCGCAGTTCAAGTCCAAAGTACGTTAGTATGCAAGAGAATACTACCTTTAAGGGTAGTTGAAACGTTACCCTTGACACCTCTCGCTATTCGACGTCTGGGTCATTTACGAGGTGGTGTCTGCTGGGTAAAAGTTGTCTGTCTCTTTTGGTGCCGAGAGCACCCACACGTATACACAAAGCTTCGAACTACAAAATCAAGGTGTGCTCGAAATATAGAAAGAATATAAAGAAAGAAAATAAAAGGTAAATAATAAAGTACTATAATCCAGTTATTATTCCTTAGTCCAGGTATGCATATATGCATACCCTTTACAGTGCCCCCCAGTTCGAAGGGATGTGCTATACTAGGTGTCGAAGAGCATCTGGGACGCTGCCCCAAGCTTCCTGTGAGGATCCCCCAAGGTCCAAAATGAGGTTTCCCCATCGTTCCCTTTTTACTCTGAAGGATTCAGCTATTCTCGCCTGAGTCAAATCACTAGAATTCCTGTACAAGGAGTCGGCCCATCATCTGTAGGCTTTCTCTCTGCAACGAACGACTGCGCGGACACTAACCAGCGGAGCGGAAATCCGCGCGAGAAGAGGAGCATTGGGGAGGGGAAACGAAGACGCAGGCAGTGGGGCAGGAACGTGTGGCTGAATGGTGGTCTCTGTGGGAGGCGTCAGGACGAGGGCCTCGAGTAAATCTACTAAGCCAGCAATAGAGAGGACATTCGCTGAGTCTGGGGGCAGACGGTGAAGCTCCACTATGATGTGCCGGAACATAGAGAGTTTAATCTCCTGTGCTGCTTGTGCAAAGTTCTTCCCCTCTGCGAGATCCTCGAAGGAGAGATAGAAATCCTCCATTATCTCCGACAACGGAGCCAGACCACGACAACCCTTGAGGCTCCCTTGAAGGACCGGTTGCTGAAGTACTGGCACGAGCTGTGATAGCACCCTTCTGACAGGAAACTGTTCGGAAGGGTAGTTGACAGCTACTCGCATCCAGAAAGTTGTGGATACAGGCTCAGTGAGGGGAACCGGGCTGTCAAGGACGGGAATAGGAGATTGTTCTCGGAGAGGAGTGGTGGCTTTCTGCATCTCCTTCGCCTTTCTGCTTGCCATGGGATCGATGACGTCCGGTGTAGGGGGGTCCAAATCAACATCCATTCGCTCTGGTGGAAGGTCCTGGATAGGGCTACCCAAGGACACGCAATATGAATACGGAGAGTCGGGAGGGATACCCGGTGACGGCGGAAGTTGGGTCGGTACCGGTATATTTTTCGGGGAGGGAGAGAGACGAGGCGCCAGAATCGGGGAAGGTTCGTGTTGGGCTGAGGGAGTGTGTGTCGGGTGGAGGATGGGAGGGGGCCTCGACATCCCAAGTGAGGTTGGGACTGGTACAGCTTTTGAAGAGGGAGGTAAATGAGGCGTTAGAATCGGGGCTGAGGGAGTGTGTGTAGGGTGAATGATGGGAAGGGGCCTCGACGTTGGCAAGAGATGTGGGACTGGAATCGTGGAAGGTTCACGTTCCAGTGACTGTTGACTAGGGCGGTGACCCCTCCATACTCTGGATGGCGGTCTCCACGTTTGTCTTTGGTTGGGGTCGCTGGTTACGAAACGAACTTTAGACGGGAGAAGGAACCCTTCATGGCAATCCTCTCCCAGAGATCGGATGCTATACACGCCATTCCTGTTCTCGTCCTCCTCCTCATCCTCGTCTGAGGAAAACTCAATTGGTCCCCTATGGTATCCCTTTTCTTGTTGGGGCAGCGTTTGACCGTCCCCTCGGGTAAGAACTATGCGTTGCAACTTAATGCGTCGAAGTAGCTCCCAGTCGTAAAAGATGGTACCCTCCTTCTCCTTCCAGCTCTTGGTTCCCGTCGTCCTAATACAAGGCGTCCCACCCTCACTATCATCGGTCTCCGCGAAGTCGGCCCATTTCTCTCCCACGGGGGGAAGGATTGGCATGGAAGCTCTGTTTCCGCATTGCGCTCTGTACTCACGCCGCTGCCGCTTGGAGGGGACTCCTTCTCTTGCTCCCCTCGCCTCCTGTTGACTTCTATACTCAGCACGCCTTTCTCTTTTGTGGGTGAGTCTCCTTGCGTTGTGTTCTTCCATAAACATTTCCTGCTTCCGCATGCTAGCAGCGACTTCCTCAGATGACGGTCTGACGGAGGGGCCTAACGGCTTGCTCCAATCCGTACCGGTATTTTCCCTCGGCTCATCACCAAAGGAGAAAGTCGACAGGGGGGTTGATTCTTGGGTACCCCAATTGCTCTCGACATTGTCTGTACGAGGCACGCGGGTGATGAATCCCCCGCCGGTCGTGGATGTACTGGCTGTCGGGGCTTGTGGGACCTTTTTGAACTTAGGGAGGACTTGCTTGTTTTGTTGGAAAGGGAGCATTATAGCACGATAAAAGTGGTGAAGTTGAAGATAGAGGGAAGGGCTGTAGATAGGTGAAGGACATGGTGTGAAAGATAAAGAAAATTTATGCGAATTTACGTGTACTTTTTTTTATATATATATTGAATTGAAACTCCGCTCGGTTGGTCGTTAAATAAAATTCATTAATTGTGGCCGGGTTTTGGGGAAATGTGTCCGCTGCCAATTAATGGTTGTCCCAATCGACCGAAGGGATAGAAAAATGAAAAAGAATAAAAGCCAATGAGATGGCTCACTGAATAACTGAGATATTTCTGAAAGGAAGTTACAAAAGAGAGGGAATAGATGATTCCTTGAGCGCATATATCCCGTTAAATGTTGAACAGCGCCTTGTACGCCCTCAGAAGTGCCGGAGCATTTCTAAGGTCAGTGCTGCTTAACCACGAATCCTCCTCGGGTCCATAACCTTTCCAGTGCACCCTAAATAGCAGACGATTTCGCTGTTTCCTATGTCCAACAATAGCTTCGACTTCATATTCTTCATGATCTGATTTCAACTCTCTTAGGTTCTCAAGTTGGGGCCTCAGACCTAGCTTGGAAGGAGAGGGTTGATATTTCCGCAGATGATCCCGATTAATGACTGGATGCATAGGATACTCCAGGGGAATCTTAAGCCTAAATACTTGAGAGTTCAATTTCTCAAGGACCTCGAATGGTCCAATCCGTCTTTGTATTAGTTTCTTCCCCATTCCCTTGACTTCCACCAGTTCGAGGGAGTGGGGGTTCACCAATACAAAGTCTCCCTCAGAGATATCTTCTACAGGTCTTTGCTTCTTGTTATACGCTTGTGCTTGAATCTCTTGGGCTCGAGCGATTGAATCCCGCGCCATCTGCCGATGATTTTCTAGCTCGAGGATCCATTGGTCGGCCATAGGGCTGTCTGATAGTTCTCTAGGAACTAGGGGCTCGTCACCTCCTAGGACTCGAGACATTCCTCTTGGGAGGTATCCCATTAATAAGAAGGCCGGGGCATAGTTTGTGGAACTGTGAACAGTCGAGTTGTATGCGTGAACAACTACCTCAATCCACTGGGACCAGCTTTCCTTAGCAGAGGCACAATAGGCTCGAAGCATCTGTTCTATGGTCGCATTCATATTCTCCGTTTGCCCATCTGTTTGAGGATGATGAGCCGAAGATACCGCAAGGGTGGTACCATAGATCTTACAGACTTCCCACCAAAACCTGCAGGTCCATCTCTTATCCCAGTCACAGATTATTCGAGAGGGCAGTCCGAAGGGGCTTGCTACCTGTTTGACAAATATTTGTGCGAATCCTTCAGCCGTAAGGTTCGAAAAGGTAGGTATTGTAATAGCGTAACACGTCAATTTATTAACGGCAACGAAGACTGCAGAATATGAATCCTTTCCTGAATCGGGTAGTCCAGTGATTAAGTCCATAGAAACTACCTCGAATGGCCTAAAAGGTATGTCAGCCGGTCTGAGGGCTCCTTGACGAGCGGTGCGATCGACTTTGGTTTTTTGGCAGACATCGCAGGTACGCGCGTACGACACGCAATCTTGTAGCATTCTTGGCCAAAAGAACCGGTCTTTCATCAGGTTGAACAACCGCTGGCCTCCGGCGTGTGCTCCCTCAAAAGGGTTATCATGCACCAACCTTAGACTCGAGTTAATCATGGTTCTGGGTACACAGACTCGACTTTTCCAGTCCGAGTCGCAAAAGTACAGGAGTCGGTTTGCTCCCACGAAGTAGTGAGAAGGAGTAACAACCGCATTGGGTGAAGGGGTATCTAAAGCGTAGAGATTCCTGAAAACCGGGTCCTTTGAATAACCCTCTAGAAATTTCTTTATATATCCCTCCTCGATGCTGATTAGTAGCTGAGGATGACGCAATGCGAAGTCAGACTCGTCTTCCTGGTCGTTCCTTATTGCGTTATGAGAATCCCATTCTGACCGTCGGACCTTTTGAGTTACTCCGAAAGGCTCCATAGAATCGAGTATGGTAGAGAAGACCGCTTTCTTAGCGGGTTCGTCCTTCCATAGTTTTTCCTCAGTACTCTTGTCCAGAGAGGTCGAGGTGATAGCCTGCAAATCATCTCTAATAGGACTCACGAAGGCTGGTACCTGAGGGAGTCTGGACAGTGGATCCACGTTGCTGTGAACTCTCCCTGCTCGATGCAAAATCTCGAGACCTGGAAATGCAGCGTATATCGCCCCCCATGCGGCTAGTCGATGATTAGTGTTCTCGTAAGATCTAGCCCATTGCAGAGCTGCATGGTCCGTAATGAGCAGGACATGTTCACCTTCAATGAAAGGTTGAAAGTGGACTAGTCCCTCCTTTGCTGCTAAGGCTTCCCGTTCAGTAGCAGAATAGTTACGCTCAGTGCTTTTCAGCGTGCGACTCCAATATGCAATGACTCATTCAACAGTAACTTCGGTCGCCTCAAAAGTGGATCCCCACAAATCCGACCACTCAATCTCAGGCTGTTTGGTTTTGTACCGATGAACAAAGGATGGCACGTCCTGCACACGGTCAAAAGCCAATTTGGCTTGGGCATAGATTTTAGTGTCCACTAAGTCTCCTAAAGCCATCTTCTGGACTTGTTGGAGGCAACAACCCAAGGCAAAATCCGAAGTGTCCGTATACAATCGGTAGGGCATCCCACTAATTGGATGTCCCAGCACTGGAGCTGATCCTAATGCAGTTTTAACATCCTCATAAGCTCGGACATGTTCAGCAGTCCACGTCCAAGGTGTTCCCTTTTTTAGGAGTGAGAATAAAGGGGACACCATCCATGAATAGAATGGTATATATGCTGAAAAGTAAAGGACCATTCCAAGGAACCGTTGTAGATCAGAAACCTTAGTGGGTGGGGCCAATTCCAATATAGCGCGAACTTTTTCTTGGTGGGTTGAAAAACCCAGCCTAGATACCTTATGACCCAATAACAATATCGAATTATATCTGATAAAACATTTCTTGGGAGAGAGAGTGATACTGGCTGAAGCGATAGCGCCAAGCACCTGATTCAGGTGAAGCAAATGATCATCCCAGTTCTTAGAGAATATGACTATGTCATCGATGTAGACTAAACAAAAAATCCACAAGTAGGGTGCTAAAACTGTTTGCATGACGCACTGAAATGTGGAGGGGCCATTTCTGAGCCCAAATGGCATCCTTTTAAATTGCCACAGCCCTCTATGGGATCTAAAGGCTGTTTTGGGCTTATCGTCCTCCAACATTTCTAATTGAGTAAACCCGGCTAGCGCATCGAAAGAAGAAAGAACATTTGACCCCGACAGCGCCTGCATAATCTCCGATTGATGTGGTAAAGGGAATTCGTCTGGAACAGTGAGATGATTAAGTTTCCAATAGTCAATGACCACCCGCGGTTTACCATTGCGATATACTACAAAGGCTGGCGCTCCCCAGGGGCTTTTAGATGGCTCAATGACACCCTGTTCGAACCAGGTATCCATTTGCTCGTCTATAACTCTCCTATTGGCAGGGGACGAAGGGAACATAGGCATGGATATGGGCTGGGCTCCCTCTTTCAAGGGGACAGGGACTCTACATTCCACTTGCCCTAACCATCCGTCGACTCCGAAAGCCTTAACGTTCTCAGTCAAAACTGATCTGAGACGTGGCAGGACCTCCGTTGGTATATCCGGTCCCAAATTGACTAACTTGTGAAGATCCTCTGAGGCAAATTTCTCATTATCAGCCACTGCAGCCGTCTTAGGACCAGGCGGTTCGAAATCGTCTGCAATCTCTGGTTCAACAGATGGTTTAGGCCTTTCTGAGGCGACTTGACGGTCCTCCTCAAGTTGAGAGAGACTTTCGAGAAGGTGTGCGATCTTGGTCGCGCCTGCTACCATTAAACCTTTCTCCTCGAGTGACCTGGGCTTGTGAGCCCAATGAGCGGGGTCATGAATTATCCCTATTGTCTCCCCTCGTCGGATAGTCTTAGGGGTTAGCGATGGATTGGCTAAAGGTACTGCTGCGCTATTCCTTGAAATTGCCGTGATTGGTGTGGCTAATATAGAACCGTCCTCGTTTTGCAGTACGATTCCTTCAACAATCCATTCCTCGCCCTTTAGATCTTCAACAAAAATAGGCACTAATCTGGCTGACTCTGGATCGATAGTGCAATCCTCCAAGGCTCGCATGACTCTTTCAGTACGCACACCTTTATCGGGGAGAGAGGTGAGTTTGGATGACTCCTTCTCATGCTTCCCAAAGGGGCCTTATTGACGGTGAAGGTCAAAGGTTGAGGTTCCTTAGAAGAACTGGCTGGAATAAAACCCTGTCGTCCCGGGAGAATAAGTCTAGATCCCAACGGTTGATCTCTTAGAGTACCAATTTCATAATTAATATGGAAGTCTTCTCCTAAAAGAATTGGCACCGTCATTCCTCTAACGACATAAGTTTCTGCCGCGAACTTCAGTAACGTTCCACTGTCGTCCTCCAGGTAAATGGGAATATTAACATATCCGATAACCTTAGCGTTACCCGTGAGCTGGATTAGATGTAACTTGAGTCCTTGTTTCAACTTTATATATGCCCTGCAGCTCCTTGTAGAATTCCTCCGATATAAGGGAAAGATCCGCTCCCATGTCCATTCGAATTTTAACGTGTTCGGGTGAATCGGGAGTTCCTACATGACCGAAACATGGAGCGCTGCAACTCCTATGCTAGAGTAACCACGGGGAGGATCCCGTTTTCGATAAAGGATTGTAGTATCCTCCTTCATCAGACGACTGGGACGAGGGTATTGGATTCGAGGCTCTTACTTTCCTTGCACAGGGACAAGATTACGTTCCTGCGTTCACTTCAGCAAGGAACATGCTTCGAGGGGAATCCAATACTGGATCA